>CM058042.1:33331953-33554665 GCA_030169165.1 Centaurea solstitialis | reverse complement strand
GGGGTTGGAGAAAAAAAAAAACACAGCAAACAACAAAAACCTGTTGTCTTGCGTTTGACGCAACATTTAAATTGGAACATGACAAAACTAGGTCATTGAGTGGGTCCCACCAAAAATAAGTGGAACAAAAATCAAGATGGTATAAAATTTGATAAATTACTAAACTACCCATGTCAAATTAAAACCCTAAAACCTTCTAGAATTCTTTCACCTTCCTAACTCGCTCTCGCTAGTACAATCTTGTCCCGTCAACAAAACAAGACACCACTAAACAAAAACCCGGTGTCTCACATTTGACGTGACGTTTAGATCGGAACAAGACAAAATTGGGTCACTAAGTTTGTCCACCGAAAATGAGCAGAACAAAAATCAAGTAGATGGCATAAAGATTGGTAAATTACTAAACTACTCATGTCAAATTAAAACCCTAAAACCTTCCACAATTCTCACCTACTTACCCATTTCTCGCGTATACAGTCATGTCTCGTCCAGTATGCATGCCAAACGCAAAACAAGAGATATTAGTATCAAGTTGATACGAACCATGATTTCATCTGTATCCGAACGAGCATGACCTACCCTCGGGTAGAATGCAACGTTGTTTCAACGTGACAAAAAAAACAATAAATCTCGATCGTCAAAGTTAATTAAGGCGGGACCCACGAGTACATTTTCGTTGTGTAATCAGGGGACGAAATTGATATTGTTAATGGCCTAAGAAAGTAGGACCTTTCTTTTATAACACAACAGAAGAACCAAGAAATCTTGAAATTTTTCTTTAAGATTGCCTAATGAAAGCAACTACTCAACTAAGAACTATATATGATCATCAGGAAGCTGGTTATTTCCATCCTATTTTCGGTTTTTTCGATACTTATAACTCCATTAACATGAATATGAAGAGCGTAAACCATCCATGGATGTCGAGATACTTGATACCCATTTGTTGTTTTCTACTGATTCTGGTCACAGGAGGTCGATTGCTAGGAGTTAACGGAGAAAAGAAGGTACGGTTAAACCTATATACATACATGCATGGAGGGATTTTCTTTTGTGAACTTATTTTTGGTGTGAACTTGTGAACTCAAGCCAAAACGACCGATTTCATAGGTTAAATCAATGAAATTGGTTCATGAAATTGTTTAATATGATGAAATTATATTATATGTTTCATTTTTTGATGAAAATGTTTCGTATTTCGGTATTTTTTTACGTAACTTTTCCATTCTTATGAAACTGTTTCATATATTTTTATGAAACCTTTTGATTTCACGTAAAACCACCGAAATATGAAACAATTTCAACAAAAAATGTATCATATAATATAATTTTATCATATTAAACAATTTCAAGAACCAATTTCATCATATAATCGTCTTTTTGGTGAAGTTCACAAGTTCACACCAAAAATAAGTTCACAAAATAAAATCCCTCTACATTCATATATATATATATATATATATATATATATATATAGGGGAGAGATCAAATGCAAACCACCCTATATTGTGTAAACCATGCAAACCGACATTCATTGGTTAATTGAATGAAATTGTTTAATTTGATGAATTTGTTTCATATAATTCTTTTTTGATGAAATTGTTTCATATTTTTGTGTTATTTTGTGTAAAATTGAAATTGTTCCATGTATTTTCTCATTCTGATGAAATTGTTTCAAGTATTTTCTCATTCTGATGAAATGTTTCAAGTATTTTCTCATTCTGATGAAATTGTTTCATGTATTTTCTCATTCTGATGAAACCTTTTCATTTTTACATAAAATACAAAAAATATATGAAACAATTTCATCAACAAAAGAATTATTTAAAATGATTTCATTAATTTAACCAATGAAATCGTTGGTTTGCACAAATTATATATATATATATACACACACACACACACACATGTTTATGTTCGTATAATTTAATGTGTGAAGTGTTATATGCGACTGTGATCAAGTAGATTTACCTGCAGGACTTTTACATTGTCTTCTTGAGCGATCAATCGGGTGACCAGGAATCCAAAACCAGCATACACATTGAGATTCTTTCGGCATTGAAAGGAAGGTAGTAATTCCGCATTCATCTGTTCGGGGGCAAAGCAAAATTGTAAAATGTTAATTTCAAGAGGTTCTGTATTGTAGGAGTCTTACATCTGCTAGACAAAAACGGACTATTAGACATGTATATTTGTAGGACCTTGCCTCTCTATATAAGGGATCTTTCAAAAAGAGATTTAAAATGGTTCCATGTATTTGATCATGGTATCATAGCCATAAAGGGCTTGACACACTCTTTCATGCATGTACCATCTAACCTTCAATCCTTCATTTAGAGGGGCATGTTGGAGTCCCACATCGGCTAGCTAGACTAAAACCATCAAACTTGTGTGTGGGTATATATATATAGGCATAATCATTTGTAAACCGACATAATGGTGCAAACCATGTAAACCAATCTACACTATTGAAAATGTAACCACCTCCATCTCAACCGTAGATCATCCCCATTTAAGGTGTATTTTCATTTTTAATTTTTATAAAAAGTAACCGCCTCCATCTCAATCGTTGATTGTTTAATCGTGTGGTCTAGATTGGTTTACATGGTTTGTAACTGAAGAATACCTTGGTAACCATTCATCTAGACAATATGCACATGTATGCAAGTAATTGAAGTTTTTTTTATGCAGGTGTGCATGTAAGTATGAATTGCTTAAAATTACTTGTATGCACATTTGCATATTGTCTAAATGAGCAGTTATCAAGGTGTTATTCAGTTTTTCCAAAAAAAAAAAAAATTAGTGGTTTTCCCTTGAATACGACCCTATATATATATCTAGGAACTCACCTGGATCTAAAGGGGTTCATATGCTTTACATGGTATTAGAGTCGGTCGGTCTAGCATCATCTAGAGACTCCATACACACGTTAGCCTCCGTTTTTGGGGCCGGGAGCCGTCTAGCCTACATTTGAAGGGCCTAGCCATGAGCCATCAAACTTGTAGAAACCTACATTATATGCGCTCTTTCAATGAGAAATTCAAAGGGGTTGCACATATTCTAACTTTACCGACATATATGTAGCGAGTTTGATGCACAGGAGTCCCATGTGTATAGCTATACGAAAAGCTTTAACGCGTTTGCAGCAAAGCTTTCGGAATCTGAAGCTAGAGAGTTGTCGGGTACGTCCCCCAACCCCCCCCCCCCCCCCCCCCCTCTTATGCAGCTGTGTATGCATCATGTATAAAATTGATTTCAATTGCTATATATATATATATATGTGATGTTTGTGAAGGTATGGATGGTGTGCAATCCGTGATCATGAATCAATACCGCAACTTACATACAACGCGATCATGGGATTTTATCGGGTTACCTCAAACGGCAAGAAGGAAGAGGTTCGAGAGCAACATCATCGTCGGTGTTATGGACACAGGTTCGCTAATTTTGCTTTTAATTCTGCTTTCGGACTCCGACACCATCTCTTATCAATAAGAAGTGAAACAAAATTTAGAATATAACTTCGCTAATGGTGTTTTTGACTTGCTAGGAGTAACCCCACAATCAGACAGCTTTAACGACGATGGATTCGGCCCGCCACCTGCAAAATGGAAAGGATCTTGTCGTCATTTTGCTAACTTCTCCGGATGCAATAAGTATGCAACCGGAATCCATAAATTCATATTAGTTTTCAGGGTTCGCTTCACGTGAGACCACAAAATAACACCGAAGTTTCACAGCAAAACATTGTGAAGGACTGAAGGTACAAAAACCATCGAACCTTCACAGCAAAAAGGTTTAGTGTTATTTATGTGGTATCACGAGTCTCATGGGAACAGTCTGGTCTCACATGATCCCAACTCTTGGTTTTCAGGGTTGGGTTCACGTGAGACCAGTTTGTTTTCTTGAGACCCGTGAGACCACAAAAAACACTGAAGCTTCACAGAAAAGCATTGTGAAAGTACAAAAAACAATGAACCTTCACAATGTTATGTTGTGAAGGTTTAGTGTTATTTATGTGGTCTCACGGAAACAGTCTGGTCTCACATATGATTCCAAGACTAGGTTTTCATCTAATGGGTTCAAATCTTGAATCTTGATTGAATCTTTTTTACGTATATGTTTTCAAAGCAAGCTTATCGGTGCCAAATACTTCAAGCTAGATGGAAACCCCGACCCTAACGACATCCTATCACCGGTGGACACCGACGGGCACGGCACCCACACGTCATCCACTGCAGCGGGAAGCCTGGTCCGGGATGCAGAGCTTTTTGGATTAGCCAAAGGCACGGCTCGTGGGGCCGTGCCATCGGCTAGAGTTGCAATGTATAAGGTCTGTTGGGCTAGCTCGGGTTGCTCCGACATGGACTTGTTAGCGGGGTTCGATGCCGCCATTCATGATGGAGTCGACGTTATTTCGATCTCGATAGGTGGTCTAACAGGTATCTACATTCTACACTAAACCAAACAAGCATGGTATATCCCACCTTCAGGGGTTATAAGCTGGCTAAGCTGCTTGTGAGCTACTCGGGATCGACTCGTTAAAAGGCCAAGCCCGAGCTTCATTTTAAGCTCGTTTAATAAACGAGCTCGAGCCTTTATGATTAAGCTCGATTAGGCTCGCAAACCTAAACGAACCTCAATTAATATATAATATAAATATATATATTAAATAATAAATACTAAAAAAATTAAATAATTAGAAAATAATAATAAAAAAATAAAAAAAACATATTAAGTATTGATTTACAGGTAACGAATCGAGCACTCGAGCTTCAGCTCGTTTAGGCTCATTTGACAAATGAGCTGAGCGCCTGAGCCCGCTAAATCCCTCACGAGCCGAGCTCGAGCTTGATACATAAGGCTCGAACCGAGCCAAGCTCGAGCTCGATATTTATGAACTTAAACGAGCCGAGCTTGAGTTTAGTCAGGCTCGAGCTTGGCTCGGCACGTTTACACCCCTAGAGGTGATGTCTGAAGAGGGTAAAAATGAGATGTACGCAGAACTGACCTCTACACAATAACAGGTAGTTACAATAACGATACTATATCAGTGGCATCGTTCCACGCCATGAATAATGGGATTCTCACGGTGGCTTCGGCTGGGAACGACGGACCAGGGTTAGGCAGCGTTGCAAACCACGCGCCATGGCTTTTGACCGTGGCGGCCAGTGGGATCGATCGACGTTTCCAAAGCAAAGTTGTACTGGGTAACGGGAACACTGTAACGGTAAGTTCTTATCCGGTGCCAAGATTACTACCTTCGTTGAGGTTCTCAACGCAACAAGTTGTGTATGCAGGGAGTTGGAATAAACGGTTTCGACCCGAAGGAGAAGTTTTACCCGATCACAAGTGGAAACGATGTGGCCATAAACACCGAAAGCAAAGAAAGTGCAGGGTATTGTTTCTCTTACACAAATACAAAATCACATGTCCCAAAATTATAAATCCCTGGCCTGTCCACCAATCAACTTCTGACACATCATACTTTTGAAGAGAGAGAATAAAAAGATGAACTAAATAAATGAATATTAAATAAAGTAACGATGTGACGAAAGTTAATTGGTGGGACAGAGAAACGACATAGAGTTTGGACCGGTGATTTCTATTCACGTGCACATGTTAATGAAATAGGACTCATATATAGATGGCGATATATATATATAGGGTCAGGTTCACGTGATACCAAGTTGTTTCCATGATACGAACATTTTTTACATGAAACTTCACAGCAAAACACTGTGAAGGTAAAAAAAAATTGAACATTCATAATAAAAACACTACAAATGTTGCATTCACGGTGTTTTTTGATGTGAAGGTTCGGATTTTTTTTACCTTCACAGCATTTTCGCTGTGAAGGTTTCGTTTTTTACCTTGTTTTGGATTTTTTTTTACCTCGATAGTGTTTTTTAGTATGAATATGCGAATTTTATTTAACTTCACAGTGTTTTGTTGTGAATTTTCATGCGTAAAGCCTTGGTCTCACGCGATCTCATGGAAACAGCTTGGTCTCACGTAAACCTGAGTCTATATATATATATATAGAGAGAGAGAGAGGGAGAGAGAGAGAGAGAGAGAGGAAAGTTCAAATGTGAACCACTTTTTCATTGTGAACATGAGGACGAATATCAGCCACTCATCTCGGTCAATAAAGGCGGCTTTGACCGGTCTCCCCTTTAATAATCTCTACCCTCCCATGAATCGCGTCAATCCTCTGTGATCACGTCCACCGTAACCGCGAGATGAGTGGCTGAGATTCATCCTCATGGTTCACAATGAAAAATTGGTTCACATTTGAACCCACCCCTATATATATATATATATATATATATAGGCAACGGTTATTATACAACCCCTTAAAAAGTTACAACCCATACAACCTTCATCTAAATCAATTGTTTAGCCCATTTATATAGATTCTCATTGGTTCTCTTGATGTACTTACATGATTTCATTGAATTTCAACCATAAATGTCAATGCACATAATGATTTATGCGATGAGAAGTGCTAAAAAATACGAAGTAGAGAAGTAATCTCCACCACTCATCCGGTCAATAAAGCTGGCTTTGACCGGTTACGGTGGACGCGATCACGGGGGATTGACGCGATTCATGGGAGGGTAGAGATTATTAAAGGAGGGGACCCAATCAAAGCCGCCTTTATTGACCGGATGAGTGGTGGAGATCACTTCTCTACTTCTCATTTTTTTAGCACTTCTCATTTGAACCTAATACTATATATATATATATATATATATAGAGAGAGAGAGAGAGAGAGAGGGAGGTTCAAACGAGAAACATATCAATTTAAGAAAATGTGAGAAGCAATCTCAGCCACTCATCCGGTCAACAAAGGCGGCTTTGACCGGTCCCCCCCTTTAATAATCTCTACCCTCCCATGAATCACGTCAATCCTCCGTGATCACGTCCACCGTAACCGCGAGATGAGTGGCTGAGATTGCTCCTCACGTTTTCTTACATTGACATGCTTATCGTTTGAACCTTCCCCTATATATATATACATATATATAGGGTCAGGTTCAAAGGAAAACCGTAAAAAATGAAAAAACTGAGGAATACCTTGGTAAACGTTCATATGTACACTTGTGCCTATAAGTAATTTTTTCAGTATGCACATGTGCATGGAAACCAGGAAATATATTCAATTACTTGTATGCACATGAGCATACAATACAAATGAACGGTTATTACGGTGTTCCTCAGTTTTTCACTTTTTGAGAGTTCTCCCCTAAACCTCACTCTTTCTCTCTTTCTATATATATATATGTATGTGTGTGTGTGTGTGTAATTGTATATATATGACTACTATTTGCAGGTTTTGTATCGAAGAGACGTTGGACCCGCATAAAGTGAAAGGGAAGCTTGTTAAGTGCAAGCTAGGGACATGGGGTTCTGATTCGGTCATCAAAGGACTGGGAGGGATTGGGGCAATCATCGAAAGCGAAATGTTTCTAGACACCGCTCAAATTTTCATGGCACCAGCAACCATGGTGAATACCACGGCAGGCGAAAGCATAAGCAATTATATACACTCGACTAGGTAAACCACACATCACTACGAGCATCCACAATGGATCGAGCTTTTTGGAGAGCTTTTTGGAGAGCTTTTTGGCCACATAGATGGTGAAAAAGCTCTTCATAAAAAAAGTCATTTTAATTTAGGGGTGTAAACGAGCCGAGCCAACTAAGCTCGAGCTCGGCTCGTTTAAGTTCATAAAGCTCGAGCTCAAGCTCGACCTCGGCTCGTTTCGAGTCTTATATGTCAAGCTCGAGCTCGTCAAGGATTTAGCAAGCTCGGGCTCGGCTCGAGCTCGTTTACCTATAAATCAATGCTTAATATGTTTTTTTATTTTTTTATTATTTATTATTTATTTTTTTTATTTTTTTATCATTGATTATTTCATATATATATATATATATGTATATGATATATATTAATTGAGGCTCGTTTAGGCTCGGCTCGCAAGCTTAATCATAAAGGCTTGAGCTCGAGTCGAGCTTTTAACGAGTCGATCCTGAGTAGCTCACGAGCAACTCAGTTTGTTTACTTTTTTGCTTGCCCACCTAAGCTTGTGGGACCACATTTTTGCTTGCCCGCCTAAGGATATGTCATTTTGTACGCTAAAAAAGTTTTCTGAATCATAGATCACCGTCTGCGGTGATATACAAGTCTGAGGAGGTGAAGGTTCCGGCTCCTTTCATTGCGACGTTTTCATCAAGGGGTCCAAATCCAGGAACAAAACATGTACTGAAGGTATAATGGAACACAACACGACTCAAAATTACATTTACAATAAATAAATTGTTGTATTAGTTTTTATATGACACTGTTGAAAAGTGTCTTTATGTCAGTATTAGCCATTTTACATGACACCTTTGAAAAGTGTCTTATGTCAGTACTGTATTAGCCTTTTTACATGACACTTTTGAAAAGTGTCTTATGTCAGTATTAGCCTTTTCATAGAACACCTTATATAAGTGTCTTGTAAAAAGGCTAATAAGACGATTTATTTCTTGTCTTAATATATAGTCCAACTTTGTCGGTCTTATAACGCCAGTGTATAGGACTCAAAGTAGTCGGTCTTATAAACGTAAGTCATATTAAATATTCTATTAGGTGTCCCAACGATGGGCAGGCGTCCTAAAAAACCAAAATTTTAGTGGAGGTCGACTTACATTTGTTTGTTCTATGAAACAGCCAGATATTGCGGCACCAGGAGTCGACATCTTGGCATCATACAGCCCTCTACAAACGCTCACGGGGCTAAAAGGCGATACACAGTACTCAAAATTCACGATCATGTCCGGAACTTCGATGGCATGTCCACATGTTGCGGGCACAGCTGCGTACGTTAAATCTTTTCATCCAAACTGGTCTCCTGCTGCAATAAAATCGGCAATTATGACTTCTGGTAAATACACTCAACCTTAAAAAAGTATATGATATTTATATATGGGAATTACTCGAGCACACTCCTCATAGTAATGGAAAAGGGGGCACGTAAGGTATCACCCGTTCCTGATCCCTAACCCCGACCCCGACCCGTTTAGTAAAAATCAATGTATTTCAGAATAGAAAATAAAAATGAATAGTCACTACATTAATTACCAATATTGAAAATCATATATATATATATATGTGTGTGTGTGTGTGTGTGTGTGTGTGTGAATGTCATATAGGGTTGGGTTCCAGTGAGAGGTTGAGGTTAACATAAGCAGCGGCTATTAACCGTTGGATGAGAAGTGGATGCTCAATACGATAAGATGCAACAGATCAATTCCCTTCTAAAGTGCAATTCATGGGAGGGCATGAGATTAAAAGTGACCAACACTTCAGTTCCACTTCTCAAGCTTCTCACGTTAAACTCAACTTCTCACGGGATTCTTCGCCATGTCATTATCATTAAATACACACACACACATAGGGATGGATTCCAGTTAGAAGGGAAGTTGTGATGAGAAGGGTAAGAAGGGATTTCAACCTTTGGATCAATCTTAATTGAAGATCAACACTAATGAGATGCACAGTATCAAATTCCTTTCTATAGCGCAATTCATGGGTGGGCATGAAATTAAAAGTGATCAAGGGTCCAGATCCCTTCTCACATTAACTCTTTCTCTCACAGAATCCTTCGTCTACATACACACACACACACACACACATATATGTATATACATAGACAAAAGTTCGGCTGCGAACTCAAATTTTATTGTGAATGTGAGGACATTTGAGAGCGCGCCACATGGCATATTCAGTCTAAATAATCATGTATTATTCAAACTGAATAACAGCATTCAATATTATTCAAACGGAATAATAGTGAATGTTGTATTATTCAGTTATTCGGTCTGAATAATACATGATTATTCGGTCTGAATAATACATGATTATTCGGTCTGAATAATACATGATTATTCAGACTCAATATGCCATGTGGCGCGCTCTTGGCTGTCCTTACGTTCACAATGAAACATGAATTCTCATTTGAACCTGGAATCCAGCCCTATGTGGGTCCTTACTTAACCTTATGGGAGGCTCAGCTCTACGAGTTACTAAAGGGCATGTTCGAGTAAAGCTTACATTTGACATTGTTTACATGATAAAAAGCAACACCTATGAGCATAAGGGTTAACCACGAAGCCGAGTTCGCATATGGTGCCGGTCAACTAAACCCGAGACGAGCAGTAAATCCAGGGTTAATCTACGACATGGACAGCATGTCCTACATACAATTTCTATGCCATGAAGGATACGATGGGTCATCGATCGCTTCTTTGATCGGTTCAAAATCAAAGATCGATTGCGCTTCATTGCTTCCACCACTTGTGAGCGAAGACGCCATTAACTACCCCAGTATGCAACTTACTTTAAACAACAATAAACCAATATCTACAGGAATTTTTCGAAGAACCGTGACTAACGTAGGCCGTGCTAGATCTACCTACACCGCCACAATTAGAGCACCTAAAGGAGTGAACATAACAGTGGAACCAATGACACTCTCGTTTACACGTACTTTGCAAAGAAGAAGCTTCAAAGTTACGGTGAATGCGGAATCTAGTGCTAGCAGAAAACTGTTGGTTTCAGGGTCGTTGATCTGGAGAAATTGTCGTCACGTTGTCAGGAGTCCAATTGTTGTTTTTAATCCAGAAGAGTTCGGGATGGATATAGAGTGAATTATATGGTTCGATGTTCATTTCTCGATGTTTTATATTCGTTACGAGTATGCAAATGCAGCATAAACTAATACTTGACTAAGGCTATGTTTGGCAAACTAGCTGATAAGGTAGTTGATGACTGATAAGGTAGCTAATGAATAAGTTGCGTTTGGCAAAAACTAGTTGATAAGGTAGCTTATGACTGTAAAATGACAAATAAATGCATGCTTAAAAATTGGATGTGTAAAACTTAGTAGGGGTATATTTGGAATAAAAAAAATAAGTCCCATAAGTCACCAAAATGCTAGTGAGAGTAGCTTTTCAAAAAGCTAGCTTATAAGTTAGCTAATAAGCTAGCTAATGGTCCATCCAAACATGTATCTGACTTATAAGCTAGCTTATTTTTACCAAACAATGCCTAACTCCCTGTTCTCGAGTTTAAAATTTAAAGGAGAGAAAGGGAAGGAGAGGAAAGAAAAAGAAAGGGAGGGAGAGAGTTATCCTTCCAAATCATCCCACTTTTGGAAGGAAAGGAAAGGATAACTTTTAAGAGAAAAATAAGGGAGAGTTATCCCTCCTAATCCCTCCAAATCCTTTCCTTTCCTTCCTTTAAAAAACTCGAGAACACATATATCCTTCCAAATCCTTTCCTTTCCTCCTTTTAAAAAAACTCGAGAACACACTTTTGTTACTTTCCTTGAAAATCATTTCCTTTCCTTCGCTAAGAAAAACTTGAGAACAGGGCGTAAAAGTCCAAAGGTCGAGTCCCATCTAGCAAAATCACTAACAAATGAAAAATGTACCATTCTTTCGATATGATTCTTTATTTCTTTGGATCTATTGTTTCGATTAGTTTGGGCCTTTAGGCGAAGACTGGGATCACACATTTCCAAAAAGGATGACCTTTAGATAAGGAAATGCTCCATATCCAACGGCTTGAAAGAAAAAATGATGTTTTTTAAATGGTCAACGAAAGTTAACTTTTTGGTATGAGTTTTTTGACCTTCAATAATGTTTTTAAAGCTTCTGTAAGAATTGCTCAAGTTTTCGAGGAAAAAGTCCCTAAAGAAACACATTAAATGACGCTTTGTAAGCATTAGTGACTAGTAGAAGTTACCTTTCGAGAAGGTTATGGGAAAACATTACTAAAGGGTTCATGTTTAATAGCGCCTTTCCAAAACGTTACTAAAGACGACAGTTGTTCAAAAGAGAGTAAGAGACCACAATATTACATCCGGTACATACTTATGAAAACCATCTTTGACATCGAATATGCTTCAAAAGTCTTTTCCGAAGCTCTTGACCATAACCTTCGAATTATGATACTAATTCATCCTTAATTAGTACTCTCTCCGTCCCAAAATAAATGTCCACAAAGAAAAAGACACGCAGTTTAAGAAATATACAATTTATTACACTTTTTAATTAGCTAAATGACAGTTTTACCCTTTAATAATAAATGGAGTAATGAATTTCTCCATCTCACAATTAAGGGTAGAATTGGAAAGTAGACACTTATGGAAGTGGACACTTTTTTGGGATAGAGGATAATGGATACAAGACGTAAAGATCCTATCTAGATTAGTTCATTGATAATTTATGAAACTGTAACAACCATACAAGGTAGGTCAGCACTTTCTACAAAAAGATACTATCTAGATGAGTTCATTCATTGATATATACATATATATATATGATCAAAACCACAAAAATATTGAGAACCGTAGAATTGTATATTTATTGATGCATATACACTATCAAAATATGTATACCGTCAATGAGTATATTCATACATATCTACTATATATGCAAGCATGTATGCATTGATTCATACACCCACCAAAATTCATTAGTGTATATGCATCAATGAATGTTATATGTATTCACATTTATCAAAAAAATTGGGGGTTCTCACATGAAACACCCCTTATGTGTGTGTGTATGTCAGTATGTCTTATTTAAACTAATCTTTGTTTTCCCAACTTGTCTTGTATTCTTATTTACTTTCTCTTCCTGCTCTAGTTGTTTTGGTTTTTCCGCTTTAGGTTCCACTTCCACCCTTTTCTGCTACTTATATCTTGCTAATCCGTGTTTACCCCCATACCTTAAGTTTGTGAGGATATACTGTGCTCGTTTGATCTGGATTTTCTATTCATTACGTGCATGTAAGCTAGAAAACGGTCCTTCATAGGTGATTTGTTTCCCAATGGTGTGTTACTACTTACTATTCATCACACCAAATTAGGAGTAAGATTCTATGTCCCCATTGGAGGGATTCGGTATCAAATTTGGTATTTGGTGTAAGATTTGGTGCCCCAATTGGAGATGGTCATAAGTTGTGAAACTTTATGCCAACGGTACATGCTTGAATCCACACAGACAAACAAAAAGCATATAAAAACAAACTCAAAAAAATAAGCTAATATCATAGTGAACAAAAATGAGTTTGAAAACCATAGCTACATACAAAGCATCTTTCATCCTTCTTATTTTGTTATGACATAACCCGTGTTACTACTAGGGGCGTAATCGAGTTGAGCCGAGTCAACACTGTGCCAAGCTCGAGCTCGACTTCGGTTCTAATACTCGAAGCTCGAAACTCGACTCGAGCTCGGTCGAGATTTAATTTTTGAAGTCGAGCTCGACTTGAATAAATGGTCAACACTCTCGAGCTCAGCTCGACTCGACTCAGGTAAAATCCAATTAAATAAAATACAACAATAGCATATGTATAAATCGAATTGGGAAGACCGGAACATGATCTTACATGCTCTGGTTCGTATGGAAAGTGGGAAGGAAGTGAAAACATGTTTACGGTTTTCTTTCTCACTTACAGGTACAAATGTAATTTGCTTATGCATAAAAGGGTAATATGGTAATATACTACAAGCTCGATAAGGCGAGTATTTTGGAACTCGAACTCGAAAACCTACTCGAGTAGCTCGAGCTCGACTTGGTTCACATTGAGTCGATTCCGGTTATTTTTCGAGCCGATCTCGAGTAGGTCTCGAGCTGTCTCGGCTGGATTACACCCCTACTTACTACGCCTAAAATTCCTTCAGTAAGTGAATCTAACTAATGATAGCATCCATGGAAGTTGAGAAGAATAATGATGAATCAAACTACTTGATTAATGAATACATACATCAAATTAAAATCAGCAATTCGTGTGAAATAGAGATCGATATATATAGAGAGAGGAAAATTCAAATGTGAACCACTTTTTGGTTGGGAACGTGAGGACAACCGTGAGCGCGATTTGAGTGTGGTCCCCCTCTTTAATTTAATACCCTCCCATGAATCGTGCCTAGTTATCCGCCGTGGACCTGACGTGACGCCTAGTCATCCGCCACGTGTCGCGCTCGTGGTTGTCCTCACGCCAAAAAGTGGTTCACATTTGAACCCACCCCTATATATATATATATAATTATATGTTTGAAATTCAAACGAAACTTACAGGATATGATTCGAAGCTAAATAGTTGCCCTAATTCTTTCATCTTCCCGGCGCCGGCGAGAGGCGACGGAAAACGGTGGTGGAGGAGACCGCCAGAATCAGGGATTTACGTTTTTTTTTCCTTTTTACCATTTTTGTCGTTTTTATTTTTATCACGTTTTTATTTATTAAAAAATCATTAAACTTTTTTATCTAAAATTGATTTTTTATCATCGAAACTTTCTGGTATTAAATAAGGGTGAACGTGAGATTGATGTAGAAAAGTCAATACTAAATACCGAATCAATTAAAGGTATACGGTACCGATTCGGTATTTGTGTTAACATCGGTCTTTCGATATTAATACTTTCTGAGTCTCAATTTGCTACATTTTTAACGATTACAATTTTGTTTTTGTTAAAGGATATATATAAACAAACCATAAGATTAAAACTGAACCTAGTTAGAGTTCATTAATCAAAATGAGTATATTAATCCAATACATAGACATACTAGAAAAACTTAAAATAAAACCACAACTCATATTTGAAAACATAGCAAACCGTGTAGTTATTGACGAAGTAACACCCATAATTCTTCTTGGACGAATCAATGTTGAAGTTCTTCCTTGTGTGAATATTGTCATCAGAAGCTTGTTCATAAAATTGTAGATCAACTTCACATATCTAGTCTTCGAGTGTTGTAGCGGATTGGTTATCGCTTCGAGGGTTCATAGCGCCCTAACTGAGTTCGAGTCTTCTCATGCACATGTCTGGGGATATTTAAGTGGAACCATGTTTAGCCTCCAAATCTGTTGGGGATTAGTCAGGCTTTGGCCCAAACACCCTTCCAAAAAAAATTCACATATCTACAAGAATTTATGATTTAAATTACTATTCCATATAACAAAAATAAAAATTATCAACTTCACATATCTCATTTATTAGTAATTTAAAATATTTTAACATGTTTTAATTATTTGTGAAAAAATATAGCTTTAATTCTATATAACTTACATAAACAATTTATATTGTAACAGCTCAGGCGACCGTGGTTCGATATTGTCCGCTTTGGAGACACAGGGCCCTAACCGGTCACCCCTACTCCCTCACGATTTTGCTTTGGAGTTGCCCAGTCCAGGTCACAACCCAAAACGCGTATCACCAGGTGAGGTATTGATGCGGTAATATATATATATATATATATATATAAAACAGTACCAAGTTTAACCACAAAATAACCTAACCACTATTACACACTCTCAAGTAAGCGTACCTGATCGCAAGCAATATAGTTTAGGAAAGTCCGGGTATCGTTCTTAACACTGGGAACAGTCAAGTTATTTAAAACAAATCTACTAAAAGTTCAATTAATCTAAAAGGGGGATTTTTATGAAAATACTTTGAAAAGATTAAAAGATTTAAACTTTAACTAAAACTCAAACTAAGAGAGCTTTTAAACAAATACGGAACAAGATAGTACTTATTATGGTTTATGTTGATTCCCCTTGTGGATGTGTTAAATAAGCCAAAAGTCTAGTTTAGTTGGTTATTGTAAAAATTTAAGTTAAAAAGCACCCTAGCATGTTTTATCTGAGATTATAAACCAGGTTGGTCTCCCGGCCCAATTACAGGGACTGGTTGTCAAGCAGTCTAGTAAAACTCACCCTAATTAATGTTAGGTCCTGGGATCCTACTATTCAGTCTACTCTTGGTCCAAGCAAACCACTTACCACGTCTCTCCGCGTCACCAAAGTAAAAGGTAAGGGAGGTTGATTAACCTGACGGAGTCTACCTATCTTATTGTCAGAAAAATAGATACACCTAACCAACAAGTTCGGATAGCCACAGTTTAAGCATTAACATCGGAATCAAAGACAAACATTCAATAAACCAAACCAAACTAATCAATATTTAAAAACAAAACATCATCCAACAAGGTTCATCGAAACCACAATAAGTACTAAAATAAAACTATTCACTAGACATGACTAAAAACAACAAACAAAACATAAAGATAGAGACTTTATACCGACCGTGAAACGAGAGATGATCGCACACCTGAAAGACAACTCCGGGTAAGAATCTGCTCACGCTCTACGCTCATAAAACTCTCTAATCCTCACTATTAACTACTACTGACTCTCTATGAATATTAGAAAATTAATTACTGGATGATTTGAACTGAAGGGTGGACGCCTGTATTTATAAAGCTGTGAACGGCTCGTTTCGCGATCGCCAAGCTGCCTCTTCGCGGCGCGAAACACTTAAGACACCCTATCTTTCCTTTTCTGCTCATTCTAGAATCTTCCATAAAGGGTCTTCACTCATTTCGCGGCGCTAAACTTCTGAACTCCAACGCGAAACATGCCAAAATCTAGAACATTCCAGAAACTACCCATCTCGCGGCGCGAGACTATAAACTTCGCGAACGTAAAGGGGTCTCTGGATCCACTTTGCACATTTTTCATACTTTTTCACAACTTTTCGTACTTTTCCATTCAATGGCCTCCAAAACCTACAAAACTAAGATTCAGTAGCTTTAGTGAGTAAAATAACCAAGTAATGGGCTAAAATGGGGTAAAACAATGCAAACTGAAACGACCAAAACATGTATAATTTTGGAATTCTCAAAATCCCCACACTTAAGCTTTGGTTGTCCTTGTTGGGTTTTTCTGTGATCTCCGAACCAAACTGATCCGAAGAACACCAAAGAAGCGGAAGCGATTGTTGGTTAAAAACCCTAAACCACGATCTTTTCGTTTTATTTATTTAGACAATAAAATCGAGTATTTTACCTGGATTGCTTGAGTAATAATCCACCCGTGATCAACCGTACGAACACTCCTCTAGCAGAGTTAAAACCCGATGGCAAAAACCGAAAAACGAACTGTTTTATGGTAGTGGTCGGCGCCGGAATTTAGGAGAGAGGGAGGGAGAGATTTTTCAGGAAAAACTGGAATCGGAATAATGAATGAATTCCTTAAACTGGTTAAGCCTACTTATATGGAAAGAGTTTCCATATAACTAGGTTACCTTATAATTATCCTTTAATTATTCCTTAATTTTTCTTTAAAGGAAATAATAATCTTGGATAATTATCATTTAATTAATTATCTATTATATATTTATTTACCTAATAAATATATAATCTACTTAATTAATTAACAACCCCCTTTAACTTTTGGAATTCTGACTAAATTCACCCAACTGATTTATATATAACTATTATAAATACAATCTCTCCATTTCTGGGTTTATTTTAACTTATTCGATTTATAGGTTCTCATAGGTGTGACCCTCAAGTGTCTTATAACATTGGACGTGCAATCACTGGTTTGTTAATTTATGCACATAATTACTAACAGACTCCCACTTGTGCAAGTTGGCAATACCGCTTCGATCACACTGACCTAAGGAGGCCCCTAGACAGGCACTTAGGCTAACCAGGTTACAAGAACTCTTATACCCAGATAGGTGATTTAAACTTTTCCGTAAGGAAATAACTTTTACGAATCAACTGTTCATAAATTGGGTATATCTTGGCTTTTCCCTTTGCAACACGATATTTCATCTATGAGTATGAGCCTGGATTAAGTCAACTCTAGATACTGAATATTCTGTTTCTCGACTATCCGACCTCTACTGATAGGTAAATGACAAAGAACTAATCAGTTCGTTTTGGCATGGCCATGCACTTCATCAGTATATTCAGTCAGTCAGAAATATCTCTCATCGGAGAAGAGGTGCAAATCCCATCTTGCATATCTGCATTTAACACCACGGCTTCCGCTGAATCTAGTCACGCCCTTTATAGCCACCCTGTTACGGCGTAGCGGTTGAACACACTAAGTATTCAGCAGTCCTCATGATATCAAACCAGATACCTCAGGTGATAGGGACAACCACTGTGAGATTCTACTTATGACAAAATCCAAGAAGTAGTCTCAACCGCGGATCACGTCCGATATTCGCTACTCTATCGAATACCTGTGCAGTTTTTGGTCTACAACGCTTGTAGCTGTTACTCAACCATTGATCATAACTACCCAAAAAACTCACAATGACTTTAATACTCTATTGGGTTCCCACCGCAATAAGTTGTCACGGACAATTTTCGAATGAAAGACTGGAAACTAGTCTCATTCCTGGATTATAAAACATGCAAAATATATAAAAGTGATAAAGAAACTATTTTTGTATAGTCCACATTACACTCTGTAATAATAACAAAGATAATGACATTTCTTAATTACTTTTATGGTGTCTATTCAGCGTCTACTAAATACTGATTTAAACGAAGTATCACCTAACTTCAGTTTAAACCCTTTGATTAATGTTTACCGTATTAATCAAAGTAACAACCAAAATAATACAAGTTTGTATCATCTGATACAATTTACTTGATTCTGCTAATCTTTGTTTTGCAAACACTTTTAAACAAAATTAGACTTTTCTTTACCATATTCCCTGAACTTGGAGATACTGGAATTAAGAAACTCTTAGTTTCCCTGAATATGTAAAGTTAAACTACAACTTCCCTTAGTTGTTGTGTAGACGAATGATTTCTATCTGAAATCGGATAAAATTTCCATTTACCAAACAGGCAAATTTCAGGAAATTTATTCTAGTGTTTTCAACATTTTCTAGTTTAAAAGATAATTACTATCTTTAATAACTATTCCAACACATTTTAATTATTGGTTTTCTCAAAAGTCAAGTATGACTTTATTTTGTTTCAAAGTCTTTGAAACTTCTGTTCTACCCTTTTGACTGAAAAGTAGATCGTATATCTTATGAATTTACATCCTACCTGGATCATGAATTCCGAGATATACTAAATCAATAATTTTATCTTTTATTCTTTATCATAGACTAGATAGAGAATAAACTGGGCTCCCACTAACCTATATGAAAACCAACTATTACTTAAAATTAACTATTGACTTAGTCAAAAACTTGATTACTTAGTCAATTCTATTTCAAGTAATGAACACGAGAATTTTAACATTTATAAAACTTAACTGGATTTTGTTAAATCCTAATTCCAAAACTTGGAATTTTTCCTAGTTTTATAAATACCGATATTATCAACGATATCTGAGATAATATCTAAATTCCTTTTAAAACATATGAGTGATAAATTCTGATCATAAAATACTTTCATAATCCTTTACTTATAAATGTTTTTTTTTAAAACACATTTCTATAATTATAGTACTTTGTGTGTTTTTGACAGTTTTCATATACATTACTTCAAATCATTTTGATTGAACTAATACTGTTAGCGTAATAAGCAACATCTAGGATCTAATTTTGAATCAAGCCTAGCAGATTCAAAATATCATGCATAAAGATATTTAAATCAAGACAATAATTTTTAAAACCGATAAACATTTAAAATTGTCTTGATAATATTTAAATGTAAACTTGCATGCTGATCCTCGCAATCTGGGCACTTCACTTTTAATGACCACCTACAATTAAACATTTGCTTCTAGGTGTCAACACATTTGTAGACTAACAAGCGAAAGTGATAAACTGAAGCTGCCACGAATACCTGAGGTGTTTATTCCTGCTTCGTAACGCTTCGGGTAGTTATGCCTCCAATAACCGACTTCATGGCACTTGAAGTATTGATTCTCGGTCATTACTCTGTTAGGCTTAACTTTCTTGCCCTTGCCCTTGCCTTTTGCCATTATCATAAAACTTGGGTGCACTCTGGGTGACCTAAACTGGCTTTTTCCCTTACTGGTGTTCCCATGCCCACGCTTCTTCTTTACTCCACCATCCCTGACCATAAGCACATCTTTGGTCTTGGTCCCCATACTCAACTTAATGGTTTTCAACATGTTGTTTGATAATCATCAGACATTGAGTTGAGTATCGTATCCGTTGCTAACTGCAAGGAAACTGGGTGACCGAGTCTCTCAAGGTGATCCATATGCCGTTTCATCTTCATGACATGGTCACTCACTGAGGTCCCCTTGATCATCTTGCACTCGTTAAATGCCTTCGTGGCATCATAACGTTCTGTGTGAGCTTGCGTTTGGAACATGTCCCTCAACTGGCGGATCATGTCATAAGCATTTGTGTTTATGAGCCCTGTTTGCAAATCTGGGCTCATAGTTGCAAGCATGAGACAACCGACATCCAGCAAAACATCTGAATGCTTCTTGTGAGCATTTCTAGCAGCAGTCGGGGCATTTGCTGGAGGGGCCTCCCCTAGAGGCTCTTCAAAGACAGCATTTCCTTTCGTGTCTGAGCACAATCATCAGATTGCGCTCCCAGTCAAGGAAATTGGAGCCGGTGAGTTTATCCTTCTCAAGGATGGAGCGGAGGGAAAGATTGTTTATGTTGGTAACTGTGTTTGCCATCTACACATTTAAAAACTTTGGTTTTTAGCAACTGTGAATAGACTAATTTCCAATAAAAATCAATAAACCCTTAAATGATTATTTTATTGGACTAGGATCCTTATTTCATACGCCCTGATGTGCGTAATGTTCTTGCTCCACCAGGCCCACGTATTATTTCGGTAGGTAAGGACTTTTACCAATCACATCTAACTGACATGACTCCTAGATCTTTTCGGGACAACGGTAATTATCCGTACATGTTTCAGTCCCTCTAAGTGCTTTTTGGCCCGGTACCACCCGGTGAACTTAACAGAACCAAAACAGATCTCACCATTTTGGGACTTGGACACTTTACCCTGGCCGGTACCACCCGGAGATAATTCGCAGAGTCTTGTTAATCCCCTCCAGCTTCGGTTTGAACGCGGTCGTTCAAGGTGTGTTCACTTACAACGGCCGCGTACCTTACGCCGGAGGTGCCCCTAGATGGGTTGCACTACTGATCTATGATTTTTGGGGTTTTTAATTAATTTTGAAAAACCTTTTAACATCCAGTATTTTTGAAAATTGTAACTTTTGAAAAACTGTTTGTTTAAACAAAAGGAAACTGATGTTTAAACTAACTGTTTCAAACATACGCTGTTTTAAAACTAACTGTTTTAAAAGGCCCTTGCTAATTAAAACTAACTGTTTTTAAAAGCATACTTGCTAATCAAAACTAGCTGTTTTGATAGCATGCTAGTTGACCAAAACTAACTGTTTTATCAACTTGCCTTTAAACAATCTATTTACAATTTTACTGGTTTTAAATGAAATTTACTGTTTAAAACGGTTTTGAAAAACAGGCAATTTTAATTATAAAACCTATATGCTTTTGTGATATAATCTAGTTTTAAGAGTCCTTCTATTTTAAAACTACTAACATGCAAGATATCACAAATAAACAACTATGCAGTTGAAGTCTATAGCTACACAGTTTAAAAGTAACTAATTATAGGTTTGCCAACTTTTATTCCTAAGGACCAATAATGACCTATTTTTTTATTTTTATTTTTTTTAAAAATAAACTTGCATAGCTCCCACTGGCTTTAGCATGTTCGTCAGGACTCCAGAAATTTTTCTTGCATAGCTCCCACTGGCCTCGGCATCTTTGATGGAACTCCGAAAAAGAAAAATCTATCCTATGGTCCTTTTACAAAGGGGTTGCAAATGGCTCGCAAGCCTCCTCATATTATAATTCAAGGGTCTAAGTTGGCAAAAACTATATATATATACAAACAGATATATATATATATATATTCTAACAACCACACAATTATATATATGTAATATAATTAAGTGCAAAGCAATCCTAGATCCGTTTAGAATATCTTGTCTCATTTTTCCAATAAGAACTGGTTTTTGACTGATTTATAAATACAAACTGTTTTATAAACCTGAAATTAATATTTTGATCCGAAAAAATGAATTTATAAAAGGTCAAGATTTATAAACGATAAATTAGTTTTATAAAACCCTTTTTCTTTAAAATATTAATCTTATCCAAAAACTCGTCAATCGATCAAACCAACTAGTAAAGTAAAAATCGGATCTTGAACTGTGTCGTGATTTGACCAATTGGTCAAAAACACGGCAAGAAACCTATTTGACCAAAACGGGTCAAAAATAACTGGTTTGATGAAACGTCATCTCTTAATTTAAAAATATTTTTTCTAAAAATTAATTTGGATGTCAAAATAATAAATCCCTTTTTGGGCCTTAACCTTGGTCCAAAAATCTAGGCTTTGGGTCCATTACCAAACTGGCAATTTTGGGCTTGATAGAGTTTTTGTGAATCAGTCGTGTGTCGAAACCCTAGCCTAGGTTAATTGCTCGGCAATGTCAGCAGTAAACGACCACCATCAACCCCGACACTGCAGTTCGCGGCGCGACTTGGTTGTCATCAACACCGCTCGCGGCGCGACAGCCACAACTACCACCACCGCTCGCGGTGCGAACCATCACCATCGTCCACCATTCAAATCGACACCACTCACCATCGTCACCGTGGTGGGCTCTGGTGGTTGTAGTTCGAAACGAATCGACTACCGCCACCGCTTGGTGCGGCCTGTGGTTGAAAAACGACGGCCGCCACCGCCACCACTCACTGTGGTGCGGCCGCAACCATTAGGGTTCGTCGGTGATCGAGTAAATCTCCCCCGCCGCCGTCCAATGACAGCGGCGATTGCCGCTGTGGCGATTCCGATTTGCAACCCTGTCGCCACCACCGCGACTGTGGTGTGGTGGGTGATTTCCACAACCGACGCCGCCACCACAGACGGTGGCGCGGCCATCGGTCTTGTCAGCAGCCGGCGCCGCAACCACCACTGTGGTGCGGCCGGCAATCGAGAGAGGGGATAGTGTCGTTAGGATGTGGCTCAGCCACCGTGTAACCATCGTTGGCGTAGAAAACGTCCCCGCCTCCAACACCATTCGATCAAAAACGCCTACCACCACCGATTCGCCGCCACCACCCACTGTGGTGCGGCCTGGTGGTTGAAAACAGCAGCTGTCGCCGTTCGTGGCTGTGAAACCACCGCCTGCCACTACCAATTTGGTGGTTTGGCTTGATCGTCGGAGACCACGGCCACCACCGATCTGGTGGTGTCGCCGCTGTGGTCAGTGATCACGGTCACCACCGTTCATCGCCACCACCGTACTATGGTGCGGTCCGGTGGTCGAAACCAGCAGCCAACGCCAGCACTATGAACTATGGTGCGGTCAGCGCTTGGTTTGTGTGGCTAGGTCTCGCCGGTAATCGGCTTGGCGGTCCGGTCAGCCAACTGCCGCCGTTCCACCGCTGATCATCGGTTACTATTTCGATAAAGATAAAACTTAAATAAAAATCATATTTTTAGTGCAAAATTATAGATACAAAAAACAATTTTAAACAGATCAGCAGTTAAGCAATAAATTAAAACGAAGAATTGTGGCTCTGATACCACTGTTGGGTTTTTCTGTGATCTCTGAACCAAACTGATCCGAAGAACACCAAAGAAGCGGAAGCGATTGTTGGTTAAAAACCCTAAACCACGATCTTTTCGTTTTATTTATTTAGACAATAAAATCGAGTATTTTACCTGGATTGCTTGAGTAATAATCCACCCGTGATCAACTGTACGAACACTCCTCTAGCAGAGTTAAAACCCGATGGCAAAAACCGAAAAACGAACTGTTTTATGGTAGTGGTCGGCGCCGGAATTTAGGAGAGAGGGAGGGAGAGATTTTTCAGGAAAAACTGGAATCGGAATAATGAATGAATTCCTTAAACTGGTTAAGCCTACTTATATGGAAAGAGTTTCCATATAACTAGGTTACCCTATAATTATCCTTTTATTATTCCTTAATTTTTCTTTAAAGGAAATAATAATCTTGGATAATTATCATTTAATTAATTATCTATTATATATTTATTTACCTAATAAATATATAATCTGCTTAATTAATTAACAATCCCCTTTAACTTTTGGAATTCTGACTGAATTCACCCAACTGATTTATATATAACTATTATAAATACAATCTCTCCATTTCTGGGTTTATTTTAACTTATTCGATTTATAGGTTCTCATAGGTGTGACCCTCAAGTGTCTTATAACATTGGACGTGCAATCACTGGTTTGTCAACTTATGCACATAATTACTAACAGTCCTCAATCAAAGGACTGAAAGATAAGACAGATAACACCAAAATTATCTCCATCCGAAATCATCTAAGAACACAAAGACAACAAACACAATCGAACACACCACAAGATACAGAGAATAATCGAATGCCAAGGATCAACCTTTCACCCTCACAAAGTATGTATATATCAAGTGTATCTTTCGGGGGTAAAAGTGTATGTATAAAGTGATCACACCAATTACTCAACTGATTCCCGCATGCATAAGCTTGTCACCAAATCTAATCTCCACCACTGAGAAATTGTCAACCGTCAAGAGGACTTTAGGGTTGTAATGTTAGGTTTAGGGTAAGGGTAGGAAAAAGGATATATATATATATATATATATATAAGTGACTAAAGGTTTTGCAACAAAAACTTGAAAAACTTAATCAGTAATGATCCAAACTTTTGAGAACTATCTGACTTTGGAAGTACAACTTTTCGGGATGAGTACTCACTTTCTTTTCTTTCTATTTAGAATTGGCCTAAGCATATTGCTTATTTGGGGCTCAAATTATTTTTTCTCTCTTTCTACTCTTTTCTTTTTCTTTTTCATCTCAATTTTTTTTGATATTTTCTTTTCTTTTCTTGAGTCAGTTTTTGACTTTCTTTTTCTTTTTTTCATTTTCTCTTTCTTTTCAAGCTCTTTCTCAATCCCTTTCTTTTATTAGTCAGATTTTGAAAAACATGTGGATCAAAACATCTCAAGCTCTCAAATTTAAGTCACGACCAAAAGATAGATAAAAAGATAGGCTAAAGGATATATGGTGAAATTGGGTAAAGAAATGAAAGACTAAGGCTCAAAAGGGGTTTCAAGGGATAAAGTGTTAAAATTCGAACACTTTCAACAAATTGTCTAGGCAAATTAAATAACCTTAAGATGAGGTTATTTAACGAAGGCTAAAACGGGTTGAAACAAAGGCCTCTATCAGTGCAATGGTGATAAATACTTCTCTTTATGTGATCTCGACAAGTATTCAAATGACAAGTTCTACCTTGGGTCACAGTTGGTAAATCCTCACGAAATGAATAATCAATAAAGGCTCAAACTCTCAAAGGAATAGGTGAGACACTGATGCGGTAATTATCGTATATAAAAAGCGTAACAAGTTTTAACCTCTAATGCCTAGCCACCGTCTTACCACATATACAGGCAAGCGTACCTGATCGTGAGTAATATAGTGTAGGAAAGTCCAGGTATCGTATCTACCACTGGGAACGGTCAAGTTATCGTAGACTAAAGTCTGAATCGGTCTAATTAACCTAAAAGGGGGGTTTTGTATGAAAAAGGTTTGAATACTAAAAAAGATAATTAACTAAGTAAAAACTAAGAAAGCAATTAAAATATTGTTTTAAGATTATAATAAGGAAAAACAGCAGTACTTATCATGATAAAGTGAATCCCCAATATGGATAATATGAATAAATCGAAGGTTTGGTTGTTTTGACTGTTGTAGGAATTTAAGTCTGGAACACCCTAACATGTGCATATTATGGTTAAGAACTAGGATACGGTCCTCCTAATTCCAATCCTAAATCGTTTGGTCCACAATCTAGAATCGGTAAACCCTTCCCAATCAATATTGCAATGGCTTTTTTACTATCGGTTACTATTGGTCAAAGTAACCCCTTAACACAACTTTATGGTCCGAGTCAAGCTAAGGTAGGTTGATTATCCTTTCGGAGTCTATCTGCTTTGGTCTAACAAATACACCCAACCAAGTGAATTCAAATCGCCACAACAACATCAATCAAAAAGGAACCATAAAAGACATTCAATTAATCAAAACAAACCAATAAACATTAATCACAAAGTATCATCCATAAAGGTTCATCTATCATGACAAGCACTACTAATAAACTACTCACTCATAATGAAAACAAAAACATAAACAAAAGTGGACATCGACATGATACCGACAATACAACGATAGATGATCGGAGATCGACTTCCGCAGCGTATCGGCACCTTTCGTACTCTCACTCTCGTTCCTCTGTACTTCCCTCGTGTATCGGACATGTTTAGAACTGAAGGAGGAGGCTGATATTTAAAGGAAAACGTCCAGGCTCCATCTGGCGATCGCCAGGCTGCTGATTTGGCGACGCCAAGCACTTAAATCAACCCTAATCTTCAATTCAGTCGAAGTTGGCGGCGCCAGGTTGAGGACTTCGCGATCGCCAAGTGTCTTCTGTGTTGACTTTGTGCATTTTTCACGTTTTCTCGCCTTTTTTCGTACTTTTCCGTTCCACGGCCTCCAAATCCTTCAAAAACAATAATAAGCTCTTTTAGTGCATGAAATGATCATAAACGGGTGAGAAATGGGGTAAAGTCATACGATTACGCGCAACCAAAACATGTATAATTTTGGTGTTATCAAAATCCCCACACTTAAGCTTTGATTGTCCTCAATCAAAAGACTGAAAGATAAGAAAGATAACTCCAAAATTATCTCCACCCAAGATCATCAAAGAGAACAAAGTATACTCACACAATCGAACACACAAACAAGACTTATCAAGCAATCGGATACCAAGGCCAACCTTTTACCCTCACATAATATAAGGTGTATCTCTCGGGGTAAAAGTGTATATGTAAGTGATCACACCAATACTCGACTAATTCCCGCATGCATAAGCTTGTCACCAAATCTAATCTCCACCACTGAGAAGTTGTCAACCGTCAAGAGGACTTTAGGGTTGTAATGTTAGGCTAAGGGTTAAGGGTAGGATAAAGGATATATAAGTGACTAAGGGTTTTGCAACAAAAACTTGAAAGCTCAATCAGTAATGATCCAAACAGTGAAGCAATCTGACTTTCAAACAGTGAGATTTTTGGGATGAGTATTCTTTCTTTTCTTTTAGAATTGGCCTAAGCCTATGGCTTATTTGGGGCACAAATTCTTTTTTCAATCTTTTCAGCTCTCATTTCTTTTCTTTTGTTATTCTCGACTCTTTTGATATTTCTTTTCTTTTTGAGTCTCAAATATTTTTCTTTTTTTTCTCTTTTTTTTCTTTTTTTTTTCAGAGCAGCAACTATGTTGCTTTTGGGCTCTTTTTAAATCTCAATCCCATAAAAACTGCCAGATACGAAAACTGGATCAAAACATCTCAAGATTCAAATTTAAGTTACGGCCAAGAGATAGATAAAACAATTAGGCTCAAGGATAAAGTGTATAGTGGGTAAAGAAATGAAAAGGCTAAGGCTCAAAATGGTTTCAAGGGATAAAGTGTTAAAAGGTGAACACTTTTCAATTAAAGGCTAGGCAAATCAGATAACCTTATGATGAGGTCATCTGACGAAGGCTAACAGGGTTAGAAACGAAGGCCTCTATCAGTGCAATGGTGATAAATACTTCTCTTATGTGGTCTCGACAAGCATTCAAACGACAAGTTCTACCTTGGGTCAAAGTCGGTATTCCTCACAAAAATGAATAGATATAACAGTTAAGGCTCAATCTCTCAATGGAATTGGGTGAGGCACTCATGGTAATCAGTATTCCAAGGCATCCTTTTACTCAACTAATCCTATTCAGTGTTCTCCTATGCAAGCAACTTAGTCTCAAAAACAATCTCAGATTTCGAAAAAAATTGGGGTCAAATCTCAAAGCATTCAAAAGTTTGAAAAACGACAATCCATAAGCAAAAAGTGAACCCATTTAAACAGATAAGTCTACATAACCCCCTCCCCACACTTAAAATTTGCAGTGTCCTCAATGCAACAATTAACACAATTAAGGAGTAATTGGGAAAAGAGAAACTTCCCGGGTTATGTGACGAAATCTGTTCTGATCTGAGAGTGGTGCATAGAATTCGTGTTCGATCATAAATCGCCATAAATCGATCATAAATCGCCATATCATAAATTTCTCGGTTGACTCCTATAGGCTTGAGGATTACGGATCCATGCATTGTAGTCCCTTCCGATCATATGCTCAACTCTCGTCACGCCCATACCTCGGAGTTGGTCCATGTCGATCAACCCCATCTCCCCGAGGTTCGTCATCGAAGCGATCGCGGCGTCGGTTAGGATATCGAAATGCTTGGCCAAGAGCGTCACGTACTGGCCACCAACGATGCGACTACCCTCGCGATAACCACTCGCCTTAGCGAGTTGAGCGGCAATGAGATACGGAGCATTCGGATATTTATCATCCGTAGAGAGTTGCTCAAGAAGCCATAAATCCTGCACGGTAACTTTCTCCTTACTAGAAGAACGAGCGTTCACCGCTTGAATGAGCATGCGGTGTAGAAGTTTATCCGACGAAGCAAGAAAACCTTTCACCTTGAGGTTGCGATGATAATCACCATCACCCAAAATCGACCATGCCAAACTCGGATCAAAATCATCGGGTCTCTTCGCGGTCGCCCACACGTACTCCTCAAATCCGGGAGCATCAACATCCAATTGGGTATATATCCCCAAGGCAAGAGCAAAGTCGATCAAAGAAAGAGATCTCCAAACGCCACCAAGTCGGAAAGTCATACACGATTGATGAAATTCCCCAAGAGCCTTGATCGCATCGAAACGAAACGTGGCTACAAACTCCACGATAAGCTCCCGGTAAAGGGTCTCGGCAATATCGAAAACTCGCTCCCATGCATGGCATATGTAGTACTCATTGCCATCCTCATCGTATGCGTGCTTCTCAAGAATTGCTTTGATGTCGTTCTCGACACCCATCGATCGAAGAAGATCCCAATCAACTCTTTTCGGCATGAGAATTTGGCGGGGGAGAACCCGATACTCCTCCTTCTTTCGAGCATTCAAAGTCGGGTCGTTCGTGAATGAGGTGAAAACATGACTTCCATCCGGTGCACGGAAGTTAGCTACGGCGGTCGTAGACGAGCGCGTTCTTTGTCTCTACAAAAACCGAAATACCATTGTCTTAGAAAAATTTCAATTCATATACGCAAGACAAGGTTTATTCATATTCAAAATTCCAACGAGACAAAAACCATATACGACTAACAAGTTCAAGCATCACAATCACAAATGCATTAACGGACAAAGGGGATGTGGAACATCCCCACACTTGAACTTTTAGTTCAATCACAATTACAAACCAATCTAGCTAATTAAGAAAGAATGGGGGATTTTGGTGTTCTCAAAATCCCCACACTTATCATTTAACCACAATCACTAGATTCAACAATCAACTAGCATGCTAGAAACAAGATTTCAATCACAAAATAGGGCATGCATTCATCTATAAGCTCTAAACAAACAATGGTGTATCAAGAATAAAGTTAATTCCATTCAAGCAAACAAACACCATTGATACCCAAAACAAGATCTCCAAATACCAAATCGAGCAATCCTTACGAAATCAAAGTTAGGAAACGTACCTTGTTCATGTTGAGAGATGAAATTGAAGCTCAAGAAGGTTGAATGTCGCAAGAACGTGAGAGGGTTTGGCGGCGCCTAAGAGGAATTAGGTTTGTGTGTTTGTGAAAAGTGGGAAAATGGAGGTTTAAAAAACCGTCTGTCCCGACTTCGCGTCGCGAGACCCTGGGTTTCGCGTCGCCAAACAGGCTGATTTCAGAAAACCCTGATTTTTAAAAGTTTCGCGTCGCCAAACGGCCCTCTTCGCGTCGCTAAGTTCGAAAATTTTTACCTGATCCGTGGCTTACCCACTTCGCGTCGCCAGATTTGAAATCTGGCGATCGCCAAATGCCTACTGTTTCCAACTTGTGAAAATTTGCATCGCATTCCGATTTCGCTCGAATCTGGTTTCTATCTCCTCCGTATGGTTACCTAAGCAATATCAAATGAAAACATTAATAAAAACACACACTAAAATCATTAAAAACGAAAGAAAATCAAAAATCTCGGGTTGCCTCCCGAGAAGCGCTTCATTTTTGGACGGGTCTAGAGCTTGACCCCACTTTCGGCTCATTTCTTGGCACGTCGGGATGACGAGCCCCTCTTCTTCCTGTGATCTTTCTTGGAGGATCCCGGTTCCTTGGTTGATTGCTCCTTTTTGCGCATCGGGTTTGGATAGTCCTCCGTTTTCTTTTCAAGCTCATGCGAGAGTAGTGGGCGGTTCGTGCTTTTGGTGTAGGCCAGAGAAGGATCATCATAAGGTTCATCAAGGTGTCTAACCGGCTCTCCGTTAGGATCAAAGTAAATCCGATTGTCTCCATAGCCTAAGCTCGTCACTTGATTTCGCATATCGGTATTTACTTGAGCGGTGTGCAAGAAAGATCTCCCGAGGATTATCGGGATCTCCGTGTTTTGTGGAAGGTTAGCTATGACGAAGTCCGTATAGTATACAAATTTGCCAATACGAATCGGGACTCCTTCCGCTATTCCTAACGGTGTTGTCATGTAACCATTCACTCCCCGGTATTGATAGTTCGTTGGCACAATCCTCTTGACTCCCATTTTCCTGCAATAACCAACAGGCATCATATTAAGAGCAGCACCTGAATCAACCAAAGCAAGACCACTAAATTTATGACAAGAAATAGGTAAGTTGTAACTCCCTGGATCATGCTTGATTGGTGCGATGTAGATGAGATCATCTTCCGGTGCTTTCTCCTTTTCTTTCTCCTTCTCCTTGCCTTTATCTTCTTTCTTCGGGATCACGAACTCCGTGTATCCGCCTTGCTTTCCATCTTCCTCATCATCATCACTCGAAGCTTCGGGTACCTTGAGTCGTAGGTGTTCGAAAGACACGGTGAACCCCTCCGAATCGTAATCTGTGGCATAATCGGGCTCACTTTCACTCTCGGTCTCCACGTACTTCTTTGTGTAGATGTCCGTCCACTTCTTTTTTGACGGCTCTCCGGTTATCATGAGCATCGGCTTCACATTCTCCACCTTCGGGTTGACTTGTGTTTGCGTTGGCAATTCTCCTTGCGTCCTTTCACTCAGTATTTGCGAAACACGTCCAACCTGCAATTCCAAATTCTGGATGGTACTTTGGTGATTACGTAGGTATGAACCCACTTCATCGTTTAGCTTCTTTTGCGCATCCATGAATTGGATAATTCGATCTTCGATAGATACACGTGGCTCTCCATCCGATCTTTGGTTCTGTTGAGTTGGTGCAAAGAAACCGGGAGGTCTCGGAATGAAGTTTCGATTGTTGTTCCACCTCCCTTGGTAATTGCCTCGGTTGATATAGTTCACCTCCTCGGGTGTCATCATCGGTTTGTTCGGGCAATCTTTCGTCAAATGCGGTCCATTGCACTCCTCGCATCCAACCTGCAAAGCATGAACAGATTTAATTAGTTCCTCGATTTTGCGTTCAAACCTTACCTGTTGGTTTTTCATTGTGGCTAGTTCATCGGATGGATCGAAGTCGGTAGAGATCTTTCCGGCCATCCTCGGGATTTGCAATCGCTTGTCCGTCCTCCAATCTATGTTATGTATGAGCATGTCTTCGAGGAGCTTGTAACCTTCCGTGGGCGTTTTGTACATGAAGACACCACCTGCAGATGAATCCAAAGTAGCTCGTGAGGAATAAGCAAGTCCACTATAGAAAGTTTGAACCTGTTCACTCTTATTCAACTCGTGACTCGGGCACGAGTTTAGGAGGTGCTTGAAACGTTCCCATGCTTCGGATATGGTTTCCCCGTCTTGTTGTTGGAAGGATCGGATCTCGGCTCTCAATTTGTCGATCTTGGATGGTGGAAAGAATCGGGAAAGGAACTTTGAGCGAAGTCCTTCCCATGTAGTGATTGAGCTCGGCTCTAAAGATCGCAACCAAGCCCTAGCTTCTCCGGTAAGCGTAAGAGGAAAGACCCGAAGAAGAATTGCATCATCCCGGTCTGCCTCTGTTTTGAATAGATCACAAATGTCCACGAAGTTTTCCATGTGAACGATAGGATTGCTATCGTTTTTCCCATCAAAGGTAAGGTCCTTGATCATGTGTAGGAGCTTCCCCGGGATTTCCTTGTTCAGGTTCGGCTTCGTGATCGGATTGGTGGGTACAGTTGGAGCGGCTCTCCTGGCAGTCCACATCGGTGCCTCGTCTCCCATCTCAAAAATCAAAGCTCTCGGGCGAACTTTGTTTGCTTTTGACTTCTTTTTGTTTCTTTTTCTGAATTCTCTCTCCGGCTCCTCAAATGGCTCTAACAAGTCTGCCGTGACTGAAATCACAACAAATGGTTAAAGGCAACTTGCGGGAAACAAAGAGATAAAATATAAATAAAGATAAAATTAACTAATTAACTAGAAAGCGAAAAACTTGCAAGGGAAAGAATCCCTCACAAGGATCGATTAACCAAACTAATTAGACTAAAATCTAACAACTACCGTTCCCCGGCAACGACGCCAAAAACTTGATGCGGTAATTATCGTATATAAAAAGCGTAACAAGTTTTAACCTCTAATGCCTAGCCACCGTCTTACCACATATACAGGAAAGCGTACCTGATCGTGAGTAATATAGTGTAGGAAAGTCCATGTATCGTATCTACCACTGGGAACGGTCAAGTTATCGTAGACTAAAGTCTGAATCGGTCTAATTAACCTAAAAGGGGGGTTTTGTATGAAAAAGGTTTGAATACTAAAAAAGATAATTAACTAAGTAAAAACTAAGAAAGCAATTAAAATATTGTTTTAAGATTATAATAAGGAAAAACAGCAGTACTTATCATGATAAAGTGAATCCCCAATATGGATAATATGAATAAATCGAAGGTTTGGTTGTTTTGACTATTGTAGGAATTTAAGTCTGGAACACCCTAACATGTGCATATTATGGTTATGAACTAGGATACGGTCCACCTAATTCCAATCCTAAATCGTTTGGTCCACAATCTAGAATCGGTAAACCCTTCCCAATCAATATTGCAATGGCTCTTTTACTATCGGTTACTATTGGTCAAAGTAACCCCTTAACACAACTTTATGGTCCGAGTCAAGCTAAGGTAGGTTGATTATCCTTTCGGAGTCTATCTGTTTTGGTCTAACAAATACACCCAACCAAGTGAATTCAAATCACCACAACAACATCAATAAAAAAGGAACCATAAAAGACATTCAGTTAATCAAAACAAACCAATAAACATTAATCACAAAGTATCATCCATAAAGGTTCATCTATCATGACAAGCACTACTAATAAACTACTCACTCATAATGAAAACAAAAACATAAACAAAAGTGGACATCGACGTGATACCGACAATACAACGATTGATGATCGGAGATCGACTTCCGCAGCGTATCGGCACCTTTCGTACTCTCACTCTCGTTCCTCTGTACTTCCCTCGTGTATCGGACACGTTTAGAACTGAAGGAGGAGGCTGATATTTAAAGGAAAACGTCCAGGCTCCATCTGGCGATCGCCAGGCTGCTGATTTGGCGATGCCAAGCACTTAAATCAACCCTAATCTTCAATTCAGTCAAACTTGGCGGCGCCAGGTTGAGGACTTCGCGATCGCCAAGTGTCTTCTGTGTTGACTTTGTGCATTTTTCACGTTTTCTCGCCTTTTTCGTACTTTTCCGTTCCACGGCCTCCAAATCCTTCAAAAACAATAATAAGCTCTTTTAGTGCATGAAATGATCATAAACGGGTGAGAAATGGGGTAAAGTCATACGATTACGCGCAACCAAAACATGTATAATTTTGGTGTTATCAGACACTCATGGTAATTGGCAAATCCAAGGCATTACTCTTACTCAAATAATTTTATTTAGTGTTCTCCTATGCAAGCATCTAAGTATCCAAAAACAGTCCCAAATTTCGAAAAAAATGGGGTCAAATTTCAAAGCTTTCAGATGATTTGAAAAATGACAATCAAAAGCTTAAGTTACCCAAATATCAAACAGTTAAGTCTACTTAACCCCCTCCCCACGCTTAAAATTTGCAGTGTCCTCAATGCAAAGATTATAACAAGTAAGGAGAATTGGGAAAAAGAGAAACTTTCCGGGGTTTTGAGACTTAATCCATCAGAGAGAATTCCGGAACCATAAGCGGTGCTTGATCATAACACGGTTCATCTATTACCAAAGAAAAAAAAGTAAAAAGAACAAAAGAAAAATAAAACTAAAAATCCAAACAATTAAAAGTCTAGAACCTAAAGCAATTAAAAGTCTAAAGCAGATAAAAGCACACCACACAAACAAGAATTAAAATTGTCTTAAACAACCCAATCAAAACTAAAAGAGATAAAGATCGTGATCAATAGGGGCCACGAGGATGATTCCTCCAATCCTCGAAAGATGGAAAACCGGGTGGATTTTGCTCATTGTACAACCATAACGGAGACGGAGCATAAGCTAGGTTCGGTTGGACACCAAGATATTCCGCCACTTGGTTAAGTACTCCACTTTGCCAGTTGGTTTGGTGAAGCGTCTCCATGGAGTTATACTCCATCCGTTGTTGATGACGGCCGTAAGACAAGGACATGTCCGAGAGTTGTTGACCAAGCCCTTGGTAACTTGCATAAGCATTCCACTCCTCCGATTCTTCCTTCACCTCCGCCCCACTTGAAGTACCACCATGCTCGAAAGTCCTTCCAGACGATCCCCCTCGGTGCATAAGATTGCGGATGATCATCCACGACGCGAAATCTTGAGTTTTTGTGCTTCAATTTCTCAATTCCATGGCTTCTAAGGTATGTTCCCTATAATCTCACGGTTGGTTTTCATCTCTAGATTGGTAAATTAGTACAATTGATGGATTTGGTTGCTTATTGCTATGAATGCTAGATTAGGTTGTTCTTGATAGATTGTATGCTTCAAGCAACTAGATTGGTACTTCATTGTTGATAGATTGTTGATTGTACTATGTTGGTTTTGAATTTGGGGCTAGATTTTGGTAACCTAATTGGTATATGCTTGCATGCTAAGTGTGGGGAATTTTCCAAATTCCCTTCCACTTTTGTTTCACCATAATTAAGATTGCTAGATTGTTTTTAGTTGATTAAAAATTCAAGTGTGAGGATTTTTCCCTTTTGAGCTTTTCACATTGCATGTTGCTAAATCACTTGAATTTTTAGTGGGATTAATGTTTTTAATCATGTAATGAGCTAAGATGATAAAACTAAGACGTTGTTAAATTGTTTTTGTAGAGGACAAGGTCTACATCCACTTCCACATCCGCACCCAACTTGAACTATAGGGCACCGGATGGCTCTCATGCATTCACGTACTTCATGAACGACACTACTTTGGATGCTTCCAAGCAAACCGAGTACCAGGATATCATGGACCGGATTAAAGCTCGTTCGATTGTCATACCAAGGAGGACCGATTGGGCTACTCTACAAGCCTTGGAGATCGACGGAGAAGTCAAGGCGACCCTTGAAAAATACGCCATCGGTGAACACGGGCTCGAGTAATACATATGTAAGGCTTGGGATCGAGTTTTCAACATCAACGGGGTTCTTTACCGGGAGCTTATCTTGGAGTTCGTGGCCACCTACACTTTCAACCCGACCAAGGCGCAGTTGGATTGTCATGATAAATGTATGACTTTCCGTCTTGGCGGAATTTGGCGTACCCTATCTTTGGCCGAGTTCGGGGTTGCTTTGGGTATCTACACCCAAACCGAGGTCAATGACCCCGGTTTTGATGAGTACATGGTGGCTACTTTTAAAACTCCCGACGAGTTCAACCCTCGGGAAACTTGGGACATCGTTGGTAGTGGTGACTACTCGTCGAACATCAAGGTTAAGGGTTTGAATTCTCCTTTGGATCGACTCCTCCACCGAATGTTGGTACACGCGGTGAATTCGCGTTCTTCAAGAGATCTCGGTTTACGATCTTTGGTTACTTTATGAGCTTTCGTCGAAAGATCGCTACCCCAATGCACCCTATATCATCGCCGTGCAACTTCAAAAGGCGGGTGGATATAGAGGTAGTAGTAAGATGGTTGGTGGCCAATATGTGACACGACTCGCTAAGCACTTTGGTATTCTTGGCCGAGGTGTCGTGGCCTTAATGGTGAGCTTAGGCGAGATTGGTCTCATTGACATGGAGCAACTTAAAGGCATGGGGGTGGTGAAATCAGTCCGTACGACACACGGAATTCGTTACCGTTGGGAGACCCGACCGGATAGACAAGCACCGAGGGAAAGGCCGACGGTAGAGCATGGTGGTAGTTCGAGCGGGGCGGCGGCGATGGAAGAGCCGGCGGATTGGAATGCGTATGCGGGATATCAAGGGATGACACAACAACTCTCCAACTTACAACTCTCCTTTGATCGGCATCATCAACGGATGGAGTACAACTCCACGGAAACACTCCACCAAACCAATTGGCAAAGTGGAGTGCTCAACCAAGTGGCGGAACATCTTGGTGTTCAACCGACAACCGCCTATGCTCCATCCCCGTTGTGGCCTTTTTCCAATGAGAGTCCGCCCGGTTTCCAATCATTCGAGGATTGGAGGAATCATCCTCGTGGCCCCTATTGATCACGATCTTTTATCACTTTCATTCGATTGGGTTGTTTAAGACAATTTTATTTTTGTTTGTCGTGTGATTTTATTTTTTGTTTTTAGGATTTTTAATTGTTTGCTTGCATTAGGATTTTAAGTGTTTGTTTTTATTTCTAGTTCATTTTTACTTTTGTTTCTTTTCTTTTTGGTAATAGATGAAATCGGTTATGATCGAGCACCGCGTATGGTTCTGGAAATCTCTCTTGGTGGATTAAGTCTCAAAAATCCTGGAAGTTTCTCTTTTTCGCAATACTCCTTACTTGTTTTTAATTGTTGCATTGAGGACACTGCAAATTTTAAGTGTGGGGAGGGGTTTTGTAGACTTAACTGCTAATTGTTGGGTTAACTTATGCTTTTGTTTGAAATCTGTCGAGAATCTGGAAGCTTTGAATTTTGACCCCAATTTTTTCGAAATTTGGGATTGTTTTTGGACATAAGAGTGCTTGCATAGGAGGACACTAAGTGAGATTATTTGAATATGAGTATTGCCTTGGATTTAATGATTACCATGAGTGCCTCACCCAATTCCTTTGAGAGTTTGAGCCTTATTGATTATTTGTTTTGTGAGGATTTACCAACTGAGACCCAAGGTAGAACTTGTCATTTGAATGCTTGTCGAGATCACATAAGAGAAGTATTTATCACCATTGCACTGATAGAGGCCTTCGTTTCAAACCTTTTAAGCCTTCGTTAGATAACCTCATCTTAAGGTAATTTAATTTGCCTAGCCAATTTGTTGAAAGTGTTCATCTTTAACACTTTATTCCTTGAAACCCATTTGAGCCTTAGCCTTTTCGTTTCTTTACCTAATTTCACTATATTATCCTTTAGCCTATCTTTTTATCTATCTTTTGGTTGTGACTTAAATTTGAAGAGCTTGAGAAGTTTTGGTCCATTTTGTTTAGAATCTGATGAAATTAGAAGGATTGTGAAAGAGCATAGATAGAAAAAGGAAAAAGAAAAAAATATATATATATATATATGGAAAAGAAAAGTTCAAAAGTCGACTTGAAAAAAAAAGAGAAGAAATATCAAAAGAGTCGAAAAAAAAGAAAGGAGTTGAAAAGAAAGAAAGAAAAAGAATTTGAGCCCAAATAAGTAATATGCTTAGGCATATTCTAAAAAGAAATGCTCATCCCGAAAGAAAAGTAAGCTGAAGTTTAAAAGTCAGATGATACTCTCAATTGTCTTGGATCATTACTGATTAAGTTTTTCAAGTTTTTGTTGCTTTAATCCTTAGTCACTTATAAATATCATTTATCCTACCTTAACCCTTAGCCTAACATTATAACCCTAAAGTCCTCTTGACGGTTGACAACTTCTCAGTGGTGGAGATTTGATTTGGTGACAAGCTTGTGCATGCGGGAATCAGTTGAGTAATTGGTGTGATCACTATACACTTTTACCCTTTGAGAGATACACTTGATATTTACATATATTGTGAGGGTAAAAGGTGGGTCCTTGGCAATCGATTGTTCTTTGTGTCTTGTGGTGTGTCCGAATATGTTTGTTGCTTCTGTGTTTCTTAGATGATTTCAGATGGAGATAATTTTGGTGTTATCTATCTTATCTTTCAGTTCTTTGATTGAGGACAACCAAAGCTTAAGTGTGGGGATTTTGAATACTCCAAAATTATACATGTTTTGGTAGTTCTGTTTTGTAATGTTTAACCCCGTTTTGACCCATTTTCTGGATGTTTTACTCACGAAAGCTATTAAATATTGGTTTTACAGGTTTTGGAGGCCATTGAGCGGAAAAGTACTAAAAGTTGTGAAAAAGTGGGAAAAAGTGCAAAAAGTGGAACAGAAGTCCTTCGCGTCCGCGAAGTGATAATTCTCGCGTCGCGAAGTGGAGAAATTCTAGAAGATTCCTGCTTTTGGTGGATTTCTTGTTTGAGTTTAGGAGTTTAGCATTCGCAAAGTGTTTAAAGACCCTCTATGGAATATTCTAGAAGAAGCTGATTTAAAGACCTTCTATAAAAACTAAATTAACTAAGAAACTTAGTCTAGGAATTGGCGAAGACCGAATCACTCTTTCCATTGACGGGACTCTAGACTGTGATGAATCTATAAATAATCTGGACAACATGGATGACTTCACTGAACCGTTTGAATTAGAGCTTAACGATCATCTTTTTGAATCAGTGAATTGGAAGAAAGCTTCTCGATTGAGAAAAGAGAGGATGAATCCATGGGGAGAGAAGAAGAGGAATTCGAGGAGTTAAAGCAGGAAGATAAAGTTAAGGTGAGAACCTCTTTGGAGGAACCACCGAATTTGGAGTTAAAGGACCTTCCCGAGCACCTCGAATACCGATTTCTTGAAGGTAACAATTTTCTCCCCGTAATCATTTCTTCCTTGCTAACAGCCAATGAAAAAGAGAAGCTTATCGCGGTTTTGAAAAAACACAAAAAGGCTTTAGCTTGGAAAATCTCAGACGTTCCCGGAATAAGTCCTTCTTTTTGCACACATAAAATTTAATGGAAGATAATATTAAACTGTGCGTGCAAAAACAAAGAAGGCTTAATCCGAAAATGCAAGAGGTTGTAAAAAAGGAGGTTATTAAACTACTTGATACCGGGATCATCTACCCTATTTCTGATAGTCCGTGGGTGAGCCCCGTTCAGGTGGTTCCCAAAAAGGGAGGACTCACGGTTGTCACAAATGATAACAATGAGTTAGTGCCCACCCGTACTGTCACCGGGTGGAGAGTTTGCATAGATTATAGGAAGCTGAACGATGCCACTAGAAAAGACCATTACCCTTTTCCCTTCATTGACCAAATGCTTGAACGATTGGCGGGAAATGAATATTATTGCTTCCTGGATGGATTTTCGGGATACTTCCAAATCCCCATTGATCCCGAAGATCAAGAAAAAATGACCTTTACCTGTCCCTTTGGAACATTTGCCTATAGGCGTATGCCTTTTGGGTTATGTAATGCACCCGCCACTTTTCAACAATGCATGACGGCCATTTTTCAGGACATGATAGAGGATTGTATGGAGGTCTTTATGGATGATTTCTCTGTTTTCGGTAACTCTTTTGATGGTTGTTTAAACAGCTTAGACAGGGTCTTAGCTCGATGAGAGGAGTCTCATCTGGTTCTCAACTGGGAGAAATGTCACTTTATGGTAAGAAAAGGTATAGTTCTTGGGCACAAAATCTCAAAAGATGGTTTGGAGGTGGATAAAGCCAAGATAGACACCATATCAAAACTTCCTCCACCTACAAACATAAAAGGGGTTCGAAGTTTCTTAGGTCATGCCGGGTTTTATAGGAGATTCATTAAAGATTTTTCAAAAATAACCCGACCTCTAACAAAACTTCTTGAAAAGGATGCACCTTTCATCTTTGATGAGAATTGCATTTCTGCGTTTGAAACTTTGAAATATCATTTGACTAATGCCCCTATTATGGTCCCACCTGATTGGGATCAACCTTTTGAGATTATGTGTGATGCGAGTGATTATGCCGTTGGTGCAGTTCTTGGGCAGCGTATAAACAATCATTTTCAACCGATTTGCTATGCGAGTCGAACTCTGAATGATGCCCAAGAAAACTACACCACGACTGAAAAAGAGCTTCTAGCGGTCGTCTTCGCCATTGAGAAGTTCCGATCCTATCTTGTGTTGTCCAAAATCATAGTGTACATGGATCACTCTGCCCTTAAATACCTCTTTGCTAAGCCAGATGCTAAGCCCAGACTCATACGATGGATACTTCTGTTGCAAGAGTTTGATATAGAGGTAAGAGATAAGAGAGGCGCTGAAAATTTGGCTGCTGATCACCTGTCTTGCTTGGAGAATCCAGACATGGATTCCGGGGGCATAGAAGTCATTAGGGATAAATTTCCCGATGAGGACCTCAATATGATTAAGACCATAGGAGAGGACCCTATACCTTGGTATGCAGATTTTGCAAATATCTTGCCGCCGGTGTTCTCGTTAAAGGTATGACTCATCAACAAAAGGGTAAGTTTTTCTCAGACCTAAAACATTACTTTTGGTTCAAGCCCCACTTGTTTAGAATAGGACCTGATAGGATGCCCCGTCGATGTGTCTCAGGCCCTGCTGCTTGGGACATTCTCGATAACTGTCACAAAGGCCCCACGGGAGGCCATTTTGGAGCTAATCTCACTGCCAGGAAAGTCCTTGAATCAGGGTTCTATTGGCCTATGATTTTCAAGGATGCTCACACTCTAATAAAATCTTGTGATGCCTGTCAGAGAGCAGGTAATATCACAAAGAAAGATGAGATGCCTCAACAGAGCATTTCCGTTAGTGAAGTGTTTGATGTTTGGGGAATTGATTTCATGGGACCCTTCCCCGATTCCAAAGGCAACAAATACATCCTTGTGGCAGTTGACTATGTTTCCAAATGGGCTGAGGCAAAGGCTTCACCCACAAATGATGCTAAGGTAGTAGTTGACTTTGTGAAATCCCTTGTGTGTAGGTACGGAAGTCCGAAGGCGATCATCAGCGATAGAGGAACTCACTTTGCAAATTACCTCTTCGAAAAGACCCTAAAAAGGTATGGGGTACATCATCGGTTTTCGACCGCCTATCATCCGCAAGCAAATGGACAAGCGGAAAACACCAATCGGGCATTGAAACAGATTTTGGAAAAGACAGCCAGTAACAACCCGAAGATATGGTTGCAAAAGCTTGAAGATGCACTATGGGCATATCGTACGGCCTACAAAACGCCAATTGGAAGCACTCCTTATCGAATGCTTTACGGGAAAGCGTGTCACCTACCATTCGAGTTCGAGTACAAAGCATTGTGGGCGCTAAAGAAGGTTCACTTGGACGATATTGCAAGTGGAAAGGAACGATTGATAAACTTGCATGAATTGGAGGAGCTTAGATCTCTTGCATATGAGAACTCAAAAATCTACAAGGAACAGCGAAAGAAATGGCACGATGCGCATCTAAAGGAGGTAAAGGTGTTCAAGGAGGGAGACAAGGTACTAATGTATCAAACTCGCTTCAAATTTTCCCCCGGTAAGTTAAAGTCACGGTGGATAGGTCCATACGTTGTTTTAAAAGCTTATCCCTCCGGATATGTGGACCTAATGACCGAAATAGGAGAATTCAAGGTAAATGGCCATAGACTAAAACTTTACAATAAAGATGACTGATGCGGTAATTATCATATATAAAAAGCGTAACAAGTTTTAACCTCTAATGCCTAGCCACCGTCTTACCACATATACAGGCAAGCGTACCTGATCGTGAGTAATATAGTGTAGGAAAGTCCAGGTATCGTATCTACCACTGGGAACGGTCAAGTTATCGTAGACTAAAGTCTGAATTGGTTTAATTAACCTAAAAGGGGGGTTTTGTATGAAAAATGTTTGAATACTTAAAACGACAATTAACTAAGTAAAAACTAAGAAAGTAATTAAAATAATGATTGAAGATTATATTAAGGAAAAACAGCAGTACTTATCATGGTAAAGTGAATCCCCAATATGGATGATATGAATAGGTCGAAGGTTTGGTTGTTTTGACTATTGTAGGAATTTATGTCTGGGACACCCTAACATGTGCAAATTATGGTTATGAACTAGGATACGATCCTCCTAATTCCAATCCTAAATTATTTGGTCCACAATCTAGAATCGGTAAACCCTTCATAATCAATAATGCAATGGTTATTTTACTATCTGGTCACTATTGGTCCAAGTAACCCCTTAACACAACCCTTTGGTCCAGGTCAGGCTAAGGTAGGTTGATTATCCTTTCGGAGTCTATCTGCTTTGGTCTAACAAATACACCCAACCAATTGAATTCAAATTGCCACAACAATACCAATCAGAAAAGAACCATAAAAGACATTCAATTAATCAAAACAAACCAGTAAAATATTAATCACAAAGTATCATCCATAAAGGTTCATCGACCATGACAAGTACCACTAATAAAACTACTCACTAATCATAATAAAAACATAAACATAAACAAAAGTAGACATCGACATGATACCGACAATACAACGATAGATGATCGAAGATCGACTTCCGCAGTGTGTCGGCACCTTTCGTACTCTTACTCTCGTTCCTCTGTACTTCCCTCGTGTATCGAACATGTTAGGAACTGAAGGAGGAGGCTGATATTTAAAGGAAAACGCCCAGGGGTCATCTAGCGATCGCCAAGCTGCTGGTTTGGCGACGCCAGGTACTTAGGTCAAACTCTGGTCTTCAATTCAGTCGAACTTGGCGGCGCCAGGTTGAGGATTTCGCGATCGCCAAGTAGCTACTGTGTTGACTTTGTGCATTTTTCACGTTTTCTCGCCTTTTTTCGTACTTTTCCGTTCCACGGCCTCCAAATCCTTCACAAACAATAATAAGCTCTTTTAGTGCATGAAATGATCATAAACGGGTGAGAAATGGGGTAAAGTCATACGATTACGCGCAACCAAAACATGTATAATTTTGGTGTTATCAAAATCCCCACACTTAAGCTTTGATTGTCCTCAATCAAAAGACTGAAAGATAAGAAAGATAACTCCAAAATTATCTCCACCCAAGATCATCAAAGAGAACAAAGTATACTCACACAATCGAACACACAAACAAGACTCATCAAGCAATCGGATACCAAGGCCAACCTTTTACCCTCACATAATATGAATAACAATATAAGGTGTATCTCTCGGGGGGTAAAAGTGTATATGTAAGTGATCACACCAATACTCGACTAATTCTCGCATGCATAAGCTTGTCACCAAATCTAATCTCCACCACTGAGAAGTTGTCAACCGTCAAGAGGACTTTAGGGTTGTAATGTTAGGCTAAGGGTTAAGGGTAGGATAAAGGATATATAAGTGACTAAGGGTTTTGCAACAAAAACTTGAAAACTCAATCAGTAATGATCCAAACAGTGAAGCAATCTGACTTTCAAACAGTGAAGCTTTTGGGATGAGTATTTCTCTTTCTTTTCTTTTAGAATTGTCCTAAGCCTATGGCTTATTTGGGGCACAAATTCTTTTTCACTCTTTTCAGCTCACATTCTTTTCTTTTTGTATTCTCGACTCTTTTGATATTCTTTTCTTTTCTGAGTCTCAAATATTTTCTTTTCTCTTTTTTTTTCAGAGCAGCAACTATGTTGCTTTTGGGCTCTTTTAATCTCAATCCCATAAAAACTGTCAGATATGAAAAACTGGATCAAAACATCTCAAGATTCAAATTTGAGTCACGGCCAAAAGATAGATAAACAATTTGGGCTCAAGGATAAAGTGTATAGTGGATAAAGAAATGAAAAGGCTAAGGCTCAAAATGGTTTCAATGGATAAAGTGTTAAAAGGTGAACACTTTTCAATTAAAGGCTAGGCAAATCAGATAACCTTATGATGAGGTCATCTGACGAAGGCTAAAAGGGTTAGAAACGAAGGCCTCTATCAGTGCAATGGTGATAAATACTCCTCTTATGTGGTCTCGACAAGCATTCAAATGACAAGTTCTACCTTGGGTCAAAGTCGGTATTCCTCACGAAATAAATAGATATAACAATTAAGGCTCAAACTCTCAACGGAATTGGGTGAGGCACTCATGGTAATCAGTATTCCAAGGCATCCTTTTACTCAACTAATCCTATTCCGTGTTCTCCTATGCAAGCAACTTAGTCTCAAAAACAATCTCAGATTTCGAAAAAATTTGGGGTCAAATCTCAAAGCTTTCAAAAGTTTGAAAAACGACAATCCAAAAGCAAAAAGTGAACCCATTTAAACATTTAAACAGATAAGTCTACATAACCCCTTCCCCACACTTAAAGTTTGCCGTGTCCTCAATGCAACAATTAAAACAATTATGGAGTAATTGGGAAAAAGAGAAACTTCTCGGGTTATGTGACAAAATCTGTTCTGATCTGAAAGTGGTGCGTAAAAATCATGCTCGATCATAAAATCGCCGTATCTACCAACAAAAAGAAAAAGAAAAAGTAAAAACGAACAAATGAAAATAAACCAAATCACACTACTTAAAATCCTAAACAATCCAAGCAAAATAAAATTGTTCAAACAAACATAACCACGCAAAAAAAATAAAATTGTTTACGACAACCATATCGAATAACGGAGATAAAAGAGAGAGATCAATAAGGGCCACGAGCTTGGTTTTGCCAATCCTCGTAAGTCGGGTAACCGGGCGGAGCATCCTCGGAGTATGGCCAATATGGAGATGGAGCATAAGCGGTATTCGGTTGAATACCGAAGTGGAAAGCCATCTGGTTCATCACTCCACTTTGCCAGTTGGCTTGGTGAAGAGCCTCCACTGTGTTGTACTCCATGTGCTGTTGATGCCGGCCATAAGAAAGTGACATCTCCGAGAGTTGGTTACTCAAGTCTTGGTAACCTGAATATGCCGTCCAATCCGCCGGTTGTTGACCCACATTCGCCCCACTCGTTCCACTTGTTCCACCAATCTCATGCGTGCTCCTCGGTGCTTCACTCCTTGCTTGACTCGGTTGACTTCTCGGTTGACTCCTATAAGCTTGAGGATTACGGATCCATGCATTGTAGTCTCGTCCAACCATGTGCTCAACTCTCGCTACTCCCATACCTCGGAGTTGGTCCATGTCAATCAACCCCATCTCCCCGAGGTTCGTCATCGAAGCAATAGCGGCGTCGGTTAGGACACCGAAGTGCTTGGCCAAGAGCGTCACGTACTGGCCACCAACTATGCGACTACCCTCCTGATAACCACTCGCCTTAGCGAGTTGAGCGGCGATGAGATACGGAGCATTCAGATATTTATCATCCGTAGAGAGTTGCTCAAGAAGCCACAAATCCTGCACGGTAACTTTCTCCTCACTCGAAGAACGGGCGTTCACCGCTTGAATGAGCATGCGGTGTAGAAGTCTATCCGACGAAGCAAGAAAACCTTTCACCTTGAGGTTGCCATGATAATCATCATCACCTAAGATCGACCATGCCAAACGTGGGTCAAAATCATCGGGTTTCTTCGCGGTCGCCCACATGTACTCCTCGAATCCGGAAGCATCAACATCCGATTGGGTATATATCCCCAAGGCAAGAGCAAGGTCGACCAAAGAAAGAGATCTCCAAACGCCACCAAGTCGGAACGTCATGTATGTTTGATGAAATTCCCCAAGAGCCTTGATAGCCTCGAAATGAAACGTGGCCACAAACTCCACGATAATCTCTCGGTAGAGGGTCTCGGCAATATCGAAAACTCGCTCCCATGCATGGCATATGTAGTACTCATTGCCATCCTCGTCGTATGCGTGTTTCTCAAGAATTGCTTTGATGTCGTTCTCGACACTCATCGATCGAAGAAGATCCCAATCGACTCTCTTTGGCATAAGAATTTGGCGGGGGAGAAGTCGGTTAACGATGTCCCGATACTCCTCCTTCTTTCGAGCATTCAAAGTCGGGTCGTTCGTAAACGAGGTGAAGACATGACTTCCATCCGGTGCACGGAAATTGGCTACGGCGGTCGTAGACGAGCGGGTTCTTTGTCTCTACAAAAACCGAAATACCATTGTCTTAGAAAAATTTCAATCCATAAACGCAAGACAAGGTTTATTTACTTTCAAGATTCCAACGAGACAAATAATATACGACTAACAAGTTCAAGTATCATAATCACATACGCATCGAAGGGCAAAGGGGATGTGGAACATCCCCACACTTGAACTTTTAGTTCAATCCACAATTTCAAACCAATCTAGCTAATCAAGAAGGAATGGGGGATTTTGGTGTTCTCAAAATCCCCACCCTTATCATTTAACCACAATCACTAGATTAATCAATCAAATAGCATGCAAGAAACAAGATTTCAATCACAATATAGGGCATGCATTCATCTATAAGCTCTAAACAATCAATGGTGTATCAAGAATAATGTTAATTCCGTTCAAACAAACAAACACCATTGATACCCAAAACAAGATCTCCAATCACCAAATCAAGCAATCCTTACGAAATTAAAGTTAGGAAACGTACCTTGTTCATGTTGAAAGATGAAATTGAAGCTCAAGAAGGTTGAATTTCGCAAGAAAGTGAGAGAGTTTGGCGGCGCCTAAGAGGAATTAGGTTTGTGTGTTTGTGAAAAGTGAGAAAAAGAAGGTTTAAAAACCGTCTGTCCCGACTTCGCGTCGCGAAACCCATGGTTTCGCGTCGCTAAACAGGCAATTTTCAGAATACCCTAATTTTTAAAAGTTTAGCGTCGCCAAACGGCTCTCTTCGCGTCGCGAGGTTCGAAATTTTTACCTGTTACCATGGCTTCCCAGCTTCGCGTCGCCAGATTTGGAATCTGGCGATCGCGAAATGCCCACTGTTTCCAACTTTTGAAAATCTGCATCACATTCCGATTTCGCTCGAATCTGGTTTCTATCTCCTCCGTATGGTTACCTAAGCAATATCAAATGGAAACATTAATAAAACACACACGAAAATCATTAAAAACGAAAGAAAATGAAAAAGCTCGGGTTGCCTCCCGAGAAGCGCTTCATTTTTGGACGGGTCTAGAGCTCGACCCCACTTTCGGCTCATTTCTTCGCACGTCGGGATGACGAGCCCTTCTTCTTTCCGTGATCTTTCTTGGAGGATCCCGGTTCCTTGAGTTTTTGATCCTTTCGATGCATTGGGTTTGAATAATCCTCCGTTTTCTTTCCAAGTTCATGCGGGAGTAGCGGACGGTTCGTGCTCTTGGTGTAGGCCAGAGAAGGTTCGTCATAAGGTTCATCGAGGTGTCTAACCGGCTCTCCGTTAGGATCAAAGTAAATCCGATTGTCTCCATAGCCTAAGCTCGTCACTTGATTTCGCATATCGGTATTTACTTGAGCGGTGTGCAAGAAAGATCTCCCGAGGATTATCGGGATTTCCGTGTTCTGTGGAAGGTTAGCTATGATGAAGTCCGTATAGTACACAAATTTGCCAATACGAATCGGGACTCCTTCTACTATTCCTAACGGTGTTGTCATGTAACCGTTCACTCCCCGGTATTGATAGTTCGTTGGCACGATCGTCTTGACTCCCATTTTCCTGCAATAACCAACAGGCATCATATTAAGAGCGGCACCTGAATCAACCAAAGCAAGACCACTAAATTTATGACAAGAAATAGGTAAGTTGTAACTCCCTGGATCATGCTTGATTGGTGCGATGTAGATGAGCTCATCCTCCGGTGCTTTCTCCTTTTCTTTCTTCTTCTCTTTCTCCTTGCCTTGATCTTCTTTCTTCGGGATCACGAACTCCACGTATCCGCCTTGCTTTCCATCTTCCTCATTGATAACACCAAAATTATACATGTTTTGGTTGCGCGTAATCGTATGACTTTACCCCATTTCTCACCCGTTTATGATCATTTCATGCACTAAATGAGCTTTTTATTGATTGTGAAGGATTTGGAGGCCGTGGAACGGAAAAGTACGAAAAAAGGCGAGAAAACGTGAAAAATGCACAGAGTCAACACAGAAGACACTTGGCGATCGCGAAGTTCTCATTCTGGCGCCGCCAAGTTCGACTGAAGTGCAGATTAGAGTTGATTCTAAGTGTTTGGCGTCGCCAAGATGGCAGTTTGGCGATCGCCAGATGGCGCCTGGTCGTTTTTCTTTAAATATCAGCCTCCTCCTTCAGTTTTGGACATGAGTTTTGAAGTGCGATACACGAGGGGAACGAGAGTGAGAATACGAGAGGTGCCGATACGCTGCGGAAGTCGATCTCTGATCATCTATCATTGTACTGTCGGTATCATGTCGATATCTACTCTTGTTTATGTTTTTGTTTTCAATATGAGTGAGTAGTCAATTAGTAGTGCTTGTCATGATAGATGAACCTTTGTGGATGATAATTTGCATTTAATGTTTATTGGTTTGTTTTTGATTAATTGAATGTCGTTTATGGTTCTTTCTTGATTATTGTTGTTGTGGCGATTTGAAATCACTTGGTTGGGTGTATTTGTTAGACCAAAAACAGATAGACTCCGAAAGGATAATCAACCTACCTTAGCCTGACTTGGACCATAGAGTTATGTTAAGGGGTTACTTTGACCAATAAGTGACCGATAGTAAAAGAGCCATTGCAATACTGATTGGGAAGGGTTTACCGATTCTAGATTGTGGACCAAACGATTTAGGATTAGAATTAGGAGGACCATATCCTAGTTCATAGCCATGAATTGCACATGTTAGGGTGTCCCAGACTTAAATTCCTACAATAGTCAAAACAACCAAACCTTCGATTTATCCATATCATCCATATTGGGAATTCGTATTATCATGATAAGTACTGCTGTTTTTCCATTATTATAAACTCAATTATTATTTTAACCATTTTCTTAGTTTTTACTTTGTTAATTGTCTTTTCCAGCATTAAAACCTTTTTCATACAAAACCCCCCTTTAGATTAATTAAACCGATTAAGGCTTTAGTCTACGATAACTTGACCGTTCCCAGTGGTAGATACGATACCTGGACTTTCCTACACTATATTACTCACGATCAGGTATGCTTGCCTGTATATGTGGTAAGACGGTGGCTAGGCATTAGAGGTTAAAACTTGTTACGCTTTTTATATACGATAATTACCGCATCAAGTTTTTGGCGCCGTTGCCGGGGAACGGTAGTTGTTAGATTTTAGTCTAATTAGTTTGGTTAATCGATCCTTGTGAGGGATTCTTTCCCTTGCAAGTTTTTCGCTTTCTAGTTTAATTAATTAGTTTTAGTTTTATTTCTATTTTTTTTTATCTCTTTGTTTCCCGCAAGTTGCCCGTAACCGTTTGTTGTGATTTCAGTCACGGCAGACTTGTTAGAGCCATTTAAGGAGCCGGAGAGAGAGTTCAGAAAAAGAAACAAAAAGAAATCAAAAGCAAACAAACTTCGTCCGAGAGCTTTGATTTTTGAGATGGGAGACGAGGCACCAATGTGGACCGCCAGGAGAGCCGCTCCAACTGTACCCACCAATCCAATCACGAAGCCGAATCTAAACAAAGAAATCCCGGGAAGCTCCTACACATGATCAAGGACCTTACCTACGACGGGAAAAGCGATAGCAATCCTATCGTACATATGGAAAACTTCGTTGATATTTGTGATCTGTTCAAAACAGAGGAAGGCCGAGATGATGCGATTCGTCTCCGAGTCTTTCCTCTCACCCTCACCGGAGAAGCTAGAGCTTGGTTGCGATCTTTAGAGCCGAGCTCAATCACTACATGGGAAGGACTTCGTTCCAAGTTCCTTTCCCGATTCTTTCCACCATCCAAGATCGACAAACTGAGAGCCGAGATCCGATCCTTCCAACAACAAGACGGGAAACCATATCCGAAGCATGGGAACGTTTTAAGCACCTCCTAAACTCGTGCCCGAGTCACGAGCTAAATAAGAGTGAACAGGTTCAAACTTTCTATAGTGGACTTGCTTATTCCTCACGAGCTACTTTGGATTCATCTGCAGGTGGTGTCTTTATGTACAAAACGCCCACGGAAGGTTACAAGCTCCTCGAAGACATGCTCATACACAACATAGATTGGAGGACGGACAAGCGACTACAAATCCCGAGGATGGCCGGAAAGATCTCTACCGACTTCGATCCATCCGATGAACTAGCCGCTATGAAAAACCAACAGGTAAAGTTTGAACGCAAAATCGAGGAACTAATTAAATCTGTTCATGCTTTGCAGGTTGGATGTGAGGAGTGCAATGGACCGCATTTGACAAAGGATTGCCCGAACAAGCCGATGATGACACCCGAGGAGGTGAACTATATCAACCGAGGCGATTACCAAGGGAGGTGGAACAACAACCGTAATTTCATCCCCAGACCTCCCGGTTTCTTTGCACCAACTCAACAGAACCAAAGGCCGGATGGAGAGCCACGTATGACTATCGAAGATCGGATTATCCAATTCATGGATGCGCAAAAGAAACTGAACGATGAAGTGGGTTCATACCTACGTAAGCACCAAAGTACCATCCAGAATTTGGAATTGCAGGTTGGACGTGTTTCGCAGATGTTGAGTGAAAGAACGCAAGGAGAATTGCCAATGCAAACACAAGTCAACCCGAAAGTGGAGAATGCAAAGCCAATGCTCATGATAACCGGAGAGCCATCGAAAAAGAAGTGGACGGACATCTACACGAAGAAGTACGTGGAGACCGAGAGTGAAAGTGAGCCCGACTATGCCACGGATTACGATTCGGAGGGGTTCACCGTGTCTTTCGAACACCTACGACTCAAGGTTCCCGAGGCTTCAAGTGAGGATGAAGATGAGGAAGATGGAAAGCAAGGCGGATACGCGGAATTCGTGATCCCGAAGAAAGAAGATAAAGGCAAGGAAAAGGAGAAAGAAAAGGAAAAAGCACCGGAAGATGATCTCATCTACATCGCACCAATCAAGCATGATCCAGGGAGTTACAACTTACCTATTTCTTGTCATAAATTTAGTGGTCTTGCTTTAGTTGATTCAGGTGCCGCTCTTAATATGATGCCTGTTTGCTATTGTAGGAAAATAGGAGTCAAGAGGATTGTGCCAACGAACTATCAATACCGAGGAGTGAACGGTTACATGACAACACTGTTAGGAATAGCGGAGGGAGTCCCAATTCGTATTGGAAAATTTGTGTACTATACGGACTTCGTCATAGCTAACCTTCCACAGAACACGGAGATCCCGATAATCCTCGGGAGATCTTTCTTGCACACCGCTCAAGTAAATACCGATATGCGCAATCAAGTCACAAGCTTAGGCTATGGAGACAATCGGATTTACTTTGATCCTAACGGAGAACCGGTTAGACACCTCGATGAACCTTATGATGATCCTTCTCTGGCCTACACCAAAAGCATGAACCGCCCACTACTCCCGCATGAGCTTGGAAAGAAAACGGAGGACTATTCAAACCCGATGCACAAAAAGGGGCAATCAACCAAGGAACCGGGATCCTCCAAGAAATATCACAGGAAGAAGAGAGGCTCGTCATCCCGACGTGCCAAGAAATGAGCCGAAAGTGGGGTCGAGCTCTAGACCCATCCAAAAATGAAGCGCTTCTCGGGAGGCAACCCGAGCTTTTTGATTTTCTTTCGTTTTTAATGCTTTTCGTGTGTGTTTTTATTAATGTTTTCATTTGATATTGCTTAGGTAACCATACGGAGGGGATAGAAACCAGATTCGAGCGAAATCGGAACGCGATGCAAAAATTCACAAGTTGGAAACAGTAGCCATTTGGCGATCGCCAGATTCCAATTCTGGCGACGCCAAGTGAGTAAGCCACGGGTCAGGTAAAATTTTTCGAACTTGGCAACGCGAAGAAGGCCGTTTGGCAACACGAAACTTTTGAAAAATCAAGGTTTGCTGATTTTGCTCTGTTTGGCGACGCGAAACCCAGGGTTTCGCGACGCGAAGTCGGGACAGAGGGGTTTTTAAACCTTCTTTTTCCCACTTTTCACAAACACACAAACCTAATTCCTTTTAGGCACCGCCAAACCCTCTCACGTTCTTGCGAAATTCGACCTTCTTGAGCTTCAATTTCATCTTCCAACATGTATAAGGTACGTTTCCTAACTTTGATTTCGTAAGGATTGCTCGATTTGGTAATTGAAGATCTTGTTTTGGGTAGCAATGGTGTTTCTTTGCTTGAATGAAATTGATATGATTCTTGTTACACCATTGATGATTTAGAGCTTATTGATGAATGCATGCCTTATATTGTGATTGAAATCTTGTTTCTAGCATGCTATTTGATTATTGAATCTAGTGATTGTGGTTGAATGATAAGTGTGGGGATCTTGAGAAAACCAAAATCCCCCATTCTTTCTTGATAGCTAGATTGGTTTGTAATTGTGATTGAACTAAAAGTTCAAGTGTGGAGATGTTCCACATCCCCATTGCTCTTGTTTGTTATGCATATATGATTGTGATGCTTGAACTTGTTAGACGTATAGGTTTTTGTCTCGTTGGAACTTTGAATGTGAATAAACCTTGTCTTGCACTTATTGGATTGAAACCTTTCTAAGACAATGGTATTTTGATTTTGTAGAGACAAAAGACCCGCGCATCTAAGACCGCCGCCGCAATTAACTTCCATGCACCGGACGGAAGTCATGTTTTCACTTCGTTCATGAACGACCCAACGTTGAACGCTCGAAAGAAGGAGGAATATCGGGACATTGTCAACCGACTTCTCCCTCGCCAAATTCTCATGCCGAAAAGAGTCGATTGGGATCTTCTTCGATCGATGCATGTTGAGAACGACATCAAAGCGATTCTTGAAAAGCACGCATACGACGAGGATGGCAACGAGTACTATATTTGCCATGCATGGGAGCGAGTTTTCGATATCGCCGAGACCCTATACCGAGAGCTTATCGTGGAGTTTGTGGCCACGTTTCGTTTCGATGCGATCAAGGCTCTTGGGGAATTTCATCAATCGTGTATGACTTTCCGACTCGGTGGTGTTTGGAGATCTCTTTCTTTGGTTGATTTTGCTCTTGCTTTGGGGATATATACCCAATTGGACGTTGATGCTCCCGGATTTGAGGAGTACATGTGGGCGACCGCAAAAAGACCCGACGATTTTGATCCGCGTTTGGCATGGGCGATTTTGGGTGATGGTGATTATCATGGCAACCTCAAGGTGAAAGGCTTTATTGCTTCGACGGATAGACTTCTACACCGCATCTCATTCAAGCGGTGAACGCTCGTTCTTCTAGTGAGGAGAAAGTGATCGTGCAAGATTTGTGGCTTCTTGAGCAACTCTCTACGGATGATAAATATCTGAATCCTCCGTATCTCATCGCCGCCCAACTCGCTAAGGCGAGCGGTTATCGCGAGGGTAGTCGCATCGTTCGTGGCCAGTACGTGACGCTCTTGGCCAAGCATTTCGGTATCTTAACCGACGCCGCGATTGCTTCGATGACGAACCTCGGGGAGATGGGGTTGATTGACATGGATCAACTCCGAGGTATAGGCGTGGCGAGAGTTGAACATGCGACCGGAAGAGACTACAATGCATGGATCCGTAATCCTCAAGCGTATGGGGGTCAACCGAGAAGTCAACCTAGCCGAACACCGAGGAGTACGCACGAGACCGGTGGAACAAGTGGGGCGAGTTTGAATCAACAACCGGCGGATTGGACGGCTTATTCGGGTTACCAAGATTTGAGTAACCAACTCTCGGAGATGTCACTTTCTTATGGCCGGCATCAGCAGCACATGGAGTACAACACCGTGGAGACTTTTCACCAAGCCAACTGGCAGAGTGGAGTGATGAACCAGATGGCCTCCCACTTCGGTATTCAACCGAATACCGCATTTGCTCCATCTCCGTATAGGCCATACTCCGAGGATGTTCCGCCCGGTTACCCGACTTACGAGGATTGGCAAAACCAACCTCGTGGCCCTTATTGATCTCTATCTTTTATCTCCATTATTCGATTTGGTTGTCCTAAACAATTTTATTTTTCTTTAAACTGCGTGGTTGTGTTTGAACAATTTTATTTTTCTGTCGGTTTGCTTAGGATTTTAAGTAATTTGGTTTGGTTATTTTTCATTTGTTCGTTTTTACTTTTTCTTTTTCTTTTTGTTGGTAGATATGGCGATTTATGATCGAGCACGAATTTTATGCACCACTCTCAGATCAGAACAGATTTCGTCACATAACCCGGGAAGTTTCTCTTTTTCCCAATTACTCCTTAATTATGTTAATTGTTGCATTGAGGACACTGCAAATTTTAAGTGTGGGGAGGGGGTTATGTAGACTTATCTGTTTAAATGGGTTCACTTTTTGCTTGTGGATTGTCGTTTTTCAAACTTTTGAAAGCTTTGAGATTTGACCCCAATTTTTTTTCGAAATCTGAGATTGTTTTTGAGACTGAGTTGCTTGCATAGGAGAACACTGAATAGGATTAGTTGAGTAAAAGGATACCTTGGAATACTGATTACCATGAGTGCCTCACCCGATTTCGTTGAGAGATTGAGCCTTAATTGTTATTTATTTTGTGAGGAATACCGACTTTGACCCAAGGTAGAACTTGTCATTTGAATGCTTGTCGAGACCACATAAGAGAAGTATTTATCACCATTGCACTGATAGAGGCCTTCGTTTCTAACCCTTTTAGCCTTCGTCAGATAACCTCATCATAAGGTTATTTGATTTGCCTAGCCTTTGATTGAAAAAGTGTTCATCTTTTAACACTTTACCCCTTGAAACCATTTTGAGCCTTAGCCTTTTCATTTCATTACCCACTATACACTTTATCCTTGAGCCTAATTGCTTATCTATCTCTTGGCCGTGACTTAAATTTGAATCTTGAGATGTTTTGATCCAGTTTTCTTATCTGACAGTTTATATGGGATTGAGATTTAAAAAGAGCCCAAAAGCGACATAGTTGCTGCTCTGAAAAGAAAAAAAAAAGAGAGAGAGAGAGAAAAGAAAATATTTGAGACTCAAAAAGAAAAAAAAGAAGAAAAAAAGAAGTATCAAAAGGGTCGAGAATACAAAAAAGAAAAGAATGAGAGCTGAAAAGAATGAAAAAGAATTTGTGCCCCAAATAAGCCATAGGCTTAGGCCAATTCTAAAAAGAGAGTACTCATCCCAAAAATCTCATTGTTTGAAAGTCAGATTGTTTCACTGTTTGGATCATTACTGATTAAGTTTTCAAATTTTTGTTGCAAAACCCTTAGTCACTTATATATCGTTTATCCTACCCTTAACCCTTAGCCTAACATTACAACCCTAAAGTCCTCTTGACGGTTGACAACTTCTCAGTGGTGGAGATTAGATTTGGTGACAAGCTTATGCATGCGGGAATTAGTCGAGTATTGGTGTGATCACTTACATATACACTTTTACCCCCGAGAGATACACTTCATATTGTTATTCATATTATGTGAGGGTAAAAGGTTGGCCTTGGTATCCGATTGCTTGATGAGTTTTGTTTGTGTGTTCGATTGTGTGAGTATACTCTGTTCTTTTTGATGATCTTAGGTGGAGATAATTTTGGAGTTATCTTTCTTATTTTTCAGTCTTTTGATTGAGGTCAATCAAAGCTTAAGTGTGGGGATTTTGATAACACCAAAATTATACATGTTTTGGTTGCGCGTAATCGTATGACTTTACCCCATTTCTCACCCGTTTATGATCATTTCATGCACTAAATGAGCTTTTTATTGATTGTGAAGGATTTGGAGGCCGTGGAACGGAAAAGTACGAAAAAAGGCGAGAAAACGTGAAAAATGCACAGAGTCAACACAGAAGACACTTGGCGATCGTGAAGTTCTCATTCTGGCGCCGCCAAGTTCGACTGAAGTGCAGATTAGGGTTGATTCTAAGTGTTTGGCGTCGCCAAGATGGCAGTTTGGCGATCGCCAGATGGCGCCTGGTCGTTTTTCTTTAAATATCAGCCTCCTCCTTCAGTTTTGGACATGAGTTTTGAAGTGCGATACACGAGGGGAACGAGAGTGAGAATACGAGAGGTGCCGATACGCTGCGGAAGTCGATCTCTGATCATCTATCGTTGTACTGTCGGTATCATGTCGATATCTACTCTTGTTTATGTTTTTGTTTTCAATATGAGTGAGTAGTCAATTAGTAGTGCTTGTCATGATAGATGAACCTTTGTGGATGATAATTTGCATTTAATGTTTATTGGTTTGTTTTTGATTAATTGAATGTCGTTTATGGTTCTTTCTTGATTATTGTTGTTGTGGCGATTTGAAATCACTTGGTTGGGTGTATTTGTTAGACCAAAAACAGATAGACTCCGAAAGGATAATCAACCTACCTTAGCCTGACTTGGACCATAGAGTTATGTTAAGGGGTTACTTTGACCAATAAGTGACCGATAGTAAAAGAGCCATTGCAATACTGATTGGGAAGGGTTTACCGATTCTAGATTGTGGACCAAACGATTTAGGATTAGAATTAGGAGGACCATATCCTAGTTCATAGCCATGAATTGCACATGTTAGGGTGTCCCAGACTTAAATTCCTACAATAGTCAAAACAACCAAACCTTCGATTTATCCATATCATCCATATTGGGAATTCGTATTATCATGATAAGTACTGCTGTTTTTCCATTATTATAAACTCAATTATTATTTTAACCATTTTCTTAGTTTTTACTTTGTTAATTGTCTTTTCCAGCATTAAAACCTTTTTCATACAAAACCCCCCTTTTAGATTAATTAAACCGATTAAGGCTTTAGTCTACGATAACTTGACCGTTCCCAGTGGTAGATACGATACCTGGACTTTCCTACACTATATTACTCACGATCAGGTATGCTTGCCTGTATATGTGGTAAGACGGTGGCTAGGCATTAGAGGTTAAAACTTGTTACGCTTTTTATATACGATAATTACCGCATCACTCATCATCATCATCACTTGAAGCTTCGGGTACCTTGAGTCTTAGGTGTTCGAAAGACACGGTGAACCCCTCCGAATCGTAATCCGTGGCATAATCGGGCTCACTTTCACTCTCGGTTTCCACGTACCTCTTTGTGTAGATATCCGTCCACTTCTTCTTTAACGGCTCTCCGGTTATCATGAGCATTGGCTTTACATTCTCCACATTCGGGTTGACTTGTGTTTGCGTTGGCAATTCTCCTTGCGTCCTTTCACTTAGCATTTGCGAAACACGTCCAACCTGCAATTCCAAATTCTGGATGGTACTTTGGTGATTACGTAGGTATGAACCCACTTCATCGTTTAGCTTCTTTTGCGCGTCCATGAATTGGATAATCCGATCTTCGATAGAAACACGTGGCTCTCCATCCGATCTTTGGTTCTGTTGATTTAGTGCAAAGAAACCGGGAGGTCTAGGGATGAAATTACGATTGTTGTTCCACCTCCCTTGGTAATCGCCTCGGTTGATATAGTTCACCTCCTCGGGTGTCATCATTGGTTTGTTCGGGCAATCCTTCGTCAAATGTGGTCCATTGCACTCCTGGCATCCAACCTGCAAAGCATGAACAGATTTAATTAGTTCTTCGATTTTGCGTTCAAACTTTACCTGTTGGTTTTTCGTAGCGGCTAATTCATCGGATGGATCGAAGTCGGTAGAGATCTTTCCGGCCATCCTCGGGATTTGTAATCGCTTGTCCGTCCTCCAATCTATGTTGTGTATGAGCATGTCTTCGAGGAGCTTGTAACCTTCCGTGGGCGTTTTGTACATGAAGACACCACCTGCAGATGAATCCAAAGTAGCTCGTGAGGAATAAGCAAGTCCACTATAGAAAGTTTGAACCTGTTCACTCTTATTCAACTCATGACTCGGGCACGAGTTTAGGAGGTGCTTAAAACGTTCCCATGCTTCGGATATGGTTTCCCCGTCTTGTTGTTGGAAGGATCGGATCTCGGCTCTCAATTTGTCGATCTTGGATAGTGGAAAGAATCGGGAAAGGAACTTTGAACGAAGTCCTTCCCATGTAGTGATTGAACTCGGCTCTAAGGATCGCAACCAAGCCCTAGCTTCTCCGATAAGCGTTAGAGGAAAGACCCGAAGACGAATTGCATCATCCCTGTCCGCCGCTGTTTTGAACAGATCACAAATGTCCACGAAGTTTACCATGTGAACGATAGGATTGCTATCGTTTTTCCCGTCGAAGGTAAGGTCTTTGATCATGTGTAGGAGCTTCCCCGAGATTTCTTTGTTCAGGTTTGGCTTCGTGATTGGATTGGTGGGTACAGTTGGAGCGGCTCTCCTGGCGGTCCACATCGGTGCCTCGTCTCCCATCTCAAAAATCAAAGCTCTCGGGCGAACTTTGTTTGCTTTTGACTTCTTTTTGTTTCTTTTTCTGAATTCTCTCTCTGGCTCCTCAAATGGCTCTAACAAGTCTGTCGTGACTGAAATCACAACAAACGGTTACGGGCAACTTGCGGGAAACAAAGAGATAAAATAAAATAAAAATAACGAACTAAACTAAAAAGCAGAAAACTTGCAAGGGACAGAATCCCTCACAAGGATCGATTAACAAAACTAATAAAGACTAAAATCTAACAACTACCGTTCCCCGGCAGCGGCGCCAAAAACTTGATGCGGTAATTATCATATATAAAAAGCGTAACAAGTTTTAACCTCTAACGCCTAGCCACCGTCTTACCACATATACAGGCAAGCGTACCTGATCGTGAGTAATATAGTGTAGGAAAGTCCAGGTATCGTATCTACCACTGGGAACGGTCAAGTTATCGTAGACTAAAGTCTGAATTGGTTTAATTAACCTAAAAGGGGGGTTTTGTATGAAAAAGGTTTGAATACTTAAAACGACAATTAACTAAGTAAAAACTAAGAAAGTAATTAAAATAATGATTGAAGATTATATTAAGGAAAAACAGCAGTACTTATCATGGTAAAGTGAATCCCCAATATGGATGATATGAATAGGTCGAAGGTTTGGTTGTTTTGACTATTGTAGGAATTTAAGTCTGGGACACCCTAACATGTGCAAATTATGGTTATAAACTAAGATACGATCCTCCTAATTCCAATCCTAAATCGTTTGGTCCATAATCTAGAATCGGTAAACCCTTCCTAATCAATAATGCAATGGTTATTTTACTATCTGGTCACTATTGGTCCAAGTAACCCCTTAACACAACCCTTTGGTCCAGGTCAGGCTAAGGTAGGTTGATTATCCTTTTGGAGTCTATCTGCTTTGGTCTAACAAATACACCCAACCAATTGAATTCAAATTGCCACAACAATACCAATCAGAAAAAAACCATAAAAGACATTCAATTAATCAAAACAAACCAGTAAAACATTAATCACAAAGTATCATCCATAAAGGTTCATCGACCATGACAAGTACCACTAATAAAACTACTCACTAATCATAATAAAAACATAAACAAAAGTAGACATCGACATGATACCGACAATACAACGATAGATGATCGAAGATCGACTTCCGCAGCGTATCGGCACCTTTCGTACTCTCACTCTCGTTCCTCTGTACTTCCCTCGTGTATCGAACATGTTTAGAACTGAAGGAGGAGGCTGATATTTAAAGGAAAACGCCCAGGGGTCATCTGGCGATCGCCAAGCTGCTGGTTTGGCGACGCCAGGTACTTAGGTCAAACTCTGGTCTTCAATTCAGTCGAACTTGGCGGCGCCAGGTTGAGGATTTCGCGATCGCCAAGTAGCTACTGTGTTGACTTTGTGCATTTTTCACGTTTTGTCGCCTTTTTTCGTACTTTTCCGTTCCACGGCCTCCAAATCCTTCACAAACAATAATAAGCTCTTTTAGTGCATGAAATGATCATAAACGGGTGAGAAATGGGGTAAAGTCATACGATTACGCGCAACCAAAACATGTATAATTTTGGTGTTATCATGGTTCATCACCCCACTTTGCCAATTGGCTTGGTGAAGAGCCTCCGTGGTGTTGTACTCCATATGTTGATGATGACGTCCATAAGACAACGACATCTCCGAGAGTCGGCTACTCAAGTCTTGGTAACCCGAATATGCCGTCCATTCCGCCGGTTGTTCTCCCGCACTCGTCCCACTTGTTCCTCCGGTCTCTTGCGTGCTCCGCGGTGCTCTCCTTGCTTGACTCCTTGTCCCGTAAGCTTGAGGGTTGTGAATCCACGTGTTCCAATCCCCGCTAAGTAAATGATCAACCAATGCCACACCCATGCCACAGAGTTGGTCCATATCAATCAACCCCATCTCACCAAGGTCAGTCATCGAGGCAATGGCACCATCGGTTAGGATACCGAAGTGCTTGGCTAGGAGCGTAACGTACTGGCCACCAATCAAACGACTACCCTCTCGATAACCACTCGCCTTAGCGAGTTGCACGGCAATGAGGTACGGAGCATTCAGATACTTGTCATCCGTAGAAAGCTGCTCAAGAAGCCAAAGATCATACACATAAACTTTTTCCTCACTCGAGGAACGAGCATTCACCGCGTGAATAAGCATACGGTGCAGAAGTCGGTCTGAAGAAGTAAGAAAACCCTTCACCTTGAGATTACCACCATAGTCACCTTCACCCAAAATCGCCCAAGCCAACTGAGGATCAAAACCGTCCGGCCTTTTCGCAGTCGCCCACATGTACTCCACAAAACCGGGAGCATCAACCTCATCCTGGGTATATATCCCCAAGGTAACAGCAAATTCCACCAATGAAAGCGATCGCCAAACTCCACCGAGTCGGAACGTCATGCACAACTGATAGAACTCCTCAAGGGCCTTGATTGCATCGAAACGGAACGTGGCCACAAACTCAATGATAAGCTCGCGGTAGAGGGTCTCGGCAATGTCGAAGACTCGTTCCCATGCATGGCAAATGTAATACTCGGTGCCATCTTCGTCTTAGGCGTGCTTTTCGAAAGTCGCCTTGATTTCGTTCTCAACTCCCATGGATCTAAGGAGGTTCCAATCAGCTCTCCTCGGTATTAGAACTTGACGAGTGAGAAGCCAGTTAACTGTATCCCGGTATTCCTCCCGCTTCGGAGCGTTCAACGTTGGGTCATTCATGAAATAGGTGAAGGCGTGGCTCCCATCCGGTGCACGGAAGTTAGGAGCGGTGGAAGTTGACGAGCGGGTTCTTTGTCTCTACAAAATCCAAATACCCTTGTCTTAGACACATTTGATCAATAAACACAAGACAAGGTTCATTCATATCAAAACTCAACGAGACAAAACTTCCACGACTAAAAAGTTCAACTAAATACATAAACCAAATCAAAACGGGGGGTGTGTAACATCCCTACACTTGAACTCTTAATCCAACCTCAATTATAAACTAATCTAGCTAACTAAACAAGAATGGGGGATTTTGATGTCATCAAAATCCCCACACTTATCATGAAAGCACATTCACTAGATTAAACAAACAAATAGCATGCTAGAATGAAATTTCAATCACAATATAGGGCATGCATTAATCAATAAGCACTAAACAAACAATGGTGTTTCAAGAACAATCTCAAATCCATAAAAGCACATAAACACCATTGATGCCCAAAACAAGATCTACAATTACCAAATCAAGCTAATCTCATAAAATCAAAGTTGGGAAACATACCTTAGCCATGGAGAATGAAGAAATTGAAGCACAAGAAGTTCGAATTTCGCAAGGATGTGAGGAGGGTTCGCGGCGCCTAGAGAGAATTAGGGTTGTGTTCTTTTGAAAAAGTGAGAAAAGAGGGTAAAAACCCGTCTGCACCTATTTCGCGTCGCCAAACATAATGTTTCGCGTCGCCAAACAGGCGGTTTCTAAAAATTTTGCCCTAATTTTGAAAACTTCGCGTCGCAAAACGGCTCCCTCGCATCGCGAGATTCGAAAATTTTACCTGACCTAAGGCTGGCTAACTTCGCGTCGTGAAACTTAGAAAGTGGCGATCGCGAAGAGCCTTCTGTTTCCAACTTTTCAAAATCCTCGTTATGCATCGGATTTGCTCGTTTTTGGCTCCTATCTCCTCCATATGGTTACCTAAGCAATATCAAACAAAAAGATTAGCAAAAACACAAACGAAAAAACATAAAAACGAAAAATGAAAGAAAATGCTTGGGTTGCCTCCCGAGAAGCGCTTCGTTTTTGAATGGGTCTAGAGCTCGACCCCTTTTTCAGCTCATTTCTTGGCACGTCGGGCTGACGAGCCCCTCTTCTTTCTATATTCTTTCTTGGAGGGTCCCGACCCATTGGATGTTTGCTCCTTTTGAGGTATCGGGTTCGGATAATCCTCCGTCTTCTTTCCATGTTCATGAGGGAGTAACGGGCGGTTCGTGTTCTTCTTGTAGGTTAGAGAAGGATCTTCATATGGTTCATCGAGATGTGTGACCGGCTCTCCGTTGGGATCAAAGTAAATCCGTTTTTCTCCATACCCCAAGCTCGTCACTTGATTTCGCATATCGGTATTCACTTGGGCGGTATGTAAGAAAGATCTCCCAAGGATTATCGAGATCTCCGTATCCTTTGGAAGATTAGCTATGACGAAGTCCATAAAGTAAACAAAATTGCCAATTCGAATCGGGACTCCTTCCGCTATCCCTAACGGTTTTGTCATGTATCCGTTCACTCCTCGGTATTGATAGTCTGTTGGAACGATCTTCTTGACTCCCGTTTTTCTGCAATAACCAACAGGCATCATGTTAAGTGTGGCACCTGAATCTACCAAAGCAAGACCATTAAATTTATGACAAGAAATAGGTAAGTTGTAACTCCCCGGATCATGCTTGATAGGTGCAATGTAGATGAGTTCATCTTCCGCCGCCTTTTCTTTCTCTTTCTCTTTGCCTTTATCCTCTTTCTTTGGTATCACGAACTCCGCGTAGCCGCCTTGCTTTCCATCTTCCTCCTCATCATCACTTGAAGCAACGGGTCCTTTGTGTCCTAGATGCTCAAACAAAATAGTGAACCCCTCCGAGTCATAATCTGTGGCATAATCGGGTTCACTACCGCTATCGCTCTCCACATACTTCTTTGTGTAGATGTCCGTCCACTTCTTCTTTGATGGTTCTCCAGTCATCATGAGCATTGGTTTCACGTTCTCTACCTTCGGGTTGACTTGGGTTTGCGTTGGCAACTCCTCTTGAGTCCTTTCACTTAACATTTGCGAAACACGACCAACCTGCAATTCTAAATTCTGGATAGTACTTTGGTGGTTACGTAAGTATGAACCTACCTCATCATTTAGCTTCTTTTGTGTATCCATGAATTGGAGTAGGCGGTCCTTGATAGAAACTCGTGGCTCTCCATGCGGTCTTTGGGTTTGTTGATTTGGTGCAAAGAAACCGGGAGGTCTAGTGATGAAATTACGATTGTTGTTCCACCTCCCTTGATAATCACCTCGGTTAAGGTAATTCACTTCCTCGGGTGTCATCATTGGTCGATTCGGGCAATCCTTAGTCAAATGTGGTCCCTTGCACTCCTCGCATCCAACCTACAAAGCATGAACAGATTTAATTAGTTCTTCGATTTTGCGTTCAAACTTTACCTGTTGGTTTTTCATTGCGGCTAGTTCATCGGATGGGTCGAAGTCGGTTGAGATCTTTCCGGCCATCCTCGGGATTTGCAAGCGCTTGTCTGTCCTCGAATCTATGTTGTGTATGAGCATGTCCTCGAGAAGCTTATATCCTTCCGTGGGCGTTTTGTACATAAAGACACCTCCGGCAGATGAATCCAATGTAGCTCGTGAAGAATAAGCATGCCCACTATAGAAGGTTTGGACTTGTTCACTCTTACTCAATCCGTGACTCGGGCACGAATTTAGAAGGTGTTTGAAACGTTCCCATGCTTCGGATATGGTCTCCCCGTCATCTTGCTGAAAGGATCGGATCTCGGCTCTTAACTTGTCGATTTTGGATGGTGGAAAAAATCGGGAAAGGAACTTTGAGCGAAGTCCTTCCCAAGTGGTGATCAAACTTGGCTCCAATGAGCGCAACCAAGCTCTAGCTTCTCCGGTAAGTGTAAGAGGAACGACTCGAAGGCGAATCGCATCATCTCGGCCTTCCTCCGTTTTGAACAGATCACATATATCCACGAAGTTCTCCATATGCACGATAGGATTGCTATCGTTTTTCCCGTCGAAGGTAAGGTCCTTGATCATGTGAAGGAGCTTCCCCGGGATCTCCTTGTTTAGGTCCGGCTTCGTGATCGGATTGGTGGGTACGGTTGGAGCAGTTCTCCTGGCGGTCCACATCGGTGCTTCGTCCCCCATATCAAAATTCAAAGCTCTCGGGCGAACTTTGTTGGCTTTTGTTTTCTTTTTGTTTCTTTTTCTGAATTCTCTCTCCGGCTCCTCAAATGGCTCTAACAAGTCCGTCGTGACTGAAACCACAACGAATGGTTACGGGCAACTTGCGAGAAACAAAGAGATAAAATAAAATAAAAACAACTAACTAAACTAGAAAGCGAAAACTTGCAAGGGTAAGAATCCCTCACAAGGATCGATTAACAAAACTAATAAAGACTAAAATCTAACAACTACCGTTCCCCGGCAACGGCGCCAAAAACTTGATGCGGTAATTATTATATATAAAAAGCGAAACAAGTTTTAACCTCTAAAAGCCTAGCCACTGTCTTACCACATATACAGGCAAGCGTACCTGATCGTGAGTAATATAGTGTAGGAAAGTCCAGGTATCGTATCTACCACTGGGAACTGTCAAGTTATCGTAGACTGTTAATCTTGACTAGTTTAATTAACCTAAAGCTTTGGGGGGGTTTTTATGAAAAAAGATTTAATAACTAAAAAGACAACTAAGTTAATTAAGAACTAAGAAAGCAATTAAAAGATTGATTAAAACTATATGAAGGAAAACAGTAGTACTTATCATGGTATAATGAATCCCCAAGTGGATGATCTAAAAGGCAAAGGTTAGGTTGTTTCGGTTATTGTAGGAATTTAAGTCTGAGACACCCTAACATGTGACTATTATGGTTATTAACTAGGTCTTGGTCCTCCTAGTTCCAATACTTAGGTTGTTTGTCAGACAATCTAGTACCGGTCACCCAATCCTATCTCTATTGCATGGTTTTCTACTACCTAGTCGCTCTCGGTCCGAGTAACCATCTAACACAACTCTCCGAAACGAAGGGTAGGTCAAGAAAGGTTGATTATCCTATCGGAGTCTATCTATCTTGGTCAAACAGATACACCCAACCAACGAGTTCAAATAACCAAACAATACGAATCAGAATGGAACCATAACACACATTCAATTAACCAAAATCAAGCCAATAAACATTAAATCATAAAATCATCATCCACAATGGTTCATCAACCACGATAAGTACTACTATAAAAGACTACTCACTAAACATAATAAAAACAGATAAAACAAGAGTAGACACAGACATTATACCGACAGTACAACGACGGATGATCGAAGATCGAACCCCGCAGCGTATCGGCGACACTCTAATATCACTCTCTATCTATATGTTTCTCTCACAAGCTCTCTATATGTCTCTGTCTGCGTGCATATCACGACTGAAGGAGGAGGCTGGTATTTAAAAGGAGAGATCAGTGCCCTTCTCGCGATCGCCAGACGGCAGTTTCGCGACGCGAGGTACTTAGGGTAAACCCTAGAGTTCGAAGTTGGCGAACTTGGCGACGCCAGATCTGGGATTTCGCGATCGCCAAAAGGCTACTGGATCATCTTTGTGCATTTTTCACGTTTTCTCGCCTTTTTTCGTACTTTTCCGTTTCATGGCCTCCAAATCCTACAAAAGCAATAATAAGTCCAAATCGTGAGTGAAATGATCAGAAACGGGTGAAAAACGGGGTAAAGTCATACAATTAACCTCAACCAAAACATGTATAATTTTGGTGTTATCACACCCAACCAACGAGTTCAAATAACCATACAATACGAATCAAATCGGAACCATAACATACATTCAATGAACCAAAAACAAACCAATAATCATTAAATCATAAAATCATCATCCACAAGGTTTATCAACCATAATAAGTACCACTATAGAAAACTACTCACTAAACATCATAAAGTTAGAAAACAAAAGAGTAGAAACAGACATTATACCGATGGTACAACGATGGATGATCGAGAATCAAACCCCGCAGCGTATCGGCACAATAACTCTCTCTCTCTAACACTAGAGGACTCAATTGTTCTGGATTACACACACATACATATCCATCTCAACTGAAGGAGGAGGCCAGTATTTAAAAGGAGAGACTCGGAGCCCGTTTCGCGATCGCCAAGCGGCAAGCTCGCGGCGGGAAACACTTAAGCCAAACCCTAGATTTCCACTTTGACGAACTTGGCGGCACCATACTTGAAACTTCGCGGACGCGAAATGGCCACTGGATTGACTTTTTCCAATTTTCACGTTTTCTCGCCTTTTTCCGTACTTTTCCGTTCCACGGCCTCCAAAACCTATAAAAGTAAGAATCGGTCCAAAGTGTAAGTAATTAGATCAGAAATGGGTGAGAAATGGGGTAAAATCAGACAATTAAGCATAACCAAAACATGTATAATTTTGGTGTTATCAAAATCCCCACACTTAAGCTTTGATTGTCCTCAATCAAAAGACTGAAAGATAAGAAAAAATAACGCCAAAATTATCTCCACCCAAGATCATCCAAGAGAACAAAGAATACTCACATAATCGAACACAAGAATAAGATACATCAAGCAATTGGATACCAAGATCAACCTTTTACCCTCACACAGTATGAATGATAATTTAAAGTGTATCTCTCGGGGGTAAAAGTGTATATATGATAAGTGATCACACCAATACTCGACTAATCCCCGCATGCATAAGCTTGTCACCAAATCTAATCTCCACCACTGAGAAGTTGTCAACCGTCAAGAGGACTTTAGGGTTGTAATGTTAGGCAAAGGGTTAAGGGTAGGATAAAAGATATATAAGTGACTAAGGTTTGCAACAAAAAGTCAAGAAACTTAATCAGTAGTGATCCAAACACTTTGAGAGAAATCTGACTTTTGGAATTATGCACTTTTCTTTTCGGGATGAGCTTTTCTTTTAGCATCGGCCTAAGCATATTGCTTATTTGTGGCTCGAATTCTTTTCTTTTCTTTTGCACATTTGCTCATTTTTCTTTTCTTTAACTTTGACTCTTTTCTTTTGATATTTCTTTCTTTCTTTTCTTTGAGTCATTCTTTTCTTTTCTTTTTAGCTCAAAAACAATCCCGCTTTAATTGTCAGATATGAAAAATATGGATCACAACATCTCAAGTTCTCAAATTTAAGTCACGGCCAAATGATAGATAAAAAGATAGGCTAAAAGATATATAGTATGGGTAAAGAAATGAAAGGCTAAGGCTCAAAATTGGTTTCAAGGGTTAAAGTACTAAAAGTAAGTACTTTCAAAAATTCGGCTAGGCAAATTAAATAACCTTAAGATGAGGTTATCTAACGAAGGCTAAAAAGGGTTAGAAACGAAGGCCTCGACAAACATTCAAATGACAAGTTCTACCTTGGGTCAAAGTCGGTATTCCTCACGAAATAGTAAACAATTAGGCTCAAACTCTAAAAGGAATTGGGTGAGGCACTCATGGTAATTGGTATTCCAAGGCATCCTTTTACTCAAATAATCCTATTCAGTGTTCTCCTATGCAAGCAACTAAGTTCCAAAAACAATCTCAGATTTCGAAAAGAATTGGGGTCAAGTCTCGAAGCTTTCAAAAATTTGAAAAACGACAAACCAAAAAACAAAAAGTGAACCCATTTAAACAGATAAGTCTACATAACCCCCTCCCCACACTTAAAATTTGCGGTGTCCTCAATGCAACAATCAAAACAATTAAGGAGTAATTGGGAAAAAGAGAAACTTCCCGGGTTATGTGACGAAATCTGATCTGAGAGAGAGAGTATTCCAGAATCGTGCTCGGTTCAAGATCATAGATCGCTGTATCTATTACCAAAAAGAAAAAGAAAAAAGTAAAAACGAACAAACGAAAATAAACCAAATTAAGCAAACAATAAAAAAGTATTAAGTCCTAAGCAAACCAAACGAAAATAAAAGATGTTCAACCAAACAAACCACACCACACAGTTTAAAGTTCAAAGTAAAGTACAACCCAATCGAATCAAATAAAACCAATCAGTTACGTTTTCAAAAGCCCATTCATCATAGGTTGAGTAGCCAGCGGGAGCGTCATCACCATCACGCCATATGGGATGAGGTTCAAGAGGAGCCGAGGGAGCATGTCCCACGCTTTCAAAGTACTCGTTCATTGACGCGGTGACCCATGACAATTCCTGACGAACACATACATGTCATAAGAAATCCGGTCGAGTCGCTCCATGATATCATGATGTTCGCTTCCCAACTGTTCCGATAACCCTTAAATAGCTTCATGAATAGATCCCGATCCTTGTTGATTACTAGACCCACTTTGTTGATTTACCGGCGGAGGATTGCTCGATTGCCCCGGAAAGGTTGGTTGAGGTGGTGAAGTAGCCATACCGATCGGCCCTTCATGGGATGCGGCATCCCCAATCCAAACAAAAGTACCTCTTTGCAACCCCGGTGCAAGTAGCTTCATAGAACGAAAAAGAACCTTATCAAGAAATCCCAAAGGTGATAACTTCGTGAGAGTCTCACAAACTTCCGGCGTAAGGGTTCCCAACTTCTCCGCTATAACCGTAATGAAATGCCCCCCACAAAGACCCGTTCCGGCCTGATCATGCACCTTGATGGTACTTTGGAACATTTTTGCCATCACAAAAAAAAGATTGGTTATCGCACTTCGATCGACCAACCGTGAAAGAAGCCAAAGATCACCTTCCGGTACCTTCTCCTTGATAGCTTTCCGGTAAGCGATTGAGTGAACTAGCATCCGATGGAGAAGACGATGCTCGAGTAGAATGATAGAACTTCCTTGGTGTTGGATTGTAGGTAGGGTCCCAATCCAATGGTTGTCCAAAACTCCGTACCCGAGAATTCAGCCCTAGGTTCGCAAGCACCGTTAAGGAAGTAATGAGAAAAGTAGTCTGATCTGGACTGAGCAGCCGTGAAAAGTCCGAGTAATACTCCAAACCGAGGTAGTGTAACGTAGTACCATTCCCCAAGTAAACGGAATTTTACACACTGACCATCGAATCTATCCTCATCATAAGCCTCCAAATCGAAGTCAAATGTAGCCAAAAACTCCAATACAAGTTCGTAGTAAATCGGCTCATGAGTCTTCAGTGCTTTCTCCCAATCGTTGCTTACAAAGTGAACTACGCCGAATCTATCGCGGTACTCTCTCCTCAAGAGGTCCGAAAGCCGATCCCCAAATCCTATCTCATCAACAAAGTGTAAATTCACTATTGATCCGATCTCAATGTCTCGTTTTTTTAAGCGATCAAGCTCAATCATTAAGGACATCTTTTCACTTCGTAAGATGTTATCGGAATCAAAAGACAAACATGGATGGTCTCGTACATTGCGAGATGTTGTGGCTCTCTTTGACGCCATGGAATTGCAGGATGGGAAGAGGATTGTAGAGAAAAACCAAAGGGAAGGAGAGAAAAACTGAGAATAGGGTTTTAGAAATTGAATTTAAACCCCTCGTTCCGAACTTCGCGTCGCGAAGTAAAGGGCTTCAGAATTTTCAGAATTTTCCTCCTTCACGATCGCGAAACTAGAAAGGATAATCAACCTACCTTAGCCTGACCTAGACCAAAGGGTTGTGTTAAGGGGTTACTTGGACCAATAATGACCAGATAGTAAAATAACTATTGCATTATTGATTAGGAAGGGTTTACCGATTCTAGATTGTGGACCAAACGATTTAGGATTGGAATTAAGAGGATCGTATCCTAGTTCATAACCATAATTTGCACATGTTAGGGTGTCCCAGACTTAAATTCCTACAATAGTCAAAACAACCAAACCTTCGACCTATTCATATCATCCATATTGGGGATTCATTTTACCATGATAAGTACTGTTGTTTTTCCTTAATATAATCTTCAATCATTATTTTAATTACTTTCTTAGTTTTTACTTAGTTAATTGTCGTTTTAAGTATTCAAACCTTTTTCATACAAAACCCCCCTTTTAGGTTAATTAAACCAATTCAGACTTTAGTCTACGATAACTTGACCGTTCCCAGTGGTAGATACGATACCTGGACTTTCCTACACTATATTACTCACGATCAGGTACGCTTGCCTGTATATGTGGTAAGACGGTGGCTAGGCATTAGAGGTTAAAACTTGTTACGCTTTTTATATATGATAATTACCGCATCAAGTTTTTGGCACCGTTGCCGGGGAACGGTAGTTGTTAGATTTTAGTCTTTATTAGTTTTGTTAATCGATCCTTGTGAGGGATTCTGTCCCTTGCAAGTTTTCTGCTTTTTAGTTTAGTTCGTTATTTTTATTTTATTTTATCTCTTTGTTTCCCGCAAGTTGCCCGTAATCGTTTGTTAAGTTGTCAGGATGGGAGACGATCAACCCATGTGGGATAAGCGATCTGAGGTCCGGTTTACTCCAAGATCCGCGATCAAAAAGACAGATGGTAAAATGGTGGAAATCAATAAAGGACTCATCAAAATGATCAACACCATTTCATTTGACTGAGAACCAAGCGGAAATCCTTACCAACACCTTGAAGCATTCGAGGACATCTGTGAATTAGTCAACACCAAGGAGGATGAGGTAAAACTTCGAGTATTCCCTTTTACTTTGACAAATAAGGCAAAAGACTGGTTTAAACAACTGCTCCCGGGATCCATCACCACCTGGGACGATTTGAAATCTGCCTTTTTGTCAAGGTACTTTCCCATTTCCAAGGCTAACAGAATAAAAGCTGAAATTCGAAACTTTAAACAAGGAAAAGATAGCCTCGTGAAAGCTTGGAGAAGGTATAAGAGTTTATTTTTAGTCTTTCCAAACCATGGTATTGATGATAGAGAAATGATAGATGTTTTTTATGCTGGATTGACTAACGATTCTCGGTTAAGGTTGGATTCATCTTGTGGAGGTATTTTTCCGTATAAGACAGTGAAAGAAGCGCGTAAACTCTTGGACGACATGGAAGCACACTATCTGGATTGGTCTACCGACGAGGAACAAGAGGAGACCCAACCAGCGCATCTAAATCTAGTGTCATCGTCCGACGAGCACATCCACGCAATTAAGGATTCCACCGAGACGCCAAACCCTCTTTCCAAGCCATATGGCGGGGTAATCGAACAATTGTTCCATCAATTCTCCCAAGAACAAGGAAAGATGGGTGCGGATGTCGAACAGAAAATGCAGGGGTTTGTAAACTTTATTGCAGGATTATATCGAGGTGCAGATCAATTCCTCCGAGACGTCAAAGAAACATTTCCTCATATGGAGGCGGAAGCACAGGCTGAAGTGTTCACAACCACAAGAGGAGGTAAGGTAGTTGTAGGACCACTTATGCCTCAAACTAATCAAATTCCTAATATGCAGGTTGTTGAATCAGAGGTAGAATTACCATCACGACCAACAAAAGAGGCCAGGGAGGAAGCAGTCAGACCAAGGGAATCTACAACACCACATGAGCCTACACGAGTACCATACCCTGCACGACAACGGAAAGAAAAGAAAGAGGCCCAATATCGTAAGTTTATTAACTTGATTAAACGAGTGGATATTAATGTGCCTCTTGTGGATTTAATTGCAGGCGTACCGAGTTATGCAAGATTTCTCAAGGAGTTGGTGGCTAATAAAGCAAGGATGGGAACGGAAGAAATAGCCTTTCTGAACGCCGAATGCTCAGCTACACTTTCAGACACCCTCAAAAAGGGTGATCCAGGGAGTTTCATTATCCCTTGTTATTTTGGTAAAAGTGTTTCATGTAGAGCCCTAGCAGACCTAGGAGCCAGTATAAACCTGATGCCATTATCCTTTTATCAAAAACTGGGATTGAATGATCTAAAGAGCACAAGAATGACCATCCAACTAGCTGATAGATCCATAAAATACCCTGTAGGAATAGCTGAGGATGTCATAGTTCGGGTAGACAGGTTTGAATTCCCCGCCGACTTTGTGATCTTGGACATAAAGGACGAGGTTAAAGTACCTCTAATCCTTGGTCGTCCGTTCCTCAACACGGCTAGTGCCATTATTCAGGTAGCAAAAAGGGAACTCAGTCTAAGAATTGGTGAAGATCGAATCACACTCTCCATTGATGGAATTCCAGACTATAATGACTCTATAAATACTCTAGACAGTATAGATGACTTCACCAAATCAGAACCTAATGATTATCTTTTTGAATCAGGTGAATAGGAAGAAAGCCTTGCTATTGAGAAAAGATGGGATGAAACCGTGAAGGAAGGAGAAGAGGACTTCGAGGAGCTAAAGCAGGAAGACAAGGTCAGAGTAAAGACCTCTTTGGAGGAACCACCAGATTTGGAGTTAAAGGACCTTCCTGAGCACCTCGAGTACCAGTTTCTTGAAGGTAACAATTCTCTCCCGGTAATTATCTCTTCCTTGCTAACAGCCAATGAAAAAGATAGACTTATTGAGGTTTTGAAAAAACACAAAAAGGCTTTAGCTTGGAAAATTTCGGACATTCCCGGAATAAGCCCTTCATTTTGTACACACAAAATTTTAATGGAAGACAATTTTAAACCATGTGTGCAAAAACAAAGGAGGCTTAATCCGAAAATGCAAGAAGTTGTGAAAAAGGAGGTTATCAAACTGCTTGATACCAGAATCATTTACCCCATTTCTGACAGTCCTTGGGTAAGCCCTGTTCAAGTAGTTCCCAAGAAGGGAGGACTCACAGTTGTCACAAAAGATAACAATGAGTTAGTTCCCACCTGTATTGTCACCTGGTGGAGAGTTTGCATAGACTATAGGAAGCTCAATGATGCCACTAGAAAAGACCATTTCCCCTTACCCTTCATTGATCAAATGCTTGAACGATTGGCGGGAAATGAGTACTATTGCTTCCTGGATGGATTTTCGGGATATTTCCAAATCCCCATTGATCCTGAAGACCAAGAGAAAACGACCTTTACCTGTCCCTTTGGAACATTTGCCTATAGGCGTATGCCTTTTGGGTTGTGCAATGCACCCGCTACTTTTCAGCGGTGCATGACAACCATTTTTCAGGACATGATAGAGAACTGTATGGAGGTCTTTATGGATGATTTCTCTGTTTTTGGTAACTCTTTTGATGATTGTCTAAGCAATCTAGACAGGGTACTAGCTCGATGCGAGGAATCTCATCTGGTTCTCAATTGGGAAAAGTGCCACTTTATGGTAAAGGAAGGTATAGTTCTTGGACACAAAATCTCAAAAGATGGTTTAGAGGTGGATAAAGCTATGTTGATCCAGCTCTCCTAAGACCTGATGAAATGATAATGATCCTGAATCTTTACTTAGTGAATAGGTTTTTACTTCTGTTATAGCTTGAGGAATTATCACTGAGTCTGTTCAGTGGTATTCCATGTTACTTATGCTGTAACTTAACTTTATAGATTTCAGGATCAGGATCAGGAGACTAACGAGTCTGTTCTGCAGTCTACTGATCCTGTCCACTGAAGTGAAGACCTCCTCCTGAAGACATTAAGATCATACAAAAAGAACCATCAGCGACGTCGAAGAAATAGCTGATGACAGGAACAGCATGCTCGTGATCTGAAGACGGAACTCAGTGATAGCAGTCTGTTCACTATCGTATGACATCCTGAAGATTCATCAGGATACACGTGACCCTGAACGTCCCCAGTTTCAGGACTCTAGTCACTGATCAGTATCCTGATCCTGAAGGATTAGAATAATGTCTTAGTCTAATGCACAAAAGGATTACACGCCTTTTCTGACAATAGTACATAAGGGCAGTTACTTTACTGTTCCCTCCGTACTTATCAGACCATAAGGCAACTGTTTACAAACATCCTCTTTTGCACACCATGCAAAGAGTATTTGTTTATAGTAAATAGTACAACAGACCATTCACATTGTGACACGTCACAATAGTAGGTCTGCATGCATTTAATGCATGGAGTATAAATAGGACGTGAAGAGATGTTCTCCATACTTCTTCTTCATCCTAATTCTACTCAAGTCCTTTCTCTCTTATCCCCTCTATCTTCTTTCTTTATTCTCTTCTCACTTAGTGCATAGTGAAAGAACTTAGATTGTTTAGTTTAGACTAATTGTCTTCTCTATTTCCGCAACAATCTGTAAATTCATATTGTTTATAAAACAAGAATTTAAAAGTGAGAAATTTGTGTGATTATATTCAACCCCCCTTCTATAATCCCAAACACTATCCTTACTTGAAGGTCACCTACTTGGGACCAACAAGTGGTATCAGAGCAGTTACAAGCTCTCATTTTCTTCTCTAGAAAAATCTTGTGATCCTCTCTCTTCTTATTCTATGGCTCTTCAAGCTAAGGATAACTACTTTGATACCGGCTCTGCTGGAAAGCCTCCTCGGTTTAACAAAGACAATTTCTCTCTTTGGAAAACCAGGATGGAACTTTTCCTCTCTGGTTCTGATCCCCAGATTCCTTATTTTCTGGAAAATGGACCACATGTGCCTACACAAACCGTCCACCCCATTGCTGCTGCTGCTGGTCAACCTGCTGTTCCTGAAAGACAGCTGGTAAAGCCCGTAACTGACTGGAATGATGAAGATAGACGCCTGGTCAACATTGACACCAAGGCTAGGTCTCTCATTGCCATGTCTCTCCCTGATGACGTCTTTCATTCTGTCTGTCACCTTCGCTCTGCTAAGGAGATATGGGACACTCTCTGTGTTCAATATGAAGGTACCGCCGTACTTATGGAATCAAGAAAGATTTTCTTGGTTCGTCAGTACGAAAGCTTTATTCATCAGAAGGATGAAACTCTCTCCCAGCTACATCAGAGATTCAACTGTCTTCTGATTGATCTGAAGACCATCGGTACTACCTACTCTAACTCTGAGGTGGTTACCAAGTTCATGGAAGCTCTTCCTGAACATTGGGAAATCTACACCTCCTGCTTAACTATGTCAAAGGACATAAAGACACTCACTCTAAGTGAGCTGTACGGTATTCTTCTGAACCGTGAACAACAGAAGAAACTGAAAAAGAATCTCATAAGAGATTCTAAAGAATCCAAAAGCACATCTGTTGCGTTGGTTTCTGATTCAGTTCCTCCTGTTGCTGCTTCTTCTTCTTCAGTAACTATTACTGAATTAGAATCTTCTGACTCTGACATGTCAGAAGATCCTGAATTCAATGAATCTCTTGCTCTTTTAACTAGATCCTTCAAAAAGTTTGCCAAAAAGGGCAACTTCCATAAAAAGAAACATCTTTCTATTACTGACAAGCCTAAGTCAGATCCTGTTGACAAGGCTACTGCTATCTGCTACAACTGTCAGGGCAAAGGACACTTTGCTAATGATTGCAGGTACAGAAAAAGTCAGTTTGCTCCCTCCTCTGCAAAATCTTCTTCCAAGAACCCCAAATACCAACGCCTGAAGGAAAAGTACAAAAAGATGAAAACTCAGCGTAAAGGCAAAGGTTTAATCGCAGAAGACTGCGATTGGGATGATGTCTCCTCTGATGACTCGTCTGATGAGGAAGATACTCAAGTGGCACTCATGGCCATTATTGAGGAACCTATCTTAGCTCTCATGGCTAAGATAGAAGAGGTTCCTGAAGAGATTCCTCCTCAGGATCCTGAAGCTTCTTCTTCCTCAACTCCTGAAGCTTCCACCTCTGCGACTGATTCTTCCAGTCAGGTACCTATTCCTCTCATCCCTCTTGAAAGCTTAACACAGTTAGACCTAGTCACTCTCGACCTTTACAAAGCCCTTAATGGTAAAACATCTGCTGAAAAAATGAATATTGACCTTAGAGGACAACTCAAAGAATGTCAAGAAAAATTAAAACAGCTTACCATTGTGGAAGAAAATTATAAGGACCAGGTCTCTGTAAACAAAACTCTTTGTATTGAAAGAGAAATGGCTCTTGCTGCCAAAGAAAAGGCCCTTGCCCAATTAAATGCTGAAAAAGTCACCATCAAAGGATGGAGTGATGCTTCTGAAAAAGTTGATGAAATATTAGCTTCAGGGAGGCCTGATAAAAGCAAGAGAGGTCTTGGATTCTTTCGTGGTTACAAGAAAGAAGAAACTAAGTCTGATAGTTCCATGCTCAAATTTGGAAAATTTGTTTCTTCTATTCCTCTTCCTAATGCCTCTGAAAACACCCCTTCTTCTTCTTCTAACACTCACCCTGAAGGTGCTCCTAAGAGCAAAAAGAACACAGTTAAGGATAAATCCAAAACTGAAACACCTTCAAAGACCAAGGGTCCTAAACCCAAGAACAAAGTTCTGGGTAGTGGTCCTTCAGTCTCTGGAACTAAGTCTCTTTCTCAGAGTCCTGCTCCTAGACTGAAGATTGACCTGAAGCAAAAGACTCAGGAGAAGAAACCAATTCCTCCAATGTCCAATGCTAAAGGCATACTTGGTGCAGGTCCTGCTCACCTAAAGTTCAAAAACTTTCTGGACCACACTAAACGCTTTCAATATCGCAAATGCTATCACTGTGGATTAAATGACCATATTGCGAGTAAGTGTCCTGATGCTACCAAAGCTGAAAAATCAGCTAAGGTAAAGAAGATTCCCAAGACTGAGAAATCAGTCAAAGGAAAGAAGGTTGTCAAGACTGCTCCTCCAGTCAAGACTCCAGCCTCCTGTACTGATACTTCAGTAAAGGCTGACACTGATTCAACCAGTCCTACTGATACTTCTGGATCCATAGTTCTATGGGTACCAAAGAAAACTTAAACTCTGTATTTTACAGGATAAGGGCATCTGGTACTTGGACAGTGGATGCTCTCGACACATGACTGGTTCTAAATCTGTCCTCACTAACTACCGTGAAGAAAGAGGTCCTGCTGTGACCTTTGGCGGAAACGGTAGAGGCCAAACCCGAGGGTATGGCACTCTGACCAACGGAGTAACTACTTTCAAAAGAGTTGCTTATGTTGAAGGCCTGATGCATAATCTTCTGAGCATCAGTCAACTGTGTGATAAGAATCACAAAGTTTCTTTCTCTAAGAAAAAGTGCAAAGTCAAGAACAGGAAAAAGGAAGTCATTCTCAATGGTGTTAGACATGCAGATATCTACATCATTAATATGAATACTTCCACTGATAACTTCTGTTTCGTATCACGTGCTTCTACTGATATGAATTGGCTCTGGCACAAGCGTCTCTCTCATCTCAACTTCAAGACGCTGAATCAACTCTGCATCAACAACCTGGTCATTGGTCTTCCTGACTATCGCTACACAAAGGAATCTCTTTGTTCAGCATGTGAGAAAGGAAAACAGACCAGGGCTAGCTTCAAGTCCAAGCAGATTTCCTCCATCAGCTCTCCTCTACAACTTCTCCACATGGATCTCTTTGGACCTGTTAATGTCCAATCCATTGGTGGAAAGAAATATACTCTGGTAATCGTAGATGAATATTCCAGATATACTTGGGTTTTCTTCTTACGTGCCAAGAGTGATGCTCCTGAAGAAATCATCCTGTTCGTCAGGAAGATGGAAAAACTCAACAACCTTACTGTTCGTTCAATAAGAAGTGACCATGGGACTGAGTTCAAAAACAGTACCCTGGAATCTTTCTTTGAACAGAAAGGTATCTCTCAAAACTTCTCATCTGTGAGAACTCCTCAGCAAAATGGTGTTGCTGAAAGACGAAACAGGACGCTAATCGAAGCTGCTAGATCTATGCTGAGTGAAGCCAACCTTGCCACTCAGTTCTGGGCTGAAGCTGTAAACACTGCTTGTTACACTCAGAACAGATCTCTGATTGTCAAGCGTTTTAGAAGAACAGCTTACGAACTCTTTCGTAACAGGAAACCATCAATCAAACATCTCCATATCTTTGGTTGTGTCTGCTACATCCTGAACAACAAAGATCTTCTTGGAAAGTTTGATTCCAAATCTGATGATGGAATTTTCCTCGGATACTCATCCATTTCTAAAACTTACCGTGTGTTCAACAAACGAAGACAAACCATTGAGGAAACGATTCATGTCAAGTTTGATGAATCGGGTCCTACCTTTCCTCACCCAAATGATAATACTGAAATCAATCAGTGGGCTGACTCTTTCTTTCAAGTCCCTGAACCTCCTATTGCTGATCCCTCTCCTCAAGACCTTCCTGATGGTTTTGAAGAAAATCCAATACCACCTTCTGATATAACCACTCCACCTCTCATAAATGCCACCCCTCTCTCTCAAATCACACCACCTGAACTTGATCAACCTACTAACAGTGAAGACTTCTCTCAAACCACTGTTAGTGAACCCACTCCTACAAATCTTCTTCCTGATCCATCATCCAATGAAGCATCTACTTCAGGACAGGTGTATCAACCACCTGCTCTCCGATGGACCAAAGATCATCCCATTGATCAAGTTCTTGGAAACCCTTCTTCTGGTGTGAAAACTAGACGTCAAGCTGGTAACGTCTGTCTTTATGTAAATTTTATCTCTGAAAATGAACCTAAAGAAATAGATGATGCTTTGCGTGATCCTGCCTGGGTCTCAGCCATGCAGGAAGAGCTAGCAGAGTTCATCAGAAACAATGTCTGGCTTCTCGTTCCTAGGCCTCGAAAACGTACAATCATTGGTTCCAAGTGGATTTTTCGAAATAAACTTGATGAGATTGGTACAATCATTCGAAACAAGGCTCGCCTTGTGGCTCAGGGATACAGGCAGGAAGAGGGCATTGATTATGATGAAACTTTTGCTCCTGTTGCTAGGCTCGAAGCAATTCGACTCTTCCTAGCTTTTGCAGCACATATGAACTTCAAAGTTTATCAGATGGACATCAAAAATGCCTTTCTGAATGGAAAACTTAATGAAGAGGTCTATGTGGCTCAGCCTCCTGGCTTTGTAGATCCTAAGTTCCCTGATCACGTCTACAAGTTAAACAAGGCTCTCTATGGGTTAAAACAGGCTCCTCGTGCCTGGTATGATACCCTCTCAACCTTTCTTCTCTCTAAAGGTTTTGTTCGTGGAAAGATTGATAGCACCTTATTTCTGAAGAAATATCCTAAGCATATCCTTCTTGTCCAGATATATGTCGATGACATTATCTTTGGATCCACAAATCCCAAACTCTGCGAAAAGTTTGAGTTGCTCATGAAATCTGAATATAAAATGTCTATGATGGGCGAACTAACATTCTTTTTAGGACTTCAGATCAAGCAATCTGAAAAGGGAATTTTCATCAATCAAGGTAAATATGTACATGAGATGCTGAAGAAATTTGATCTCACATCCTGTACACCGATGAAGACTCCAATGGCTCCTCCTCTGTCTCTTGACAAGGATTCCAAAGGGAAACCTGTTGATGTGACTCTCTATAGAGGAATGATTGGCTCACTGCTGTATCTTACAGCGAGTCGTCCTGATATCATGTATTCTACATGTCTCTGTGCTCGTTATCAGGCTGAACCCAAAGAATCCCATCTGACTGCTGTAAAGCGGATCTTCAGATACCTGAAGGGAACTCCTAACATGGGTCTTTGGTACTCCAAGGACTCAGGGTTCGATCTAACAGCTTATTCTGATAGTGACTTTGCAGGATGTAAGATCGACAGGAAAAGCACTACTGGTGGCTGTCACCTATTAGGTGGCAAGTTGGTGAGTTGGACTAGCAAGAAGCAGAACTCTGTGTCCACATCAACTGCTGAAGCTGAATATGTTGCAGCAGGAATATGTTGTGCTCAGGTCCTGTGGCTGAGAAATCAACTTCAGGACTATGACATACAACTTTCCAAAATTCCTATCTACTGTGACAACACTTCAGCAATCGCCATTGCTAACAATCCTGTCTTACACTCTAAGACAAAGCACATTGAAGTGAGATATCACTTCATCAGGGATCATGTGATGAATGGTGATATTGAACTCCATTTTGTCCCTACTGAATATCAGCTTGCTGACCTCTTTACCAAACCACTGGATGTGACGCGTTTTAATATGCTCCTCAGTGAACTTGGGATGTTAAATCCTGAAGAATAGAAGTTCTCAGGACAAACAGTTGTTAAAGTCCTTATACTCTCTCAGGACCTCTTTTATTAACAACTCCTGAATAACTCTTCTTCAGAGGATGACTCTATTCAGTACTTACAAAATCTTTGTTCAATATCCGAATACTGATGATTCTCAGGTAAGTATTTCTTCCCTCTGCTACTGAAACCTTATCGCATTAAATGTGATAAGAGGATTTTCCCAAAACAGTACTTATCTGATAAGTACTCTGATTCCCATAAAACATATCTTTCACCAAATTGGAATCATCCCCTGAAAAGGTGGTTTTTTTAGTTTTTCTAATAAAACAAACCTTTCATCTGCACTGACACGTAATGGGACGTTTCCTGTTCCCCACTACGTGTGTCAAGCGCGTGAACGCGCGTCGAGCTTCTTTTTCATCATAACGTTTGAATTTAGCCGCTCTTTTCTCTCTCATCCTTTTTCTCTCTCCTACCACGAGGTATAAAAACCTCATTCGTAATCCTTTTTACTCTTTACGCTCACATAATACTCTCAAAGCATTCAAAACAAGAAAAAGCAAGAATCTTCATCCTCAAGAACACCAAGAACACACACTTACCACTTCTCTTAACAAGATCAACGTAAGTTTCCTTTTGTTCTTTGTTCTTTCTACAATCTAAGTTGGTATTCTTTCTCTAAAAACAACTTATTTTGATAAACGTTTTTCCAAAAACCCTAAGATCACCTCGTTTGATCTTAGTTTTCCCAAAATCTTCAAAGATTTTTGTTAAAACTGTTTAACATGATTTTTCTTATTTCTTTTAAGAAACAGTCATAAACTCCCATTTTGATATCTTTTCATCAAAATGGAAGTTCTTTTTAATACCAAAACACATTCCTTTTGTGAATTTTGGTATCCAATCTATTCTAAGTATAAAGGATTTCACCATTTTTATGAACATACTTTGTGTTCATTGAAAAATGAAGAAAAATGCATATTTTGGACTCTTATTCATCCATATATGTTATTTTTATGTTTTTAACAGGATGGCTGCTACTACTTCTTCTCTGGACGCTCAACTATCCTCTGAGGCTACTCCACTACAATCATCTGAAAGCCTGCCGATCATCATCCCTGCGCATGATGTTCAATTCAAACAGAACAACGTTCTTGCTCTGTTTGACATTCCTGACAACAAGGAATATCTAATTCCTGCCAAGGACTTCATGCTACGAAGCCCTCTGAAGACGGCTTTCACCCTGGACCCCAAGCCGAACAAGCCCATGCTACAACAACTGTGGTCTACAGCCACGGTTACCAAGGAGAAGAACACCAAGGGCGTCCTGCGCGAGGTGATCAAGTTCCAAATCAGGGACAACCTCATCTCCTTCGGTTTCGGAACACTCAGGAACGTGCTTAACTTCCCCAAGAAGAAGCGCTTCCCTCCTGTCCCCACCTCCGACGAGATCATCGAGTTCCTCGACGCCATCGGCTACAGATGGCCTGTCAACAAGGAAGGAGTCCTGCTGCCCAAGACCGGTGCCACTGTCCATAAGTCAGGACTCAACGCCGTGTTCTATTACATATGGAACACGTTTGGCCTGTGCTTATCGGGCAAAACAGGGAGCACGGAGCAGTTCCCAATGGTCATCCAGCAGATGGTCTACTCTGCGATCAAGAATCGCGAGTTCGACTATGCTCGCTCCATCTGGGACGACATGGTCAGGAAGGTTCGCAGCAAGAATCGGGTCGCCAACGTTGCCTTCACAAGGTTCTTCTCGGCCGTCCTGGAGCTGCATCTGGGGGAAAACTACCCCAAGGTTGGAAACTCCAACAACTACTCTCTGGGACCCAGGTTCCTGGACCAGGTTGTTCATCATCCTGAGGACGTCCCTCTCTCCCACGTCCTGGTCATTCCTGAACCTGCTCAGGCTCAGGATCAGGAGGATGCTGAACCATCCACCGCTCCCACTGCAGGTATGTTTTCTATCATCTCTTCCAAACCACATTCTTCTACTTCTATGCATGCTATGTCAGTAGCTAACCCCATACTGACTTCCCCAGCTGCAACCACATCTTCTGCGCTCCAGAAGCGCCCCCAACCATCATCTGTCACTCCTCCTCCTCCAACAAAACGCGCCAAATCTAGGGCGCAAAAGAAAAAGACGCAGGCGGCTGGTAAGAAATATTACATTACCTTGCCCCAGCTCTTTAATAAACCTTCCCCTTTATCTAAACGTTCTTCCACTGCAGATAATTCTACATCTGCCCCTGTTACACAAGAACCTGAGGTGGTTCAACTCGAACCCTCAGAGAATCTGGTGGGTAATCATCCTGATACCCTCCAAGCCTCAGGTAATATTTCTATGCAACATATTACTATTCCTTCTTCTATGAAAACTAATGAGTCCTCTAGTGCTCACTTAGTTACTATGTCTACAGGTTCTTTAGGAGCAGGTTCTGAAGGGCATCTTCAACAGGATGATCCCTTCAACGACTTCATCCTCACGGACACCGAGCATCAGCTGAACGCAGCTGAGCTCCGCAGGCAGTCCGCTGAGAGGACCCTGCAGGAGGCCCGCACTGCCTTCCAGCAGAAGGAGGCCGAGCACTCGGCACAGCTCCAGTCCCTCCAACAGGAACTTGTTGCTGCCCAAGCTGCTGCAGCCGCTGCTGAAGCCGCCGCCGCAAGTGCCACTGCTGCCGCCGTCGCTGCAACTCCGCCGCCCACGGCCGTCACCCTCTCCATCCCTTGTCTGGATAATATCCATGACAAGGTGTCTCAGGTTGCCTCCTCCTCCACCAATCTTCAGGCATCAATTGATGACCTGAAGGCCACGGCACTCCCTGCGCTCTCCACCGACATCATCAACAGCACCAACTCTCTCACCACCTTTCAAACAACGGTGGTTCAGAGGTTGGATGCTCAGGAAGCTGCTCTCCGAGCCCTTCAGGAGCAGGTGCAAGGGCTCTCCACTGCTGTCAACGCCCTCACCACTGCTCCTGCGCCATCTCCGTCCTTCACCACGGCGGACAGGGACGTACTGCAGTCCTTGATCACATCGTCCTTCATCCAGCGCAAGCTTCTGGGTGACATGGCCTCTCTCCTCCAACGGAGTGTTACAACAGCTGCCTTAGTGCAGGCACCTGCTGAGGGGGAGAGACAGCCCCGAGACCACTCAGCCTATTCCCCCTCCACAAACTGGAGAACCACTGAAGACGGGGGGAATAATGAAGACGACGATGATGATGATGAAGATGATGATGATGCTGACGACATCTTCATCGAGAAGATCTCCACTGACTCTGCGCCCATTCCAGGGCAAGCACAACCTCAGGGGGAGAACCCTGATGCTTCTGGTACGTCTCTACCACCATCCTCTCCCTCTTCCTCTGATAACCAACCTATTTCTACCCTCCTAAAATCTAAACCTACCCCTGAAACCATCACCCTAGACTCCTCACCTGAAAACTCCCCACCAAATAACCTTCAAATGGTTATCTACCAACCTCCCAAACTACCTTCTCCTGAACCAACACCTGAATCCACCTCTGCCCCTGAACCTGAACCCCTTAACCAAGCCGATCCTGAAATCCAAGATGTCAACTTTGGCTCTGTCACTGGTGACATTATTCGCCTAATGGAGAATAGTCCCAATTAACAGACCAGAGCTAAACTAGCTAAAATGACCTTCAGGATCACACCCCTTAACCAAGAAACCATTTCTACCCGTCCTACAACCCGTTTCAACCAAGAAGCCTCTTCATCCCAAACCCCTGAAATCCGAGCCAACCCTGAAACCATATGCCTCTCATCAGATGATGAATTCATCTCTGATGACTTCTCTACCCCTGCTTCTTCACCCAGATCACCTCCCTCAAACTCTCCTAGATCTGAAGGTGAAAACTACCCTGACAGTTCCTTTGCCATTGACAGGGATGGGCGCTTAGACGCCGTGATAGAGCGACTCGAGAGTACAAGAGTAAAAATTCCTCTTCGTACCTCTTGTGACTCTGAGTTCGCCTATCTCTCGCAGGAGGAGTACAACGAGGCTGTACAGGCTCAACTAGAGCATAATAAGAAGCAGAAGGAAGCCTTCCTCTCTGCTCAAGCCGCTCGAAGGCTTGCATCGGATTTTGTAGATCAAGATGCTGAAATAAGTGCGGATCCTATCCTTGCACAGAAAGCTGTTCTGAAGGTCTTCAACAAAAACGCTGAGATACAGACTGGAGAAGTAAATGCTGAGCTTGACTGGTGCAGAGATCGGTTACACCTCCGAAAGCATGGTGCTGCCATCTCAGGTATCCATCTTCGCCGATCAAGAGGCAAGAAGAATAATCCTGGCAAAACCTGGATCACAGTCAAACGCTCTGGAGTAAAGGACGTAGAGCACACTCTGGACAAGTTAGATCGCTACAACTTGTCAGAGTGGAACGAAATCAGATCCCTGCTTCCCAAAGCCAACAAGAACTATCGGGCGGAAGTAGAAGAAGTCATTGAAGGACTTATTGCTCGCATCAGAAGGACAACTGAAATACCTGATGACCTACTCCATTACTCTCCACTCCCAACTCAGCAGCCTGTTCGAAGATCTGCAGGCACCTCTACAAGAAGACCAACTCCCTGTCTTCCCAGAATGGTTGTTAAACCTCTGGACCTCTCGATGCTTGATCTTTCATTCCCTCAAGGAATTACCCTTTATGAAGGACAAGTAATCAGAGAACCTGTTCATGGCATTTGTGTTAGCCATAACTCAATCCTACGCTTTCAACGCTTCAGTGAGCTACACTTAGCGCCTTATGAACATCTTTTGACAGTTCTCTTCACTGCACAACAGGATAAGAAAAATCCAGACAACAAAGATATCATTCGCAATGTCAGAGCTATACTTGATCACAGACTTGCCTTCAGCGAAACTCCTGTTCCTGTTTGCGTCAAGACTGAATACTTTAGCGAAGAATCTGATAGCTAGTTGTCTTGTAATTTTTTCCTTCAGTACTCCTGTAATGTACTTTTGTATTTTCCTTACTCTTGTAATATTTAATGAGATTAATGAGAATGCAATTCAGTGCATTGTACTTCATTCCATCATAGTACTGAAAAAGATCCCTCAAAACAGTAAATGGGACATGTACCTTTATGAGTTCTATTTCCTACTGTTTATTTCTAGACTTAGATTTATTTCTAACCTCTCTAGATTAAGACAATTACTCTGTTGTCTTATCATTATCATTTAGGGGGAGATTGTTGATCCAGCTCTCCTAAGACCTGATGAAATGATAATGATCCTGAATCTTTACTTAGTGAATAGGTTTTTACTTCTGTTATAGCTTGAGGAATTATCACTGAGTCTGTTCAGTGGTATTCCATGTTACTTATGCTGTAACTTAACTTTATAGATTTCAGGATCAGGATCAGGAGACTAACGAGTCTGTTCTGCAGTCTACTGATCCTGTCCACTGAAGTGAAGACCTCCTCCTGAAGACATTAAGATCATACAAAAAGAACCATCAGCGACGTCGAAGAAATAGCTGATGACAGGAACAGCATGCTCGTGATCTGAAGACGGAACTCAGTGATAGCAGTCTGTTCACTATCGTATGACATCCTGAAGATTCATCAGGATACACGTGACCCTGAACGTCCCCAGTTTCAGGACTCTAGTCACTGATCAGTATCCTGATCCTGAAGGATTAGAATAATGTCTTAGTCTAATGCACAAAAGGATTACACGCCTTTTCTGACAATAGTACATAAGGGCAGTTACTTTACTGTTCCCTCCGTACTTATCAGACCATAAGGCAACTGTTTACAAACATCCTCTTTTGCACACCATGCAAAGAGTATTTGTTTATAGTAAATAGTACAACAGACCATTCACATTGTGACACGTCACAATAGTAGGTCTGCATGCATTTAATGCATGGAGTATAAATAGGACGTGAAGAGATGTTCTCCATACTTCTTCTTCATCCTAATTCTACTCAAGTCCTTTCTCTCTTATCCCCTCTATCTTCTTTCTTTATTCTCTTCTCACTTAGTGCATAGTGAAAGAACTTAGATTGTTTAGTTTAGACTAATTGTCTTCTCTATTTCCGCAACAATCTGTAAATTCATATTGTTTATAAAACAAGAATTTAAAAGTGAGAAATTTGTGTGATTATATTCAACCCCCCCTTCTATAATCCCAAACACTATCCTTACTTGAAGGTCACCTACTTGGGACCAACAAGCTAAGATAGACACCATATCGAAGCTTCCTACACCTACAAATATAAAAGGGGTCAGAAGTTTTTTAGGTCATGCCGGGTTTTATAGGAGGTTTATACAAGATTTTTCGAAAATATCTCGACCTCTAACCAAACTTCTTGAAAAAGATGCACCTTTCATTTTTGATGAGAAGTGCATCTCCGCTTTTGAAACTTTGAAACGGCATTTGACCAATGCCCCTATCATGGTTCCACCTGATTGGGATCAACCTTTTGAGATTATGTGTGATGCGAGCGATTATGCCGTCGGTGCAGTTCTTGGGCAACGTAAAAATAATCATTTTCAACCGATTTGTTATGCAAGTCGAACTCTGAACGATGCCCAAGAAAACTACACCACGACTGAAAAAGAGCTTTTAGCGGTAGTTTTTGCCATTGAAAAGTTTAGGTCTTATCCTGTGTTGTCCAAAATCATAGTTTACACGGATCACTCTGCCCTTAAATATCTCTTTGCTAAGCCTGATGCTAAGCCCAGACTCATACGATGGATACTTCTGTTGCAAGAGTTTGATATAGAGATAAGAGATAAGAGAGGCGCTGAGAATTTAGCTGCCGATCATTTATCTCGTCTGGAAAACCCACACATGGATTCCGGGGGCATTGAAGTCATTAGGGATAAATTTCCCGATGAGAGCCTCAATATGATTAAGACCATAGGAGAGGACCCTATACCTTGGTATGCAGACTTTGCAAATTATCTGGCCGCTGGTGTTCTTGTCAAAGGTATGACTTATCAACAAAAAGGTAAGTTTTTCTCGGATTTAAAGTATTATTTTTGGTCTAAACCTTATCTGTTCAGAATAGGACCTGATAGGATTCACCGTCGATGTGTCTCCGGCCCTGCTGCTTGGGACATTCTCACTAACTGTCACAAAGGCCCCACGGGAGGCCATTTTGGAGCCAATTTGACTGCTAGGAAAGTCCTCGAGTCCGGATTTTATTGGCCTACAATTTTTAAGGACGCTCACACTTTAATAAAATCTTGTGACGCTTGTCAAAGGGCAGGCAACATCACAAAGAAAGATGAGATGCCCCAACAGAGCATCTCCGTTAGTGAAGTGTTTGATGTTTGGGGAATCGATTTCATGGGACCTTTTCCCGACTCTAGAGGCAACAAATACATCCTTGTGGCGGTTGATTATGTTTCCAAGTGGGCCGAGGCAAAGGCTTCGGCCACGAATGATGCTAAGGTGGTTGTTGACTTCGTGAAGTCTCTTGTGTGCAGGTACGGATGTCCAAAGGCGATTATCAGTGATAGAGGAACTCATTTTGCAAATTATCTTTTGGAGAAAACCTTAAAAAGGTATGGAGTGCATCATCGATTCTCGACCGCCTACCATCCACAAGCCAATGGACAAGCGGAAAACACCAACAGGGCTTTGAAACGAATCTTGGAAAAGACGGTCGATAACAACCCGAAGATATGGTCGCAAAAGCTTGAAGATGCATTATGGGCGTATCGTACGGCCTACAAGACCCCAATTGGAAGCACTCCTTATCGGATGCTTTACGGGAAAGCGTGTCACCTTCCATTCGAATTCGAGTACAAAGCACTATGGGCACTAAAGAAAGTTCATTTGGATGACATCGCGAGTGGAAGAGAAAGATTGATAAGCTTGCACGAATTGGAAGAGCTTAGATCTCTCGCTTATGAGAACTCGAAGATCTACAAGGAACAGCGAAAGAAATGGCATGATGCACATCTAAAGGAAGTGAAGGTGTTCAAAGAGTGGGACAAGGTATTAATGTATCAAACTCGTTTTAAATTTTCCCCGGTAAGTTAAAGTCACGATGGATAGGTCCATATGTCGTCTTGAAAGCTTATCCCTCGGGATATGTGGACCTAATGACTGAAAGAGGATCATTTAAGGTAAATGGCCATAGACTAAAGCTTTACAATGAGAATGACCCTGTCAGAAATGGCGAGGTCTGTCATCTTTCTAAAGAACCAATTACTTAGGTGATGGCCCGAGTCAGGCTCGCGACTCGTTACAAAAACAAGCGCTTTTCGGGAGGCAACCCGTGTTTTCACTAGTTAATTTTACTTTTGTATGTGTTTTAATCAGTTTTGCAGTAGTAATCAAAGGAAATCACGACCCGATCAAATTTCAAAAACAGCCAAACAGTAGCCATTTCGCGATCGCGAAATCCTGAATTTCGCGCCGCGAAGTGAGCGACCCAGGTAAGTTCGAAAGGAGAAATTTGAAAACAGGGTGTCTGTCACAACTCCGCGACGCGAAAACTTTCGCTGCACGACGCGAAGTTCGAAACGAGAAGATTTAAACTGTTTTCTAAAACCCTATTTTTAATATTCTCCCTCTTCCATTGTGTTTTTCTCTGCATTTCTCTTCCCATTCTGCAAATCCATGGCGTCAAAGGTATGTATTCCTCCTCTATTTGCTCTAATTTGAAAGAATCCTACAAGCCCTAGTTGTTTAAACTTGTATATGATCCTTAAAAAGGGGTTTTCTTGGGTAGGAAAGTCTGTAATGTTAGGAAGGGGGAGGTTTATTGCTTTGATCTGCTTAAATTTACACACTTGAGTTTAGATCTTTAAATGTTGTGATATGTTTCAACTCAAGTGTGGGGAAGAGAGGTTATGATTTTTGTGGTGATTAATGTACATGTTTTGTTTGTAGAGAGCTTCATCTTCCCACAATGTGCAAGACCACCCGTGCTTGTCTTTCGATTCCGACAACATCTTGCGTAGCGAAAAGATGTCACTGATGATTGAACTTGATCGCTTGAAAAAGCGGGAGGTCGAAATTGGTTTGATTGTTGATTTGCACTTCGTCGAGGAGATTGGATTTGGGGATAGGCTATCAAGCCTTTTGAGGAGAGAGTACCGCGATCAGTTTGGTGTTCTTCGCTTTGTGAGCAACGATTGGGAGAAAGCACTGAAAACCCACGAGCCGATCCACTATGAGCTTGTGTTGGAATTTTTGGCTACCTTTAGCTTTGATGTGGAGGCGTATGAGGAAGATAGACTTGAGGGGCCTTGTATTCGATTCCGTCTGCTTGGAGAATGGTATGGGATCACACTACCACGCTTTGGAGTGTTGCTCGGATTTTTCACGGCGGCTCAGTCAAGATCCGGGTACTTTTCTCACTACTTCTTAACCGGTGCTTGTGAACCTAGTGCCGAGTTTGTGGGCGCGGATTTTTGGGCTACCATTGGATCGGGACCGTATTTACAGTCCAACACCAAGGAAAGTTCTATCACTCTACCCGAGCATCGCCTTCTTCACCGAATGCTTGTTCACTCTTTTGCTTATCGGAGAGCTATTAAGGAAAAGGTTCCGGAAGGGGATCTTTGGCTTCTTTCGCGATTGGTTAATCGGAATGCCATAACCAATCTTTCTTATGTGATGGCTAACATGTTCCAAAATGCCGGAAAGGTGCACGATAAGGCCGGAACGGGCCTTTGTGGGGGACATTTCATTACGGTTATAGCGGAGAAGTTGGGAACTCTTACACCGAACGTTTGCGAAACTCTCACCAAGTTGTCTCCTATGGGATTTCTCGATAAGGTCCTCTTTCGTTCTATGAAGTTGCTTGCACCGGGACCTCGGCGGGGTACTTTTGTGTGGATTGGGGATGTTGCCCCCAATGAAGAGCAGGTTGGTATGGCTACTTCACCACCTCAACCAACTTTCCCGGGACAATCGAGCAACCCTCCACCGGCAAATCAACAAGGATCGGGATCTCTTCATGAAGCTATTCAAGGACTATCGGAACAGATGGGAGCAGAGTATCACGAGATGATGGAAAGATTGGACCGGGTCTCATATGACATGTATGGTGTTCGGCGGGAGTTGTCTTGGGTCGCCGCATCGATGAGCGAGTACTTTGAGAGCGTGGGACATGCTCCCTCGGCCCCTCTCCAACCTCATCCCGTGTGGCGTGATAGTGATGACGGTCCTGCTGGTTATTCCACCTACGATGAATGGGCTTTTGAAAACCGTAACTAAGCGGTTTTATTTTATTCGATTGGGTTGTACTCTACTTTAAACTTTGAACTGCGTGGTTGTGTTTGGTTTGAACAATTTTATTTTGTTTGGATTGTTTAGGATTTTAAGTAGTTTGATTTGGTTTATTTTCATTTGTTCGTTTTTACTTTTCTTTTTCTTTTTGTTGGTAGATACGGCGATTTTATGATCGAGCACGATTTTTACGCACCACTCTCAGATCAGAACAGATTTCGTCACATAACCCGGGAAGTTTCTCTTTTTCCCAATTACTCTATAATTGTTTTAATTGTTGCATTGAGGACACTGCAAATTTTAAGTGTGGGGAGGGGTTATGTAGACTTATCTGTTTAAATGGGTTCACGTTTTGCTTGTGGATTGTCGTTTTTCAAACTTTTGAAAGCTTTGAGATTTGACCCCAAATTTTTTCGAAATCTGAGATTGTTTTTGAGACTAAGTTGCTTGCATAGGAGAACACTGAATAGGATTAGTTGAGTAAAAGGATGCCTTGGAATACTGATTACCATGAGTGCCTCACCCAATTCCGTTGAGAGTTTGAGCCTTAATTGTTATATCTGTTTATTTCGTGAGGAATACCGACTTTGACCCAAGGTAGAACTTGTCATTTGAATGCTTGTCGAGACCACATAAGAGGAGTATTTATCACCATTGCACTGATAGAGGCCTTCGTTTCTAACCCTTTTAGCCTTCGTCAGATGACCTCATCATAAGGTTATCTGATTTGCCTAGCCTTTAATTGAAAAGTGTTCACCTTTTAACACTTTATCCATTGAAACCATTTTGAGCCTTAGCCTTTTCATTTCTTTATCCACTATACACTTTATCCTTGAGCCCAAATTGTTTATCTATCTTTTGGCCGTGACTCAAATTTGAATCTTGAGATGTTTTGATCCAGTTTTTCATATCTGACAGTTTTTATGGGATTGAGATTAAAAGAGCCCAAAAGCAACATAGTTGCTGCTCTGAAAAAAAAAGAGAGAAAAGAAAAGAATATCAAAAGAGTCGAGAATACAAAAAGAAAAGAATGTGAGCTGAAAAGAGTGAAAAAGAATTTGTGCCCCAAATAAGCCATAGGCTTAGGCCAATTCTAAAAGAAAAGAAAGAGAAATACTCATCCCAAAAGCTTCACTGTTTGAAAGTCAGATTGCTTCACTGTTTGGATCATTACTGATTGAGTTTTCAAGTTTTTGTTGCAAAACCCTTAGTCACTTATATATCCTTTATCCTACCCTTAACCCTTAGCCTAACATTACAACCCTAAAGTCCTCTTGACGGTTGACAACTTCTCAGTGGTGGAGATTAGATTTGGTGACAAGCTTATGCATGCGGGAATTAGTCGAGTATTGGTGTGATCACTTACATATACACTTTTACCCCCCGAGAGATACACCTTATATTGTTATTCATATTATGTGAGGGTAAAAGGTTGGCCTTGGTATCCGATTGCTTGATGAGTCTTGTTTGTGTGTTCGATTGTGTGAGTATACTTTGTTCTCTTTGATGATCTTGGGTGGAGATAATTTTGGAGTTATCTTTCTTATCTTTCAGTCTTTTGATTGAGGACAATCAAAGCTTAAGTGTGGAAATTTTGATAACACCAAAATTATACATGTTTTGGTTGCGCGTAATCGTATGACTTTACCCCATTTCTCACCCGTTTATGATCATTTCATGCACTAAAAGAGCTTATTATTGTTTGTGAAGGATTTGGAGGCCATGGAACGGAAAAGTACGAAAAAAGGCGACAAAACGTGAAAAATGCACAAAGTCAACACAGTAGCTACTTGGCGATCGCGAAATCCTCAACCTGGCGCCGCCAAGTTCGACTGAATTGAAGACCAGAGTTTGACCTAAGTACCTGGCGTCGCCAAACCAGCAGCTTGGCGATCGCCAGATGACCCCTGGGCTTTTTCCTTTAAATATCAGCCTCCTCCTTCAGTTCTAAACATGTTCGATACACGAGGGAAGTACAGAGGAACGAGAGTGAGAGTACGAAAGGTGCCGATACGCTGCGGAAGTCGATCTTCGATCATCTATCGTTGTATTGTCGGTATCATGTCGATGTCTACTTTTGTTTATGTTTATGTTTTTATTATGATTAGTGAGTAGTTTTATTAGTGGTACTTGTCATGGTCGATGAACCTTTATGGATGATACTTTGTGATTAATGTTTTACTGGTTTGTTTTGATTAATCGAATGTCTTTTATGGTTCTTTTCTGATTGGTATTGTTGTGGCAATTTGAATTCAATTGGTTGGGTGTATTTGTTAGACCAAAGCATATAGACTCCGAAAGGATAATCAACCTACCTTAGCCTGACCTGGACCAAAGGGTTGTGTTAAGGGGTTACTTGGACCAATAGTGACCAGATAGTAAAATAACCATTGCATTATTGATTAGGAAGGGTTTACCGATTCTAGATTGTGGACCAAACGATTTAGGATTGGAATTAGGAGGATCGTATCCTAGTTCATAACCATAATTTGCACATGTTAGGGTGTCCCAGACTTAAATTCCTACAATAGTCAAAACAACCAAACCTTCGACCTATTCATATCATCCATATTGGGGATTCACTTTACCATGATAAGTACTGCTGTTTTTCCTTAATATAATCTTCAATCATTATTTTAATTACTTTCTTAGTTTTTACTTAGTTAATTGTCGTTTTAAGTATTCAAACCTTTTTCATACAAAACCCCCCTTTTAGGTTAATTAAACCAATTCAGACTTTAGTCTACGATAACTTGACCGTTCCCAATGGTAGATACGATACCTGGACTTTCCTACACTATATTACTCACGATCAGGTACGCTTGCCTGTATATGTGGTAAGACGGTGGCTAGGCATTAGAGGTTAAAACTTGTTACGCTTTTTATATATGATAATTACCGCATCAAACCAAATGGCCTCCCACTTCGGTATTCAACCAAATACCGCCTATGCTCCATCTCCATATTGGCCATACTCCGAGGATGCACCGCCCGGTTACCCGACTTTTGAGGATTGGCGAAACCAACCTCAAGGCCCTTATTGATCTATCTCTTTTAATCTCTTATTCGATATGGTTGTCGTAAACAATTTTATTTTGCTTTGTTTGTTTGTGTTTGGTTTGGTTGAACAATTTTTATTTTTCGTTTGGTTTGTTTAGGACTAAGTATTCTTTAATTGCTTTAGTTTGGTTTATTTTCTTTAGTTCGTTTTTACTTTTTACTTTTTCTTTTTGGTAATAGATACAGCGACCTATGATCTTGAATCGAGCACGATATTTGGAATACTCTCTCTCAGATCAGAACAGATTTCGTCACATAACCCGGGAAGTTTCTCTTTTTCCCAATTACTCCTTAATTGTTTTAACTGTTGCATTGAGGACACTGCAAATTTTAAGTGGGGAGGAGGTTATGTAGACTTATCTGTTTAAATGGGTTCACTTTTTGCTTTGTGGATTGTCGTTTTTCAAATTTTTGAAAGCTTTGAAATTTGACACCAATTTTTTTTTCGAAATCTGAGATTGTTTTTGGAGCTGAGTTGCTTGCATAGGAGGACACTGAATAGGATTAGTTGAGTAAAAGGATGCCTTGGAATATCAATTACCATGAGTGCCTCACCCAATTCCTTTGAGAGTTTGAGCCTAATTGTTATTCATTTCTGTGAGGAATACCGACTTTGACCCAAGGTAGAACTTGTCATTTGAATGCTTGTCGAGACCACATAAGAGAAGTATTTATCACCATTGCACTGATAGAGGCCTTCATTTCTAACCCTTTTAGCCTTCGTCAGATAACCTCATTATAAGGTTATTTGATTTGCCTAGCCTTTGATTAAAAAGTACTCATCTTTAGTACTTCACCCCTTGTAACCCTTTTGAGCCTTAGCCTTTTCATTTCTTTACCCACTATACACTTGATCCTTTAGCCCAATTTTTATCTATCTTTTGGCCGTAGCTCAAAGTTGGAAGCTTTTCATGTTTTTGGTCCGTTTTATGAATCTGACAAATAGAAAAAGGGATTGTGAGAAAGAGAGAAAAAGAGTAAAAAGCAACATAGTTGCTACTCAAGAAAAGAATAGAAAGAAAAAAAATAGAGGGCTTGAAAAGAAAGAAAAGAAAGATAGAAAACGACTCATTCAAAAAGAAAAATCAAAAGAGTCGATGTGCTTAAAAGAAAATAAATATCGAAGCCACAAATAAGCAATATACTTAGGCCGATATGAAAGTGATAGTGATAGAAATCCCGAGCTCTAAAAACTCAAAAGTCAGATGATTAATTTGGATCTTGAACTGATTGGTTTTCAGGTTTTTGCTACAACCCCTAGTCACTTATATATCCTTTATCCTACCCTTAACCCTTAGCCTAACATTACAACCCTAAAGTCCTCTTGACGGTTGACAACTTCTTGGTGGTGGAGATTAGATTTGGTGACAAGCTTATGCATGCGGGAATTAGTCGAGTATTGGTGTGATCACTTATATATACACTTTTACCCCCGAGAGATACACTTTACATGATTATTCATACTATGTGAGGGTAAAAGGTTGATCTTGGTATCCGATTGCTTAATGTGTCTTGTTTGTGTGTTCGAATGTGTGAGTATGCTTTGTTATCTTAAATGATCTTGGGTGGAGATAATTTTGGAGTTATCTTTCTTATCTTTCAGTCTTTTGATTGAGGACAATCAAAGCTTAAGTGTGGGGATTTTGATAACACCAAAATTATACATGTTTTGGTTGAGCTTAATTGTATGACTTTACCCCGTTTCTCACCCGTTTCTGATCATTTCACTCACGATTTGGACTTATTATTGCTTTTGTAGGATTTGGAGGCCGTGAAACGGAAAAGTACGAAAAAAGGCGAGAAAACGTAAAAAATGCACAAAGATGATCCAGTAGCCTTTTGGCGATCGCGAAATCCCAGATCTGGCGTCACCAAGTTTGCCAACTTCAAATTCTAGGGTTTACCCTAAGTACCTCGCGCCGCGAAACTGCCGTTTGGCGATCGCGAGAAGGGCACTGATCTCTCTTTTTAAATACCAGCCTCCTCCTTCAGTTGTGATATGCACGCAGACAGAGACATATAGAGAGCTTGTGAGAGAAACATATAGATAGAGAGTGATATTAGAGTGCCGCCGATACGCTGCGGGGTTCGATCTTCGATCATTCGTCGTTGTACTGTCGGTATAATGTCTGTGTCTACTCTTGTTTTATCTGTTTTTATTATGTTTAGTGAGTAGTCTTTTATAGTGGTACTTATTGTGGTTGATGAACCATTGTGGATGATGATTTTATGATTTAATGTTTATTGGCTTGATTTTGGTTAATTGAATGTGTGTTATGGTTCCATTCTGATTCGTATTGTTTGGTTATTTGAACTCGTTGGTTGGGTGTATCTGTTTGACCAAGATAGATAGACTCCGATAGGATAATCAACCTTTCTTGACCTACCCTTCGTTTCGGAGAGTTGTGTTAGGTGGTTACTCGGACCGAGAGCGACCAGGTAGTAGAAAACCATGCAATAGAGATAGGATTGGGTGACCGGTACTAGATTGTCTGACAAACAACCTAAGTATTGGAACTAGGAGGACCAAGACCTAGTTAATAACCATAATAGTCACATGTTATGGTGTCTCAGACTTAAATTCCTACAATAACCGAAACAACCTAACCTTTGGCTTTTTAGATCATCCACTTGGGGATTCATTATACCATGATAAGTACTACTGTTTTCCTTCATATAGTTTTAATCAATCTTTTAATTGCTTTCTTAGTTCTTAATTAACTTAGTTGTCTTTTTAGTTATTAAATCTTTTTTTATAAAAACCCCCAAAGCTTTAGGTTAATTAAACTAGTCAAGACTAACAGTCTACGATAACTTGACCGTTCCCAGTGGTAGATACGATACCTGGACTTTCCTACACTAAATTACTCACGATCAGGTACGCTTGCCTGTATATGTGGTAAGACAGTGGCTAGGCTTTTAGAGGTTAAAACTTGTTTCGCTTTTTATATATAATAATTACCGCATCAGGGTGTATCTGTTTGACCAAGATAGATAGACTCCGATAGGTTAATCAACCTTTCTTGACCTTCCCTTCGGAACCCGGAGAGTTGTGTTAGGTGGTAGCTCTGACCGAGAGCGACCAGATATTAGAATACCGTGCAATAGAGATAGAATTGGGTAGCTGATACTAGATTGCCTGACAAACAGTCTATGTATTGGGACTAGGTAGACCAGCCTGGTTGATAGCCGTAATAATCACATGTTAGGGTGTCCCAGACTTAAATTCCTACAATAACCAAAACAACCAAACCTTTGGCCAGTTTAAATCATCCACTTGGGGAGTCACTATACCATGATAAGTACTACTGTTTTCATTCATATAGTTTTAATTCATCTTTTATTGCTTTCTTAGTTTCTTAGTTAATTTAGTTGTCTTTTAATTAATTAAACCTTTTTTCATAAAAACCCCCCAAAGCTTTAGGTTAATTAAACTAGCTAAGATTAATAATCTACAAAACTTGACCGTTCCCAGTGGTAGATACGATACCTGGACTTTCCTACACTATATTACTCACGATCAGGTACGCTTGCTTGTGAATGTGGTAAGACAGTGGCTAGGCATTAGAGGTTAAAACTTGTTTCGCTTTTTATATACGATAATTACCGCATCAGTATCGCAGATGGCCACTTCCTCCACCACCCTTCAAGAGTCCATTAAGAACATGAAGGCTATAGCGCTTCCTGAAAGGATTATGTGCAAGACAGTAATTAAGGATCACTATGTCCAATGTTATAAGACACTAGTGGGTCACACTGCTACACACCCAACCCAAGACCATTTGGATCTATAGTGTGTGGAAATAATTAATTGAGTTTAATTAATTAAAGAGAGAAGAATAAATAATAAATTGTTTATTTATTATTTATTAGATAAATATAATTATTTATAATTAATAGATTAATTAATTATGGATAATTATTAAGAGTTATTTATGGATTGGGATTCTATTAACATTACCATATTTACCTATTTAAATATAGGGTTAAGGTAATTGAATAACCAGCTGATTTCATAATTTTTTTTCTCACCAAGAAATCCCAAACCCTTCTCTCTTTCTCTCTTGGCCGCCGGCCACCTACACACACTCGCCGGAGTTCTTTTTCCGATCTGTCCAAGGCGGTCTAGCAGCCAGTCTCACGATGGTGCAGTAGCGGTGTATTCCTCACTAGCCTCTGGAGAAGTTTTTCGTATCGTTAAAGGTAAACACGTAAAAACCCTCTTGTTAATTGTATTTGATTAAATCATGGATAGATCACTGTTAGGGTGTTTTTATCCACTGTGTTATTTGTTTATCCGAACAAACCCCAACACTTCCTGCCATCACCACCGCCATTAACTCCGGCTCCAATTCTCTCACCTCCTTCCAATCAGAGGTAGTGAGGAGATTGGATGCACAGGAAGCTGGGCTCCGCGCCCTTTTGGAGAAGGTTTCAGAACTCTCCTCAACAGTCACCTCCCTCTCCACTGCTGCTCCGCCACTGCCAGCATTCACTACCGCTGCCAGGGATATGCTTCAATCCCTGGTAGGCACCACCATCACCAACGCCAAGCTGCAGGCGAATTGGCCTCTCTCCTTCAGAGGTGTATCACAACAGCTGCCATTGCAAGGGCACCTATTGAGGGGGAGAGACAGCCACCACCTCTGCAGCAGCATATTCAGGGCAGTGATCATTCCATCTATTCCCCCTCCAACAACTGGGCCATAAATGATGAGGAGGAGGGAACCAACGACGACGACGACGACGTTGATGAGGACCTTTTGTGGTGGACAAGGTTCCTGATGCTGCACCAAGACCAACGCCCACTCCAGGACCTGCACCTACTCAAGGGGAGAACCCTGAGGCTCCTGGTACGTCTACAACTCATCCATCCTCCCCTACTAGTTCTGATAATCTTCCCATCTCCTCTCTATTTACTAAAACCAAACAAAACCATGAAACCATCACCATAACAGATAGCTCATCTGAAAACTCACCCACAAACAACCTACAACTTGTTGTCTACCAACCACCTAAATTCCCAACCCCTGAACCTGAACATGAAACTGAAACCCAAGATCAGGATGTCAACTACGGCTCTGTCACTGGTGACATTATTCACCCTATGGAGAATAGTGTCTCAGTGAGCACCAGGGCTGAAGTTAGCAGAATGACATTCTCTGTTACCCCCTTAAACCATGAAGCCTTTCCTTTAAATACTACTAACCCCTCTTCTTCTCAAGCATCCTCCTCTAGAATCTAAAATGATCAAACTGGTCCCACTGAAACCATTGATCTATCATCAGATGATGAATTTATCTCTGATGATTTTTCAACTCCTCCATCTTCACCTAGATCACCACCCTCTAATTCTCCTCGTTCTGAAGGTGAGAATTACCCTGACACATCTGTTAATATGAACAGGGATGGGTGTTTAGACGCTGTGATAGAGGAACTCGAGAGTACAAGAGTAAAAATTCCTCTTCGTACCTCTTGGGACTCCGAGTTCGCCTATCTATCACAGGAGAAGTATTTAGAGTCAATAAAAGCTCAGGAGGAGCTCAATAAAAATGAAAGAGAAGCCTTTCTCTCTATACAAGCTGCTCGCAAGCTTGCTTTTGACTTCGTCGCTGAAGACGACGAAATAAGTGCGGATCCTCTACTGACACAGAACGTTGCTTTGAAAGTCTTCAACAGGAGGACTGAAGAACATGCTGAAGAGGTGAACAAAGAGCTTGACTGGTGCAGAGACCGACTTCGTCTTAGGAAGCACGGTGCTAAAATCTCAGGGGTTACTCTCAACCGAACAAGAGGAAAAAGAGGAGCCCTTGGTAAAACCCGGATCACTGTCAAACGCTCAGGAGTGAAGGACGTGTAGCACACTCTCGACAAGTTAGACAGATACAACTTGTCAGAGTGGAACGAAATCAGAAGCCTACTTCCCAAAGCCAACAAGAACTACAGGGCTGAAGTAGAGGAAGTCATTAATGAACTTATAACACGAATCCGAAGAACAACTGAAATACCTGATGTCCTGCTCCAACCTTCCTCAGCACTGCCAAAGCCTCCTATCAGATGATCAGCAGGCACTTCTACAAGGAGATACACTCCTTGTGTTCCTAGATCAAGAACTTCCATCAGACCGACTGGCCTCTCGATTCTTGATCTCTCCTTTCCTTCATGAGTAAGTCTCTCTGAGGGTCAAGTCATCAAGAAACCAGTTCATGGTATTTGTGTAGGCGACAACCTCAACATTCTTCGTTTTCAACGATTTAATGAGCTACACAAAGCACCCACTGATCAGCTGGTATCAGTCCTTTTTATTGATGGCAGAGACAAGAAAGACAAAGACGCCAAAGAATTCGTACGCACTGTCAGATCTATCCTCGATAAACGAATAGCAGATGGAGAAACCCATCTTACTGTCTAAGTTAAGGAAGAAGAGCCTGAGGAAGTTTCTGATAGTTAGGAATTTTGTAATTTACTTTTAGTACTTCATTTATGTACTTATGTATTTTCTTTACTCTTGTAAAATCATCATATGAGATTAATGGAGATGCATTTTAGTGCATCGTACTTTATTCCATCATAGTACTGAAAAAGATCCCTCAAAACAGTAAATGAGACATGTATCTTTATGAGTTCTATTTCCTACTGTTAACTCTAGACTTAGAATTTTTTCTAAACTTTCTAGACTTAGACAATTTCTCTGTTGTCTTGTCATTATCATTTAGGGGGAGATTGTTGATCCAGCTCTCCTAAGACCTGATGAAATGATAATGATCCTGTTACTTTACTTAGTGAATAGGTCTTTGCTTTTAGTTATAGCTTGAGGAATTATCACTGAGATTGTTCAGTGTTATTCCCTGTTAATTATGTTGTAACTTGTAATTATAATCATCAGGATCAGGATCAGGAGATGAACGAGTCTGTTCTGAAGTCTACTGATCCTGACCATCGAAGTGAAGACCTCCTGAAGACATTAAGATCATACTCAAGAACCATCAGCGAAGTCGAAGAATTAGCTGATGACAGGAACAACATGCTCGTGATCTGAAGACGGAACTCGGTGGTAGCAGGCTGCTCAATTTCGTATGACATCCTAAAGACTCATCAGGATACAGTGACCCCTGATCAACATCAGTATCAGGGCCTTCCTCACTGATTAGTATCCTGATCCTGAAGGATTAGTATAATGTCTTAATCTAATGCACAAAAGGATTATACGCCTTTACTGACACAAAAATTACACAAGGACAGTCACTTTATTGTTCCCTCCGTACTTATCAGACCTCAAGGCAACTTTTTATATAAGCACTCTTTTGTACACCATGCAAAAGACATTGTTTATAGTAAATAGTACAAAGGACCACTGAGAGTGTGACACGCACACAAAAGTTGGTCTGCGTGCATTTAATGCATTGGGTATAAATGGACGTGAAGAAGATGTTCTCCACACCTCTTCTTCATCCATCTTATTACCCTAATCCTTTCTTTCTTTATCCCTCAATTTCTTATCTTTTCTATTTCTTCTCACTCTAGTGCATAGTGAAAGAAAACTTAGATTGTTTAGTTTAGACTATAGTCTTTTCTATTTCCGCAACAATCTGTAAATTCAAAGTGTTAATACAACATAGAATTTAAAAGTGAAATTTGGTGTGATTATATTCAACCCCCCTTCTATAATCCCATATACTAATCCTAGCTTGAAGGTCACCCCTTGGGACCAACAGTTACCTTGTTGAGCTCCCGATAATCGATGCACGTCTGATGACTCCCGTCTTTCTTTTTCACAAACAAGATCGGCACACCCCACGGCGAGCTACTCGGATGGATGAACCCTTTCTCTGAGAGTTCTTGCAGGTGACTAGATAGCTCCTGTAGCTCGGGTGGCACCAGATGGTATGGGGTCCTCGCGACTGGGGCTGATCTGGGTATCAGGTTAATCCCGAACTCAACCTGCCTATCGGGCGGGATGCCCGGTAGGTCCTCTGGAAACACATCGGGGAACTCACTAACCACCGGTACATCAGCAACCGACAACTTCTTTCCCTCTGCCTGGTCGGTCACCATATAAGCCAGATAACCAGTGCACCCATGTTGTAGATACTTCCTCGCTTTCGTGACGGAACAGAACGCTGGCCGCTTCTTTCTCCCCTCGCCGTACATGACGAGCTCTCCCCCACTCGGGTTCCGGATGCGGACCAGTTGCTCCGCGCAGTCCACCGTAGCTCGGTTCCGAAACATCCAATCTGCTCCCACTACCACGTCGATCCCTTTCATGGGGATAGGTATCAGATCGATACTAAAAGTCACCCCATGGATCACTATGACGCAGCCTCTGTAGACGTCCTCTACAACCCGAACCTCCTCAACCGCTATATCTATCGCTAAAGGACTAGCTAGCTTGCCTCGATCTAGCCGGAAGTCCTTACAGAATGCACTCGACACAAAAGACCAGGTGGCTCCCGTATCAAAGAGAACCAATGTAGGTCTTGCGTTCACAGGGAAGACGCCTAAATTATACACCCAAGAACAAGTTTATACATTAAATACAAGCATGCAGCTACAACATGAGGAATAAGTTTTAATGCGTTACCAACAACAATTTCAATTTAGTAAAAGTAAGGAGTACCTGTGACCACGTCCGGTTCCGCCTATGCCTCCTCGGCAGTCATCTGGAAGGCTTTACCACGACTAGACGTAGATCCACCCTTCTTCCCGGTGGAGTCGTCAGTGATGCGGAGTGTGGTAGGAGCCGGCGCCTGAACCTGCGCCTGAGCTGGTGCCTCCGCCAGCTTCGGACAATTGGGCTTGATGTGCCCAGGCTGAAAGCAATGAAAACAAGTCTTCGGGGTAGCCCCGCAGTTTCGACTTCGGTGTCCCGATTTGCCACACTTATAATACACAAGCTTCCCAGACGGACACTTTCCTAGGTGACTCCGCCCGCATTTGCCGCAGACCGGGAATCCTTTCCTCCCATCACCCTTATGTCCCTTGAATCTCTTTGACGGCGCCTGCGCTTGTTCCACCTTCCTCTTCCCTGCCTGCTGCTCCTCTAAATACAGCTCCCGTGCCTGTGCTATCTCCACCATCTGGTTGAAGCTCTTGCACATTGTCGTGGCCACAAACTCCCTAATATCTGGTTTGAACACTCCCCTATAGCGATACTGTTGGGATTATGTGCAAGACAGTAACAGGGATTACCATGTCCAATGTTAACAGGGATTACCGCTGCACACCCAATTGGTGACCAATTGGATTTACCAGTTCGATAGTAATAGTTAATTAGTATAAGTTAATTATAGAGAGAAATAAATAATAAATAGTTATTTATTATTTATAGATAAATAAAATATCAGTTGGTATATTTTATTAGATTAATTAATAGTAAATTAATTCATTAAAGGGTTTATATTTAATTAAAAGATTAATTAATTAAATAAAGGAGTTTTAGTCTAATTAAAATAGGCTTATGGGCTTTTAATTAGATGGGCTTTCTTATTTGGACTTTACCATATTTAAGTTATAAATTTGGTAAAACCTTTATTCATTCAACTGAAAAGAAACCTAGAGAAAAACCAAAAACTCTCCCACCTTCTCTCTCTCTTCATCGATTTCTGTGTAAACCAAAGGCGGTCTAGCAGCCAGTCTCCAGCTGGTGCAATAGCGGTGTATTCCTCACCAGGTTTTATCGTTATAAGGTAAACTTACTAAAACACCCTAATTTGTGTCTGTTTGGTTTACAGATGGATCTACGTTTGGGAATCAGTTTTATTATTTCCCCTGCGCGTTTATCACCCGTTGATTCCCAACAGATACATCTTCATCGCCTCATTGCTCACGTAATTCGGACAGAATAATGACTTCTCCAAGAATTGATCGGTGATCTCATTCACCGTCTCCGTCGTCTGAGTCAATTTCAGGGACTCAGCAGTGATCCTCTCCTTCTCGATGCGAGGAGCAAACTGTTCGTTGAACATCACTTTGAACTCTTCCCACGTCATAGCATCAATCTATGCCTCGGTACGGCTCTTGAGGACCAATCCCCACCAGTCCTTACCTGCATTACGTAGCAGGTTTACTGCAAAGAAGACCTTCGACCCTACCGGACAACCACTGGTGCGGAAAGCTCCCTCGACGGTCGCGATCCACCTAGAACAAGCAATAGGATCCTTCTGTCCCTCATAGTGTGGCGGCTGACACGCCATAAAGTCCTTGAACGTGACGGTTCGGCTCTGAGCCTGACCGGAGCTCCTAGCCGTCGAACCGCGAGTAGCAAATGCCGTCTCGATCCTCTCATCCAGTACCTGAATCAGTTCATCCTTCATCTGGGCGAACAACCTAGGAAGGAGCTGCTGCAACGTCTCATTGACCTCCGAGCCAATGAGGTCCCTGAGGTCCGTATCCTCAGAACCACTAGCCGAACCTCGTCTCGTAGTTACCATTATGAACGTTTAAGAGAATACTTTAGACACAAGATATAAAGAGACAGTCCTATTATTCAAGCCCAAAACCTGACTGTACTAGCTGCTTATAGCTATGGGTAAACATGTGCCTAGTACTAGCCATTAGTGCTCATACCATTCTACGTACTAGTTTATGCCTCTAATCACATAAGGTTTCAGTAATCACATTCAAATATCAGACACACATGTCAACAATTACACATTCACAATTTCCTAACTGTCATCAATTTAATGTGGTTCCCAAGACTTAATCAAATCCAAACCCATACAAACGTTTATAGTAGTACTATTATTGAGTCCGTACTACTATAACCGTTCCCAAATGATAGTCGGGTTGGGATCACTCGGCAACAATCAAATGAGAACATGCCTAATGACCTCCCCCCGACGTATCAATGTACAAGTTGGTCCTGATACCATCCTTAAACAACCCCATTGCCTTGACTAAGTAGGTAATTAAATAAAACACAATACCACAACCTCATTACACAAGAGACTTATCATGATCCAAAGTCAGTCTTAAATATCTATCATGCAGTTCTAACATTTCTGTGAACATAGTTTTCTATCAGAATAACAAAATAAACAACATATAGTAAATGCTCACCCCCGCCTTGAAGCTCTGATTGACAATTCCGTTCCAGTTCCATTTCACATTTTCCCAAAATTTCCCGATTTAAGTCCAACCACACACACGCTCGCAGGCATGTGTGCTGATTCTCTTAAACCCAGGGCTCTGATACCAAGTGTAATAGCCCAAGCGACTGTGGTTCGATATTGTCCACTTTGGAGACACAGGGCCCTAACCGGTCACCCCTACTCCCTCAGGGTTTTGCTTTGGAGTTTCCTAGTCCATGTCACAACCCAAAACGCGTCTCACCATGTGAGGTATCAACATACCTTATAAGGAGTGCTTTGTTCCTCTCACCAGCCAATGTGGGACGAGCTGTTACATATATATTGTTGTATTTTCTTTTTGATGATTAAACATATTAAATAATCATCGATATAATTAATATAATTTAAAAATAATTAATAGTTAATAATATATATATATATATATATATACTAGGAACATCTTAAGGGCCGTGCTCAGCACGACCCATGATGGGTTGATAGATCGTACGAGTAATGAAGGTAGAATGTTATAATTTGATGGATTATTCAAAGTACAACGTCGTAAAGTTTTCAAATACGCAAGTACACATAAGAGAACATGATATTTTATACATTACTAACTTTAATGGGTTGACTCGTAACAGATACAACAACAGTAGAATACCTTTATTAAAAATGGGAATATTGTCTTATAGATGAGAGAGAGAACTGTAGAATACCTTTATGTGTTCAGATAGCCCATTTAAAAAGAGAGGAAGAAGCTTGTAACAATGGCCATCCAATAGTTCAAGCTAAAAACAAAAGGTGTGTTGAAAATAACCTCGAAAGAAGATAACAACCAAAAGCTTTATATTAACGAAAGGGATCAGGCATACAAAAGTACATAACATGCCTGACTTGAAGTCAAGTAGTTACGAACACTGTTGAAGTGTCTAAATTAATAACCGGTTTGCGACCATATCTATCAGCCACCACTCCTTGGAAGATTGATGTCAATCCCCTTCCAACCATATACAAAGACCCTTTAGAACATATGATATTGTTTTCAATAGAGGTAAGAAATAATCATCAATTGACGAATGCAGTTGAAATAATGGGCAAAAATTGCTCACCAACAAAGCCTGCATAGTAACTAATGTCCTCGTCTTCCATAATATTAAAATCCTTTATCTACAATAGAAATCAAGATAAATAACATTTTTTATTCTTCCATTAAATTGGAAAAAGGAAGCAAAGTAGCCAATATCAAATTTTGAGCTAATAATTAAGAGTAGAAGTTTGAAGTTGATCAACAAAAAGGAGAATCACAACAAACTCTTATCATATAAATAGTACATTGGGTTTGGCTTTAAATTCTTTGAAGTTCTAACTTCGTTATTAAAAATCAGATTTATCTCAACAAACAATAACGTTCTACAACGGAAAAATATAAGAAATGGGAAAGAAAAAACAAAAATAGAAGTAAACACACTTTCCATGAAATATAGAAACATGAAGAGAGACGATATTGGCAGTGTTGAGAAGATAAAACAGAGATAGATGTCAGACATGAACATCCAAATAAGCTTATTGCAAGCTCAACAAGTTGTTAAGCGTATAACTTTTAGTGTAAGGTTTAAGATAAATATCTTGAAGTCTAGCAAAAAAGATCTAACATATAGGGTTACAAAGTTATGCCTAACTTAGAAATCTTAGTAACAAAGCATGTGAGTTTGGCCTTAATAGTTTTTCTATGAATTCGCTAAAATTACACTTCTAAATTTTTTCTTTTAACCGAAAACAACCTGGAGAAGAATTTTATTTTCAATCCCAAAAAAGTATGATATGTGTTCTATAATCCTCTATAGATCATACATCATACATAAGCCACAACAAATGTCAACCAGATCGGGCATAGCCGCATAGAAACACTCCTTTCAAACAATACATCGAACACTACACACAAAGCAGAAAGGGATGTTCAACTGAAAAGCACCTATTAATTATAATTGTCCGGGAAACCACTCTTGACATATTTCTTTCTTCAATTTTGGATAATCTAAAGAGAATAAAGATCACACACCATCACTACATGAACTTCTAATAAGGTAAGCTCCCAATGTTGATTTTTTCAGGATGATTGAAAACTGATACTAATAATTTACTTCCTAATCTAAATGTTCTGCATGTCATTAAAGAATGTCTAATATGAACATAGCAGTTGTTTACCAACGCAGAGCATCACCATCCACATCCATAACAATTCCTTAACCGGTAGCCCGTCATTAGCTCTTTATACCCATCCAAATTACACCTAGGACAACCTTCATAATATTTGTTCAAAAGTGGATTCTTAAACTCATTGCCACCCATTTTATACCAAACCAAAAAATTGAATTCAGCACCAATTCAGCTGGTTAAACGTACTTCCAAAAGTCTACGAAAATTGATCACTAAACCACCCACACTATTCTCAAAAGGGTCCTATTCTTGGTATGAAACGCAAAAAGATTCTACTACAAAATGGGTCTTGTTAGTTTGGCATATCTAAAAAAATCATTGACTGATGAGACGACATCACTGCTCATATGAAAGCTCGATAGTCGATACAGACAACAAATGAGAGCATAAATCAGAAATCTGTAAAAGGACAATCCAAAACTATAACATATCATAATCCCCACATAAGTGCCCAAGTTAAGTCCGGAACAACAAAAACGTATAGCTAGATTCTCTAACATAGAATTTATTTTGTATTAAAGCAAACTTACAAAGGCTAGGCCTCTTTAACTACTATGGGGTATGAATTATGGTATTATATCAACAATAATCCCAAAATACCACCATTCAGCATATATCATCATGTTCTAAAAGTAGCAACCAAGTAATATTACCATGACTTTACATACTCCTAGAAATTAGCGACAAATAAATTCTATTAAATTTATATCAAAATCAACTTGACTTCAGATCTAAACAGTCAACTTTAATAAAATTCAAAACATAATGCATATGATAGGGGGAATGCAAGCACTTGTTCACATGACAGAGCTGAGGACATAATTTTAACAATTTATGAACCTGAAAACATGAAATATTATGATACCAAACCATGGTAAATTTGATAGACCCCTATGCTAAGAGAGTAAAATAAAAATCAAGCAATTAATGATAGAACCAACTTTGGATAAGTTTTATAGATCTCAATGGCCAACACTTGAAACATATCAACTAATATTTTGAACAGAGAATTACGATTTACAGACCTAAAAAGTGAAAAGGAAGAATGGGATGTGGTTGTATAAGTCTGTAATATCAGGATGGGGGTGCCGCCGTGCCTGTTCGGTGGCTGTCGTGGACTCAAGTCGGCAGACAGAGAGTCGTCGTAGGCGAAGTCATGATCACTGAAGCCCCATCGCCGTTATTGATTTGAATCCGATATGGGATTTTGGGAATCTAATTAGGGCATAAAAAAATCAGATGTGAAATGGAAATGGAAAATGGCGGTAAAAGGTTTAGCTAGGTGTGACTGTGTGAGCGCTGCTGTCAGGAAGAGAAGAATACGTGTGTGAAGAAGAAGACGACATTTGGGATGCGAGTAGCAAGAATCGTTCAAACACGCGCCCTACCGTGAGATAGCACGCGCGATCTAAAGGGGAGGGATTTTCTTATATAGTAATGATATCGTCCAATTAAATTCAACTAATAATTTATAATTAACTTTAATTACTATAATTTAATATTTATTAATAATAAATTATTAATACTTGTTTTTAATTAATAATAGTTATTATTAATAAAAAGTATAATTATAATTAAAAATCATAAAAAAAACTCTTTAAACATAAGTAGCATTTCAATAACCTAGATAGTATCCATCCAAACATGTATTCTAAAAACAAACTAGTTTACAAGCTAGAATATTTTTGTCAAATATAGCCTTAATACCTAGCTAGACAAGATGCTACAAAAGCTTCTTCTAATCGAACAAGCAAGCAAAAAAGTCAGAGATAAAAGAAAATTTTATGATGGAATCAAGTTTTCAAGCAATTACAGTGGAAAGGGTCAAAGTCGCATCACTCAAAACACGTCGTATTCCACCAGTTGCCTTGATGTCGTCGCTCTCGACATGTCCTTACAAACAATTCAACATTAGAGTTTTATAATTATAATTTTCATAAAAATCTAAGTTATGTCTTTCTTTCATTCACTATATATAGAACTTTATGAATCTACATATTCAACAATTGACGTCATATGTCCTAATTTAGAACTCTTTTAATAAAATAAATGAATGTTAATATAATATGTAAAGCATGTTTCATGTAGACCTCGTAATAGGTTATGTTAGGTGTACCTATATCGACGGAACACATTTGTAATATATAAATGAAAAAAGTATATTCTTTACTACAATTGATTGACGACCCTTTTAGGTGTTATTCTAAAACAATCATAAAATAGATATCCCTAAAATACCCTTGAAACACAACACACCTTTTAATTTTTATTCCTTTCGTAAATAATCCTAAAGAATAATTGCTTTAATCTTGTTGCAGTTTCACTTTCTTTGATCACTTTATATCCACCAAATTAAAAGAAACTTATAATGTTTAATTTCATAATATCATATAATTTCATATAAGAGTAAAATAGTTAATTATACGTTTTTGCTAGATGTTACAAGCAAGTGGCTAAAAACGTCCTCAAACCATCGAGCGTATAAGCTAGATAAAAACACCTCAAACCATCGAGCGTATAAGCTAGATAAAAACACCTCCAACATATTTTTTAAAAGTTTCTTAAAAGGGAAATCAAAGTCAAAAATCTATAAAAAATTTGTATTCAACTTTAGTAGATTCTCAATTTCAAAAATTACATCATTACTTATATTATTAAAACATCTATATATAATAAAAGAGTAACTGGCTGATACGTGTCGCGCTCTGGCGAGCCGAATTTTGATTTTCCCACCAAAACATGAACCTAGACATTTTTTTAGTCTAGATTCATTTTGCTTACTTGTCACTATTAATTGATTCAAAATTTAAAATTATTAAACTTTATCAAAATTTAAAATTATTAAACTTTATCCTATTAAATATTAAACTCCAACATGTTAATTCAACTATTTTATTTTAAAATTATTAAACTTTATCCTATTAAATATTAAACTCTAACCTATTAATTCAACTATGTTATTTTATAATTATTAAACTTTATCCTATTAAATATTAAACTCTAACCTATTAATTCAACTATTTTAGATTCAAAATTTATTAAACATTAAACTCCAGCCTATCTATATATAATAAAAGAGTAACTGGATTTAAATTATTCTATCTCTATTCATTCAAATATTAAACTAATCTATCTATTTTATGTCTATCTCTCTACTATAAGAAATCAACCATATGAAACTATAAGAAATCAACCATTTGAAATAAAAAATTAAATGTTTAGTTATAAATTTAAATATAAATATATGTTTTACAATATTAAATATATTAATTTCTGTAAATTAATTTGTAAATAAGAAATCAACCATGTGAAATAAAAAATTAAAAGTCCAGCTATAAATTTAAATATAAATATATGTTTTACAATATTAAATATATTAATTTTCATAAATTAATTTGTAATATTAGTTTTCTGGTATGAATTAATTTTTTAAATTAATTAAACATAAATTAAATTATAGTAAATAATTTAAATTAAGCAAATCATATTTGTAATATTAGTTTTCTGGTATTAGTTATTTTTAAAAAATTATTCCGTGTATTATACGGGATCAAATCTAGTTATATATATAATAAAATATTATTTCTCTCGTCAACATTTCATTTTAAGATTTCTTAATTGCATAGTATAATACAAAATTATTTATCTCTCAATACTCATTTTTGAAGATAATCTACAAATTTATCTGATGATACTAAAAATATTTATCTGATGATACTCTTTCTTTTACTTTCTCTATTTTGGAATTTGGATGATATTTGTTGGAGTCCAAATTTATCTGAAATAAATATGAAAACTGGTTTCCAAATTTTTATTTATTCTTTTGGTTTCTTCAAATAAAGAAAATATACTTCAAAAAAATTCCATATTTGTTTGTAGAACACACAATCTTATGTCAAATTGATCTAGATTCTGAAATGAGGTTTCCCCAAAATTTCAATTCAAACTTGTTGAATTCATAGATTTCACAACAAATCAATTATCAACATCAAATCCTGTTGAATTTCATACAAAAAATTTCAGATTCTAAGCTGTTTCCAGGAAATGCACATCGAATTCGATATTATAATTTCAATTGGTTAATTCAATTCCACACGCCATTATCGCAATTTCTTCCCATTTCTGTAATTGAATCAGATTTCGCATACAACATCATCCGGTTTCAAGGAATTCGGAGGTAATTCTCTGTTTATGTTCGTGTTCTTTGTTGAATTTGAGTTTTTATTAGTCTAGGTTTTGTTAGATCTATCTATCGTGGAATTCCCAATTCAAAACCCTAAGTTTAATTGAATTGAAATACTCGTTGAATTTTGAAGATTGATTCGATTTGAAGAATGAATTTTGACGGCAAACAGATTACGCTTCGTGATTGAAGAACTGTATATATATTCATATACATACAGATACATACATATATATATATATATAGAGGATGGAGAATAATTATAATAATTCATCTCAATATAATCCTTACCCTCCATATGGTTACAATCCAAATTCTGCACCATATCCACCACCTTCAAATTATCCACAATATCCACCTCCAAATTCAGCTCCATATCCTCCATATCCTCAACCATATCCTCCATATCAATCAGCACCACAGCCGCCGCCAGCAGGAACACCGCCAGTGCCGCCGCCACCACATTCCGGTCAGCCGGAGTACTGGTACCCGCCTCCACAACCCTACCCTGGCGTACCTCCACCGTATCCGTATCCCGAATATGGGTACCCTCCACAACAACCACCACCACAGCAACCACCATCATTTCCCGTGCAACCTGTGGATGCTCAACAGAACAATTACCACCACCACCACCAAGATAGTGGCGGTAGTGGTGGGAGTGGGGGCGGGGCCACCACGAGCTATCAACGCCCTTCGTTATACCCTGGTGAAGATGATGTTTCGTCAACCAGTTCGGCTCCGCCTCAGTATTACCCGCCGATAGATCATCACCTAGCGCATTTATCTTTGAACGATAACGTACTGCCATCTGCTCCTGCATCTCCACCTGCACCGGCCGGAGCGGACACTGCACCAACCGTCACCCCGATGTACCAAAGCGCAAGTGCACAGTACGAGTCTGAAAGTAGTTTCCACACGCATCATCCGAGTGAATCTTATTCAAGTTTCGAAGGGTCTTATTCTCATAATGGGCCGCACGAGCTTTCTCAGCCTCCAACTTTTGGATACACACCTTCGTTTATCGATCCGGAGAACAGCGAAAAGTTTCAGATGATACCGTTCGGGTCGAAAAAGGCGTTGAAAGTGTTACTCTTACATGGGAATCTTGATATATGGATTCATGATGCAAGAAACCTTCCAAACATGGATATGTTCCATAAAACAGTGGGGGATGTTTTCAACCGATTACCGGGAAACAAAGTTAAGATTACTAGCGATCCATACGTCTCCATTGGTATAACACACGCAGTGATCGGAAGGACTTACGTGATTAGTAATAGCGAGAATCCCATTTGGACGCAACACTTTAATGTCCCCGTTGCACATCATGCTGCCGAAATTCATTTTCTTGTAAAGGATAGTGACGTTGTTGGGTCTCAACTTATTGGAGTTGTGGCAATCCCTGTTGAAAACATTTACTCAGGATCTAGGATTGAAGGGTTCTTTCCGTTAATCGGTACGAACGGAAGACCTTGTAAGAATGGAGCTGGTCTAAGACTCACAATGCAGTACACTTCAATGGCGAATTTGAGTTTATATCATCACGGGGTTGGAGCTGGTCCTCAGTATTTTGGAGTTCCGGGGACTTATTTTCCATTAAGGAGAGGTGGGAGAGTGACGTTATATCAAGATGCACATGTGAATCATGGGAGTCTTCCGGATTTTAAGCTCGAGCAAGGGATGCACTATGTCCACGGGACTTGTTGGATGGACATCTTTGATGCAATAAGTAAGGCCCGACATCTTATTTATATCACTGGATGGTCTGTGTGGCACAAAGTGAAACTAGTCCGTCAGATGGGTACACCCGAATTTACCCTTGGAGATCTTCTGAAATTGAAATCACAAGAAGGTGTCAGGGTTCTGCTTCTTGTTTGGGATGATCCTACTTCACGGAACATTTTGGGCTACAAAATAGTAAGTTTTTTCTTTGCTATTATACTCCCTCTGTCTCGAAGTAAGTGTTCAAGTTTCTATATTGTCCCAAAGTAAGTGTCCATTTTCAAAAGTGTCTACTTTCCGATTATGCCCTTGACTATGAGATGAAGAGTTAGTTAGGTCCTCCATTATCAAGGGTACAATTGTCATTTAGTTAATTAAAAGGTGTAATAGTTACACATTTCTAAAACTGTGCCTTTTACATCTTGGAAATTTATTTTTGGGACAAAGTGTGGTCAACTTTTGGTCAATGGACCCCTTTACCATTCTAGGGTACTTATTTATTAATATTTCTGTAAGTGTCCATATACATAGGTTGCCCCAAAATAAGTGTCCATTTTCAAAACTACGTTTCTACTTTTCAATTATACCCTTAATTAGGAGATGAATATTTCGTTAGGTCCTCTATCATTAAGGGTAACATTGTCATTTATTTAATTTAAAAAAAATGTGATAATTACACATTTCTAAAACCGTGCCCCTTTTTCATCATGGAAATTTATTTTGGGACGGAGGGAGTAGTAATCAACTCCCCGTCAATGGGCCCCTTACCATTCTGGGTTACTGTATCAAGAAGCCGTTTATGGCGTGTTGAATTATTTCTTTATGCATAGCTAAAGCTTAATGATTTTAGGATGGACTCATGGCTACCCATGATGAAGAGACTCGGCATTTCTTTAAGAACTCTTCGGTGCAAGTGCTGCTTGTTCCTCGTATGGCTGGAAAAAAGCACAGCTGGATCAAGAAGCAGGTATGTGATATTTGTCAGTGTGACTTGGGTAGCGATAATTTACTAACTCCTTTAATCATGATTGGGATATTTATGAAAGATCATTCATTTTAAACACACCCTTAGACCATTGGGGGTTCATCTGAACATCTATAAAGTTCTAAGCATGATTAAGGTTGCAGTTAAACTATTACATTTCGGTCTTCCACGTTGCTCCTATTTAGTGAAGATTTATCACTATCCATATTGAATTGGATCAACATATTTGTAACTAAATTTGGAATCAACTCCGGTCATAATTATTAGCGTTTAAAAAAAGTTAAAGTCAAAGAAAATTGCTAATTTGTCCTTTCTCTAATTATTCATTTTTTTTTTAAATTTGTTTTAGGAAGTTGGAACTATCTATACCCACCACCAGAAAACCGTGATTGTTGATACCGATGCTGGATATGGTAGAAGAAGAATTATATCCTTTGTTGGTGGACTTGACCTATGCGATGGCCGATATGATTCTCCGCAACATCCCTTATTTAGGAGTCTAGATACACTACATGCAGACGACTTCCACAATCCTACTTTCACGGTGATGACTTGTCTCTCTTCCATTCTTTCGCTTAATGTTGAACTTTTAGTTTGTTTATTTCAAGTAAAATATCATACCAAACCAAATGAGCCCAATATATCCCACCTGGACGGGGCCTGGGCGGGTGTCCAGGTGGGTTGTATGCATATTTGACCTCTACCTTAAAGAGTAAAGCGCTTTTTTCTAGTCATTTGTGAAAATTGTAGTGGGTTGATTTTTCTTAACATCCAACTCTAGAATATAGAAATTAGTCTTTAGATTTTAGGGCTATTTCAGGAACTTCGTATTTTATTTAACTTTTACTAAAGTAATATATTTAGGGGTTGTTTGGTTCAGGCAGGGGGATGGGAATAAAAAATGAAAATGATTCCCCTGCGTGAACCAAGCAACCCCTAAATAAATAACTTAAGTAAAAGTTAAATAAAAAATCTACTTAGTACTGCTTAATATCTCTAACCAAACACCCCCTCAATAAGATAACATGATAATATTCATAATGAAGAAGTTATTCAAATTAAGGACCTATACCAAAATTGAACAAAAACCTACTCGCTTAGTGTGAAGACTTTCATAGTTTGGGCCGATTCATAAAATCTGGACTGAGTAAGAAGTAAGGACAACTATTTTGCAAAACCAAATCAAAACAAATATATCCGGTAAATTCCAAAGAGTAGAGCAGCCGTTTCTTTGAAATTTGTTGATCTGAATCATATTTTTTAAGGCAGTTTTAATTCTATTCTATTTGAACTGTTAATGTTTTTATGTTAGTCTTGAAGTTTGTTGATTTGTTAAAGATTAATGTTTGTTTGTTCTTCTAAAATATAATAAATCAACACAATCTTTTTATTGATATGCATTTACGTTCTTTTTTCGTGATTACTGACAATGATTGATTGAATGTTCCTGAAAATAGAAAATTTGAATCGACTTATTCTAAACGCCAAAAAATGAAGAAAAAAATTGAACTATATATTCAAAGTCAATGAACAGTTATTGTTTCGAATCATTATCTCACATATGCTCTTAACTTTAAAGATGTACCTTTTAATATAGTAATAATTGAAAAAAAAAATTATACCCTTTGTATACAATATATATTTATGATTTCTGAGTTACAATTTGCATTCTTAAAACCGTAAAACAAGTATCATATGTTATTGAGGTTGTGACATTATGATTATTAATATTAATATTATCAGGGTAATCTTGTTGGTTGTCCAAGAGAACCATGGCATGACATGCATAGTAAAATCGATGGTCCGGCGGCATATGATGTCATGACCAACTTTGAAGAACGATGGCTAAAGGCTTCAAAACCTCATGGCTTGAAAAAACTAAAGACTACATATGATGATGCTTTGCTTAGAATAGAAAGGGTGCCAGAAATTTTGGGCGTGAATGATCAACCTTGTCTTAGTGACGAAGATCCCGAAGGATGGCATGTGCAGGTAAATACATTATATCAGTTTAGTTGAGATTTTGTCATTAGATTTTCTTATATCATGAAGTTTGTTTTTACTTTATGCAGATTTTCCGTTCGATTGACTCAAACTCTGTTAAAGGTTTTCCAAAGGATCCGAGGGAAGCTACAACCAAGGTGTGCGATATGAATTCTTTTAAAGGGTCTTTTCAAGATGGCGTGATATTTTACTTTCATTTTAAGTACTTTAGCTTGCTCGGTTAGGGTTCAAATAAGGAGGATAAATATCGTGAGGAGGTAAGAAGGTAAGGTTAAACGAAGGTTCATATGTGAATCATTGAAAAATCTAGAAATATCTATTGAAGATGGACATGTCAAGGGATGTTACAGATTATTCATATGGGATCACATGAGCATATTAACTGATTTTTTTCAATAATTCACATATGAATCTTTTCTTACCGTCTCAAGATATTTAGCCTTTATTTGAACCTCCCAAAGGGTCTATGTTAGAATTTTAAGTGTCAAACAAGTTACTTTGTAACATAGTTGTCAAAAGCTCAATTGTCAAACAAAGGTTAGGCCTTCGCTCCTCCCAATAGGTCTCCAATTCGAGTCTAAGGCCACTGTGAATTTCGTGGTTGTTATCTTTAGGGTGTCATGGGATTAGTTGAGGTGCCCACAAGTTGGCACAGACACCCACGATAACCAAAAGAAGTTGTAAAGACTATATAATTTGGTTAATGTATGAAGTAAGTGAAACCAATCCCATTAGTTGATATAACCAAGTCCGAGTCACCATTGCATCCGCATTTGGTTCATTAAATGGTTGACCATGTTATTACAAAATAATTTTTTGTTGTTTCACATATAGACAAAGGATCGTGTGAGAATAGGAGTTAAGCATAAGACCCTTGATCACCTTATATTTTAGTGTTGATCTAATGGTTCAGATTAAGTCCCAAAATAACCCATGAATTAGCTTAGAAGGGTGTTTTCAGTTGATCTTCAATTAGGATTGATCCAAGTGTGGAGATCCCTTCGTACCCTTCTCACAGTAACTACCATTCTTACCATAAAAAAAAACTCTTCACAGATATGAGTACATTTTATTGATTTATATAACTTATTTGTAGCTACACAAAAGAAATTCCTTTTACTGGTATATGATATTCTCTCTTCATACATGACCAGAATTTGGTTTGCGGGAAGAATGTGATGATTGATATGAGCATACATTCAGCATACGTAAAAGCAATTCGCTCCGCCCAACATTTCATTTATATCGAGAACCAGTATTTTATCGGATCATCATACAATTGGAGTTCGTATAAAGACTTGGGTAAGAAACATTTCTTTTATGCATACTCATTGTATAACTTCAAGTTTTGTTAATCACACTTTTTTTCCCATATTTTATCATGTTTCTTAGGTGCCAACAATTTGATTCCAATGGAGATTGCGCTTAAAATTGCTAGTAAAATTAAAGCACATGAAAGGTTTGCCGTATATATCGTTATCCCTATGTGGCCCGAGGGTGTCCCTACAGGCTCTGCTACACAACGTATTCTATTTTGGCAGGTATACAAATATGTAGCTTTGACTTGACCTCCGTATATCCTACGAAAGCAGTAATTCCTTTTTTCAGTATTTTTTGTCTACAATACTCCCTCTGTCCTAGAATAAGAGTCCACATTTTAGTTTCTTTTTTCCATAATAGGTATCTACTTTCACTAGTGCCTACTTTCCAATTTCACCCATAAAGTTGTGATAACTTTTTGAGATACTGCACATCATGTGCTATTTCCATCTATGGCTTGGATTTTGTGTATTGATTAACGTATATTTGTTTCACAACTCAAAATGTGAACATTTGTTGTGTGTTTGGGAAACAAAAATTAGAACAAAAAAGTTTCACAGTGTGAATACTCATGGAACAAACACATTGTGAAACAAATATATGTTTTTAGCAATATATTAAATTCTATCCTTAGATGGAACAGATCATGGAAAGCGAAAGGATACCTTATGGTAATAGTTCTCATAGTTATCACGATGTATGGGGTTCTCATTTGTTTATGCCCTGTTTAGCTAATTCACTATATATATATATATATATATATATATATATATAGGATCAGATTCAAATAGAAACTCAAATTTGATTGCGAACGTGAGGACAACCGAGAAATGTATATATATATATATATATATTGATTATTCAGACTAAATATGCCACGTGGCGTGCTCTCGGCTATCCTCACATTCGCAATGAAAAATGAGTTTCCATTTGAACTTTCCTCTCTCTCTCTCTCTCTATATATATATATATATATATATATATATATATATATTGCGAAGAGTACTTAGTAGAGATGCACAAAAAGCCCAAACCCGAACCCTGTCCCGGAAAAAGCCCAACCCTAGGTCTAGTCCAGCCCGATCGTGCCAATTTTTTTCTTTCTCAAGGTTCGGTTAAAGTCTTATCGGGCCTACACTCGCACCAAAGCCCGGTCCATGCCTGAAAAAGCCCAACGTTTTGTTTGCTTACTGAAAACGGGGCTTGGACGGCCCATAACTTCTGTATCTCTACTTTTTACTATTGTTTAAGAAGCATCACTTTTTTTTTACTTAACTTTGCAGAACAAGACGATGCAAATGATGTACGAGACTATTCACAAGGCTTTAATTGAAGTTGGGCTCGAGGAAGCATTTGCACCACAAGATTTCTTGAATTTCTTTTGTCTCGGGAACCGTGAAACCCTTGGTGCAGATGTTAATTTTGGTGCCGATAGCCCAAACACACCCCAGGTGCGGTTCAGCTTGTCCTCGTGATTTTTTTGAGCTTATTGAAAAAGACCCTTAATTTAGTTTTTTCGAAACAAGCTTCAGGGGCTTTTTTATTTCTTTCCAATTTTACCCCTAATATGTCATTTTAAATTGTCATCTAGCTTATCGGGTAGGTTTTACAAAACATGACTAGTTTATAAGCAAACAATTAGCTTAGAAACAAGCTTCAGGGTTTTTTCTTCCAATGTTACCCCTAATATGCTTACAATTAAAATATTCAAGATGTACTTTTATAGCATTTACATTGTCATCTAGCTTATCAGAGAACAATTAGTTTTTTCAAACAAGCTTCAGGGGCTCTTTTTCCAAAAAATTTCAACATGTCTTTTTATGTCATTTTACATTGTCATCTAGCTTATCACCTAGTTTTTTTTTTTTTTTAATAAAACATGATAGGTTATCAGTGAACAATTAGTATTTTTTTTAAACAAGCTTCAGGGGATTTTTACCAATTTTCCCCCTAATATTTTTCCCAGAGTTGTTAAAAGCGAAAAGCGCACAGAAGCGCCAAAGGGTCCTGGGGCTTAAAGCGCAAAGCGAAGCGCGGGCTTCACGAAGGTGAAGCGCACAATGTCAAAATAAACATCAAAATAAGCATCAAAGATAGTTTTAATATCAAAATAAACATCAAACATAGTTTCAAATATCAAAATAAGCATCAACCATAGTTTTAAGTATCAAAATCAAGGTTTTGAAAACCGGACCGGTTATCAAACCGGTTGTCCTACTGGTTCACTGGTTCAACCGGTCGGACTGGTCAGACCGTTTTAAAGAACCGGATGGTGTCATCATTATTTAAAAAAAAAATACTAAAAAATGTAAATATGTTTGAAAACACTTTCAACATCAACAATACTTAAATACAACATTTGGGAAGTACGTCATCTTCATCATTGTTTTCATTTCCTATAATACCAAATATAAAAAGATGTAAAAAAAATATAGTTTATGAATATATCAAAAGTACGTCATATAACTATGTTTATGAAAATACTAACCTTGCATTTGGGAAGTAGATGAAAAAAAGAAGAAAAAACGGTTTAAAGCGGTTCAACCGGTCCGGTTTAACGATTCAACCTTCCGGTTCAAGCGGTTCTCACTGGTTCAATGCCTAGTGGTTTGACCGGTTATATTGAACCAGTCCCCCTGCCGGTTCCCGGTTGAACCGGTCGGACCGGCCGGGCCGGTCCGGTTTTCAAAACCATGATCAAAAAAAGCATCAAACATCAAAAAAACATCAAACTCATCACTCATCAGTCATCATCACTATCAAACAGATTGCATTCTTCACATTAAAGAAATCGATGTGATCATGTTGAACAAATTGAAAAATCGAATCAAAGAAGATGTGATCAAAAATCGAAGTGAAGAATTAAAGAAATCGAATTAATAAGAATTAAGAATTATAGATTAGATTAGACTATTAGAGAATTAAAGAAATCGAATTAAGAAGAATGTGGAGATCGTAACCTGGATTGAAGGAGAAGTCGATAGGTCAGCCGTGAAAAAGAAATATGAGAAGTCGTAGGTATTAATTTAATATATAGATGGTCAAATAATTTAAAAAAAAAGTCAAATAACCTATAAATATGTGAAGCGCGCTTTCAAGGGATTTTTGGGCTTTTTGCGCTTCACCGCGCTTCACTGCGCTTCAGGTACCATGTGGGCTTCGCTTCAGTAAAAGCGCCTTAAGCAGGGCTTCAGGGCTTCAGGGCTTTAAGCGCACATGAAGCGCGCTTTTAACAACTATTTTTCCAATTAAAAGTTTCAATGTGTCCTTTTATATCACTTTACATCGTCATCTAGCTTATCACCTAGTTTTTACTGAACATGGCCGGTTTATCAGCGAACTATTATTTTTCTCAAACAAGCTTCAGGGGCTTTTTCCCAGTTTTACCCCTAATATTTTTTCCAGTTAAAATACTCAACATGTCCTTTTTATGTTATAATATTGTCATCTAGGTTATCTACTAGTTTTTTCAAACAAGCTTCAGGGCCTTTTTCCAATTTTACCCCTAATAGTTTTCCAATTAAAGTTTCAATATGTTCTTTTATGTCATTTTACATTATCAACTAGTTTTTACAGAACATGACTAATTTATCTGTGAACAATTTTTTTTCAAACAAGCTTCAGGAGCGTTTTTCCAATTTTACCCATAATATTGTTCCAACTAAATCTTCAACATGTCCTTTTATGTCATTTTACATTGCCATCTAGCTTATCAGATAGTTATTATAGAACATGACTGGTTTATTAGTGAACAATTAGTTTTTTCAAACAAGCTTCAGGGCCTTTTTCCAATTTTGCCCCTAATATTTTCCCAATTAAGAATTTGAACATGTCTTCTATGTCATTTTACATTGTCATCTAAGCTTATGAGCTAGTTTTTACCGAGCATGACTAGTTTATCAGCCAACAACTAGTTACAAAAATAGTTTATAAGTGGTATAAATTTATGATTATTTCAGGCACTTGTTCGTAAGAGCCGGAGATTCATGATCTACGTTCATTCAAAAGGCATGATAGTTGATGACGAGTACGTAATTATCGGATCCGCAAATATTAATCAACGCTCTTTAGAGGGAACCCGAGACACAGAGATCGCAATGGGAGCATACCAACCTCATTATACTTGGGCAAAGAAACTCTCGAGTCCTCAAGGGCAGGTAAGACTTTTTCTTCCTCAAATAAAAAGTTCCACGCTATGCACAACCGGCGGGAACAACCGCTCCCTAGGGGAAAAGTAGTAATTTTGAACTGAAGCACAAAAAGTTGTTGTCCTGCGTTCGGTGTGACATTAGATGAGAACAGAATGAGACTAAGGCGTCGTTTGTTTTTTAAGAGGTCTAAAATCCGATTTCGCATCTAAAAAAATAAGAGGTGGATGGTGCACCTCTTATAATATCAAAGCATGGTAAGAGGTTTTCAGACCTTTTCTTAAAAATAATAATTAAGTCTGCAAACCTCTAAATTTTTCGGACTTAAGAGGTTTTAAGAGGTAACTTTTTAAAAACAAACGGCCCCTAAGTGTGATAAAAGTACATTTTCTTGTCCCGTCAAGATAAGTGGAACAAAAATCATGGAGATGAGACATGATTGGTAAATTACCAAATTACCCCCGTCAACTAGAAGAAAATGAGACTAAGGTGTCGTTTGTTTCTTAAGAAGTCTGAAGTCTGATTTGCCATCTAAAAAATAAGAGGTGGATGGTGCACCTCTTAAAATTTCAGAGAACGGTAGGAGGTTTTCGGAACTTCAAAAAAAGAGTCCTTAAGTTTGCAAACCTTTTAATTTTCAGACTTAAGAGGTTTTAAGAGGTATTTTTCTTTTAAAACAAACAGCCTGTAAGTGATAAAAATACATTTTTTTCTCTCCCACTAGTAGAACAAAAATCTTGGATATGAAACATGATTGGTAAATTACTAAATTATCCATGTCAAAATAAAACCCTAAAACCTTCCACAATTCTTTCACACGTCTACCTTACCGTTGCCAATTACAGACATCGCAACTTAATTTTTTTCTTTCTTTTTTTGCAAAATTTCAATCGAGATATATCTTGCAATTGTTTTCATCACAAATTACCTATATTATTTACACACACATTGATTATATGGATGATTTGTTTTGTAGGTGTATGGATACCGAATGTCTCTTTGGGCCGAGCATCTTGGCCTCGTTGATGACCTTTTTACGCAACCGCAAACCCTCGAATGCGTGAGACGCGTGAGATCGTTGGCCGAAGCTAATTGGAAACAATTTGCGGCCGAGGAGGTAACAGATATGAGAGGCCATCTCATGAAGTATCCGGTTGAAGTGGATCGAAGGGGAAAAGTAAAACCGCTTCATGGGTTCGATAATTTCCCAGATGTAGGTGGGCAAATTGTTGGGTCATTTATGGGGATTCAAGAGAATTTAACTATTTGATGAATCTTTTTGCAAAGTTCTTTTTGTTGGTTTTCAAGATTAGGGTTCTTGAGTTTTTTTTTTAACCTTTTATAGAGTTCATATGATGTAAAACTAATTTTGTTGTATAGTTTGTTGTTGTTTGTGCAAGGTGGTGTTGCAAATAGTCTGATCTTCATATATGTTGCTAATTGGGGACAACTTTGTTTTTTTTTCAAGCACTTTTAGGAACTTGTAGGTGTTAAAAAAACAACTGCTTTTGTTTGTTGAGGTAGATGATTAGCTCAAGATGGGGATTACTGGGCTTCTATGTTTTGGTTCCCCTTATATGTTTACTAGGAAGTTGCATTTGTATAAGTACTCTTTTCATCCATGCACTTTTAATCATTGAGTTCCAAGAACCTGTCATGTTTGTGGTCATGAAATGCGCAGTGTCTATTAATACCAAGGTTTAATTGCGAGACCAAAATTTTTTCTATCCACGGTGATATGAGATTTGTCTAAGGTGTTACAACTGATCTATTGTTTGGGGTGCATAATAGGTCAACGTGGACCCTATTTTTGAGTGGGATTTAAACGGCTTGTTTGGTTTGGTCCTAGTTTTGAATCTTTTAGGAAGTTGTGGGTCTTAATAAAAATAACTCCATGGGTAGATGATAGGTTCATGTGAATCCACATAAATGGGATATACTTGTTTGGTTTGTTTGGTCCCCTTTTGCATTAATAGAACATTATGTTCTAAAAAGATGTACCCTTTGCTTAAAAAAAACTTGTTCTATATTTACGTTACGATTTATTAGGGTTCTTTACCATGTGCTTATCTGAATGTCACGTTCTTAAGCGGGTGGCTACGGAAAAGACTTATGGGCCTGTTTACCAATTTTTCTATCAAGTCTTGTACGGATAAATTCGTGTGTTTGGATAAATCTGTCTATTCAAATAAAAATATGTTGTTTACTTTTTCTCTTGGATCAACCGTCTGAATGATATAAATGACCAATTTACCCTTAGTATAAATCAATCGCTTTTTGATGAATTGTTACTAAAACGCTTACAAGTTCAATTATCTTGCTATGAACGTAAAAAGAACCAAAAATCTTACCCATAAGAAAGAAGAGAATGATCAAGAGTCTTACCTAGTAAGCTCTTACTAGGTTATAAACCCTTACCATCAATCTATTTTGATAGCAGGAAATGTTACCTCGTAAAGCAAATGAAAGTGGTGACTCTTGCACATAAACAGTTACCGGGTAAGTGTTTGGTAAATGACCACTAAGAAACTCTGACCTAGTAAGCGAAGAAGAAGACTTTTACCTGGTTAGCCCTTATTAGGGAAAAAAAATGCTTGCCAACAACCAAAAATATTACACGATAAGGTAAGTGAGTTTGATGAGTACTCCAATAAGCGTTTACTCGGTAAATGGATTCTTAAGTGTATTTATAGCAATAAGTTCCATGGTGATAACTCTTAATATTTAGTAACTAGTACTTGGTGATTCGTGTTTATCGTACTCTTGAAGTGTAAGGTGAAGCTTTTCTTTACCGAATAAAATGTGACGGAATTGGAATTTATCGAAAGAATTGGAATATAAAGGAACCAGAATGAAATTTAATCATGTTTGACCTTGCATTTGGTTGACATGAATTAAAATGGAATTTGTCAAAAACATTTGAATACGTGTGTTTGTCTCGTTTGTTGGGTATAATAGCAGTGGTGGGGTGGAGTCATGGAGACATTGGTGGTGGCAGCAATGGCAATGATAATGGTGGTGGTCTAACGGTGTGGTGATGGTGGTGATGAAGTAGCAACAATAATGGCAGTGTGCTGACGGCAACGCCGGTGATCACGGTGGTAGTCATTGTGGCTATAGTGGTGACATTCATTTGGGTGGGATGAAACATAATCAATAAAAATATAATAATATAGATTTTTTCTTAATAAATGGTACGATGGAATTTGAATGTCTTGCTAAAACCCGAAATTTACATTATCTCCTACTAATACTTAAAGAATGAACCAAACACATGGAGTTAATCATTTCAATTCCTTTAAATTCTATAGAACTAGTGTTCGACACCACGCGTTGCGTGGTGACCGATAAATTATTTAGAAAATACCAACCTTAATGGGCCGAGGATATATTAATCTAATAAAAGGGTGTTTGTGATTGCTTTTCAAAAGTGCTTATTGATTTAAAACGATATTTTTTATATATTATTTGAAAAACGATATATTTAAACGATATATTAATCTAATAAAATATTGTTTGTGATTGCTTTTCAAATGTGCTTTTAGAGTAAGAAGAAAAAGTTCTTTTTAAAAAGTTAGGAAGATGTGACTTTTTTATTTTGGTTTTTGACTTTTGGATTTTAGCTTTTTTCTCTTATATAACACCACTTTTTAACCCAAACACTTTTTAACTTATTGACTTATTGACTTTTATCACTACAAAAGTTAATCCAAACATTTTTGTAAACTCTTCTTCCCACCATCATAAGTCAATAAGCACTTTTGACCAAAGACACTTTTGGGCCTCAAAGAGCAATCCCAAACACCCTCCAAGAATCAATATTGCACTTTTTGTTTGATATATATAGCTAAGTGATAATTAATAAGTTTTACATCATCAAACTTATAGTTTGGAGGGTTGGATGGTGATAGCCTAATCATTTAAAAATATATCGTTTTTCAAATAATATATAGAAAATATTTTATGTAAATAATATAAATGACAATCATCATAAATTATTAGTTTACATGATTTATCATCATCTTCAATTATTTATTTGTATTTATTTTAATAATAATAGTTTTCATTTTAAAACTACACATATTCAAATATCATGTAAATATAAGTATGTATATATTGATTGTATTTTATTTATGTAATGATTTACTAAATATATATATTGGTTATTTACATGCATTAAATGTTATTATGAGAATAAAAAAGTTAGAATAATATGAAATATAAGAAATAAATAATTTTGGTGTAAACAAAGAATAGAAATACTTTAGTTAATCAAATATTTTGAACTAAATCAAAAGATACAAATTTTGAGGGAATAAGAAGAAATTCGGAATTCAAATGCTTTAAAAAACAAAATGCTTTGAAATTTGATTATTATCAATACTTCTTAAAAAATAATTTTTAAGAAACTAACAGAAAAACTCATATAAAACACTCATACAACATAAAAATAAAAAAGAAAGCATGAATGAAGAAAAATAAAATAACAAATCTAAAGAAATCACAAAGAAAAATCTAAAAACGCATTAACTATCATATGTAATGTATTATCAAATCATATAAGAATACATAAAGGACTTCGTGAAGATGAGAAGACCTTTTGAATTTAGCACATAATAAGCCATTCATCGTAACATCCATTACTTTTTAAGAACACACAAAGGTTTTAACATAAAGAATAAAAGTTAGATAAAAAATAACTAAAAAGAGCAAGAAACAGACAAAAACTCCAACAAAAGTAAAAGATCGGAAAACGAAAATGATTAATTAAGTTTAATTAGAAATTGTGATGGAATATCAATTTTTATATAACTTTAATATAAAATGAAATCAATAGTCGGAGAAGACTGATAGTTTGGAGTAATGTATTTAAATTAATATTGAATAAGATGAATGGTTTGAATTTATGTATTTAAATTATGACCTTTTTACCTTCTCACAATTGAAGTGTTGAGAACATGTTCAAGTAAAATAAAAATTAGAAAAAAAAACTAAGAAATGTGTATTATATAATTTTTAATTTGGTTTTAACTTTATGAAATTTTAAGTAGACAAAGTATAACGTTTAAGTTTGGTGGGATCATATCAAGTATTGTAATACTTCAAGATTTTGTTATCGGATTAATCAAAATTCTAAAAAAACTTTCATAAACAAAGTATCAACTCCATAAGAAAAATGCGTATGAAAATTATAGAATATATAAGTTAGCATCTCTAAATTACAAACAAAAATTATAAGAAACGAATATACAAATGAGCTTTCTCAAAATAATCTAAAAAAAGTAAAAATTACTTTTAAAAAATGACTTGTTGAAGTTACTAAGGGTACATCAAGTATTTTAATACTTCCAATTTTCCATCATCAAATTATTGTTCCCATCACAACTCTAAAAGCCCTACAAACAAACCATTGGTTACATCATCACGATAAAAAACTTAAGAAAATATGAAAGATAAAATAAAGAAACCTTTAAAATATTAATAAAAAAACGAATGCATACCCAGATTAGTCTTTTTGAAGAATAATCGAAAAACGTAAAAATAACCATTGATATTCACTCGTTGAAGTTTGTCGAGGTTACATCATATGTTGTAGTATTTTCGAAAGTTCTCCGTTGAACTTTATTGTCATCAAAACTCTAAGAGTCCTCCTGCAAAGACCATACCCTAGGAAAAAAACTTAAGAAAAATATAAAAACAAAAGGTAAACGAACAAACTTTAAAATCTCAACAAAAATCGAAATGAATACATACCCGGATTAGTCTTCTTGAATAACTTTGAAAAAAAAAATAACAATCAAAAAACGACAAACTCTAAATCTCAAAAAATAATAAAAGAATAAAAAAAAGAAAGAGTATATACCCAATTTGGTGTTCTTGATATAAACCTGAAAACCGATTTGTTAAAAAATAGTGATTTATGGAATGAAGAACAGATCACATGATAGATATATAGAAGAAGAGATTTGGTAATAAACAACTCATAAGAAAGCAAAATGACGTATTGAAAAACAAATGAAAAGTTTTTGCTGTTTCACCGACTTTTAAAAAAAATACGTAATTGACTTTTACTTTCTTTGTACCATTCATAATTTTCACAATAGTTTTCTTGCAAATATTGTTCTTGAAGATTGATTGTTGGCAACAATCTTTAAATATGAAGATTTGGAGTTATGTAGCTTTAATGTAAAAGAAAATGGATGGTTGTAGAGATGTATGGTTTGGAGTTACATTACTTAAATTAATATAGAAGAAGATAAATGGGTTAGAGTTCAATGCAAATATTTAATGAAAAGTTGTAGTTTAAAATATAAAAAATCAAAATAATGAGAAAAATTGTAGACCCAAATCCAACTCTTAGAGAGTGCCACCTCATGACACCAACATCTTCCTTATATATATATATATATATATATAGATTTTAACGAACCAAATGTTTGAGAATGATTAGAGCATCTTTAATAATCTTTTAAGAAAACTACAAATAGAAAATCAAAATTTGAAATCTCTAAACAAATTACATTCAAATGACTCAATTCAACACCAAATTAAAGATTATTTTATTAATAATTAGATTAAATAAATCATACATCTAATAAAATATTAATTATTGCTAACAAATATTTGACATCGATTTTTCTAATTAATGGATATATAAAATCAATTATTTCTCCATCATAGCAATAACTTTATTTGAATTTCATATACTCGTAATTAGGGACCATATTAAATAAAAAGTAATCCAAGGTATCAATTGATGCAAGAGTTAGACAACTCGTGTCAATTGAATTGGTATGAGTTAGACACAAAGTAATTAGACCAACTCGATAACTCGATAAAGTTTTAATGAATTCTTTAATATTATTGTATTGCTATTTAATATGTATACTTTACTCAAAACAACTCGATAGTAGTGAGCAAACGGAATTCATAAGACAACATCATTAGAAAGTTATATGCAATACTTTCATATTCAATGAACCTGTATATTTCTGTTTGAATGATTGATTATATTTCAAAAGAATATTTCCTGATTTTTATGTCTTCAATATTGTTTTACTTTGTTTATATAACCCAACCAACCCCAATCAAACCGACGAGTTGAAAAAAGCCAATATTGAGTTGAATTGTTCAAATGCCTCCAACCCGATCAGCCCAATCGTAGGGACTAAATGAGCTTAATGACACTCACATCTTATTTGGTTAGTCATACATGACAGTTTGATATTGGCTTAATAGTGACTTATTTAGTAAGCTTTTACGGAGGAGTTTTATGCAAAAAACCAAGTATTTCCAAATTTGTCACTCACAACTAAAAAAACGTTTCTTCCATATTTGGAAAAACTCTCCTTAACAAACACTTTCTTTCGTAAAAATAAGTTTTCTTTCGTTACAAACAGACTAATCCACACAGACAACTTTCTTTCGTTATGCATACAACCTTCTTTCGTTATGCATACAACCATACAAGACTTAAAGCATTGTTTGGTAAAAATAAGCTAGCTTATAAGTACTTTATAAGTCAGTTTATAAATCAGATACATATTTGGATGGACAATAAGCTAGCTTATAAGCGAGCTTTATAAAAAGCTACTCTCGTTACGTTTTGATGACTTATGAAACTTTTTTTTTTAGTTTTAAATATATTGCTAGGTTTTACACTATCAATTTTTAAACATGTCTTCTTTTTACTTTCTCATTTTACATTCATAAGCTATCTTATCAACTAGTTTTTGCCAAACAAAACTTATTCATTAGCTAACTTATTAATTATCAGTCATTTTGCCTTGACAGAAAACCAATATGATCAAACATTCGAACATGGGCCAGGCCCATATGAAATCGAATGAAACCCAAAAGCTTGTAGTTGGTTGGTAAAAAATCCCAAATCGTTTCTCGCTGTCGTCGTCTAGGGCCACAGTCCTTCTCGCCGGTTCATTCTTCTCCGATCTTCATCGCCGGTTTGTATTTCTCGTATACCTGACTTTTTTCATTTCATTTTTTGGATTTATGTATGATTTTGCTTGAATTTATGTTTATTTTGAGCCTTTGAGGATGTCGAGTTATGAATTGAAATCCTGGAAAAATTAGGGCATACTGTGTGATTTGAATTGAAAGTTTTGCTGGTTAAAAGTTGAATTGCTTGTTAAGGCTATGTTTGGCATACTAGCTAATAAGCCAGCTTATGACTGGTAAGGTAGCAGACGAATAAGTTGTGTTTGCCAAAAAACTAGCTGATAAGGTAGCTTATGAGTGTAAAATGACCACAAAAAAAAAAGACATGTTTAAAAATTGGTGGTATAAAACTTAGCAGGGGTATATTTGGAATAAAAAATAATAAGTCCCATAAGTCACCAAAACGCTAGCGAGAGTAGCTTTTCAAAAAGCTAGCTTATTCTCCATCCAAACATGTACCTTACTTATAAGCTAGCTTATTTTTACCAAACAATGCCTAAGTCTTGGTTTACTAGAATTTAATGCCAGTTTTCATGAACTTTGGCATGAAAGTATGGATGTATATCGGAATCATCTTCTTATGTTGTTGTTAGTTTATTTGAAACAATTAATTGTTATTTTGAAATGTATGATTTCATATTGTTGGTTTTGAATTGTATTTGTTAATTGTTATAGTAGTGCTTACCCAAGTTAGAAATACTGGATCCGCTGTTAGCTCAATTTGTCAACTGTCACTAGTAAATGACCGTTAATTGTTTTTACCTTAATTAATATGCTTTCTGGAACAAATAACAATTTCAATTGTTTTGTAACGATATATACCCCTAGTAGTTTATCGGATAAATTGATAAGCCAGGGACTCCCTGCCCACCAAGATAAAGTTTCATTGAGCATTTCCACAGGTTAGAACTTCCTCAGGGAATATAAGCTTTTGATGAGGCTGATCATGAGCTGCCATACAAGCACAAATATCTTCGTTTAAGGGTATAATTTTTGGTGTAGAAAGTCTCAAATTAAATATCTTTCATGGCCCGAATTTAAAAAAAATGAAGTCATAAGCACATAGGTTCAAAGATTTATCGACTACTCTGAGAGCACTCTTGCATAAACCAGTTATTGGTACTAATAACATAAAGAAATCTACAACTTTTAATGAAAAAGGCAACCCGTAAGATTTGGGACCAAATGCTATTAGCAGCGACCGTTGAATAAGTTTATTTAGCTTGAGTTGGTTTAAAAGCACGGAATGTATTTGCGCCATCAGCCCATCACTATTTTAATCAAAAGGTTTTTCTATGCTAGCATCTTGTCAAAACATTTTGGTAGTTTACTTGATATGAATTTATTTTTTTCTTAAATGTTGTGGGCTTTTATATGTATATGCACCATATAAATGATCGATACTTGTATCAATGGGAGTATGGGACTATTCTTCTGCTCTAAGTTTCATTCTTGTATTACAAATCTATCATTATTTCTTGCTTGGCTGTGCAAAATGACTGTTTACCCATTTTCCGAAAAAGGAGTCGCAAAATGATTTTTTTTTAATTTTGAACTTTGTACCACTTGAATACAAAATTTATATGGGTTTTAGTTGCTAGTTGCCTAGTTTACATCCATCAATTTTTAATTTTTAATACTTACTTTGAAATACAATCCTAAAATCGTATGCAAGAAACTTAGATTCCAAAATAATTTATAAAAAAAGCTTAAGCCAGGTCATATTAAAATAGGAATACATGTGTCAGGCCTTGTGAGTAAAATGTATGTAGCTATCACCATGAAGCATGCTAGATTTCCATGCTTTAAATTTAGGTTGGAAAATTGTGTTATTTTTTATTTTTGGGAAAATACATCAAAATGCAACGAAGTGTGTCGTAATTTCTTTTTAGTGTAAGAAAACATTTTTACTCTCAATCAATGTAACAAAATTTCAATTTTTTCTATCAACAAACTTCCATAATTATCTATTGTTACTCAATTTGACCGATAACCAAGTGATACTCTGTTCCACTAAACAGGAAACAAACCAAACTAAATGGGTATAAAATAGGAAAATTTGAAAGTTTGCTACATACCTGTTATCAACTCGGAAAATTAGATCTTTGTTACGTTGATTGAGAAAAAAATATTTGTTGTTACGCTAAATAGAAACTAAACCAAACTTTGCTATATTATGCATTTTTCCCTTTGGTTTCTACTGAATGTTCAGTTAGTTTACAGTCCCAAAGTTATATCAAGTGGCAAAAATGTTCTGTTCTATGATTATATGTAACTGAATTCAGTATCAATTCAGGGGAAGAGTATAGAAGAAAACACAAGGTAGAAAAATGAACAAGAAGGAGGTATTTAAACTAGCGAAAGGTTTTAGGGGAAGAGCAAAGAATTGCATAAGGATAGCTAGAGAGAGGGTGGAGAAAGCACTTCAGTATTCTTATCGAGATCGTCGCACCAAGAAGCGTGACATGCGTTCCCTTTGGATTGAGCGCATCAATGCTGGCACTCGTGTCCATGGTGTAAGTTACCTCTCCTTCATTCTTCCGTATCTAACATGTACACACGTAAGCAGACATATTACGTACACGTAAGCAGCTGTATTATGTACAAGCATTTTTATAGGAGAAACTATGAGGTTGTTTTGTTGGTTTTCCATCAAGTCGTGTGTGGATAAATAATGTCTGTATAGATTAGGTGGTCATTCTCAAGTTTTTTATTAAACCTGTCTCTCTCAAGTTTCAATTAAAAAAGGTGCTCATTCTGTTTATGAACAAACTCTCCCAAACAACAACCTTCCCAACCCTTACTGACGGATTAATCCACACAGACAGCCTTTTTCATACAGGACTTAATGGAAAACCAACCAAACAGCTCCTAAGCCAGTTTCTATACGTGTTGTGTTGACTTTTGTTAAGCCGTTACCAAACAATCATGTATAGCTGACTGAATACGTGTTGAGTCCCGTTAAGCTCATCAAGCTGCTAATTGTCAGACCCTATGTGAGGTTAACTTTTGATATGTGATTTCTATGCGTGCGTTGAATGTTGATAAACTTCACTCATAAGATGTATAAGTTCATTTTTTCTTTTTTCTCGTATGTCTGCTAAGGTTGTGTTTGGTACGTGGATGGGATTAGATGTGACTTCACATATGAGAGTGAGGTTAGCAGGTCAAAGAACAGTGGAAGGTTATAGGTTTTTAATTTGACATGGGTATTTTAGTAATTTACCAATCTTGTACCCCTTTGTTTTTTTTCCACCGATTTTGGTTTTAAGGGTCAAATTCAAGGGAAAACTCTAACTAAATGATATACAGATTTGTCGTCATAAGTCTAGTTTTGGGTTCAGACCAAATTCGATCGTTTGTATTCTTAATTACTTGATTCCTTTTTGCTATTTAATTACAGGTTAATTATGGTAATTTCATGCATGGATTACTGAAAGAGAACATCCAACTTAACCGAAAGGTTCTATCGGAGCTATCTATGCACGAGCCGTATAGCTTCAAGGCTTTAGTTGACGTTTCACGCACAGCTTTTCCCGGAAACCGACCGGTCCCATCAACTCCAAAGAAACAAGGCCTTTCGATTCTGGTCTGATCGCTTCGGTTCGTTTCCTTAAAGGCACATCTTTTGTCGTCTTTTTCCTTATGAGGGAAAAATCTTAGTTTGAGAACTTATAATATAGCAATAAAAGATACTTTCTTTGCTATATAGCTTGGAAAAAGAATGAGATTTCAAATTTTATAGGTGATTCTTGCTTTTAGATGTTCTTGTTTTTGTTATTTTGGTGGTGTTGGATTTTATGGCGTAAATGTCTGCAAGCCAAGGATTTTTTTGGAAACAACTTCTTTACCCCTAGTGTAAATCTTACCCTCCTCATTCCCTGGATCCGTGTAGGATATACTGTGTTTGTTTGGTCTGAGATCTTTTAAGCCACGGTCAACCACGTTTGAACGCGGCAATTTTCCAATTCAATCCTCCAAACCGGTGAAAGTGTGTTCTGTGAGGGTGTGTTTGGTACGTAGACGACTAGATGGGTAATGGTGATGTGGGCGGGTGGTAGAATTGTGCAAGTATTATGGTTTTTATTAGGCATGGGTATTTTGGTAATTTACTATTTATGTTAGATCTCTGGTTTTTGTTTAACTTGGAGTAAATTATGGTTTTTGTTCATATGGTTTGCAATTTAATTGCTATTTTTGTTCTTATGATTTATAATTTATTGTTGTTTCAGTTCTTGTGGCTTACAATCCTTTACTATTCTAGTCCCGATTAGTCCATGGATGAAAATAACAATAAATTACAAACCATAGGGATGAAAATTGCAATTTTTAAATCACAAGGGTGAAAACTGAAATTTATAACAAACCACAGGGACTAAAATCGTAATTTACTATTTCGCTTAAATTGTAATTTTGTTTCACTCGGTCTTGTTTTGTCTGTGTCCAAGTATGGCAACATATATGAGACAACAAGTTTTTGTTCTATATCCTAGGTACCAAACATGTCCTAAATGTTGTCTAACATGATGGCTTTCTTAACTCCTACCCTTAGACTACCACCACCTTTGTTTAAGTTTTCCAGCAAGCTTAACTGTATAAGGTAACCAAATAAGCAATGATCGTTAACTCTAGTATATCGTTGGATAATTTTTTTGTGAAATGAATGGGGTTTGGTCATGATCGTTTTCGTTAGTTGGGGAATTGATTCATCAAAAGGTGGTTGAACCGTGAACGGTTTAGATTATATTTAACCGAGTTTCGGGCTCTGCTTGACTTGAACTGAAATTTATAATCGAGCTTTTCTAGTTTTAAACGTTTTAAATCCAATTATTATTAAAGTTTTAGTTAAAAGAAGAAAATGGGAAGTTGACATCAACTTTTAAAAACGAGTATTAATCCAAAATTTAAAATAATAATGAAATGTTTATATGCTGTTTACAAAACGTTTATTATGTCATTTCTTTTACACGGTGAATATAACAAGGATCGAAAACCTCATTGGGTAATTGACATGAAGAGATCTGATTTAGTGGATGCTTATTGGGTAAGATTTTTGCCAACTATGTCATTTTGATAGCTAAGAATCTTACTTGGTTTAGTAAGTGTGAGTGGTAAATTCTTACTGTAGACTTTTACCAAGGAAACCAATCATCTATCAAACTCTACATTTACAAAATCAAATTTCTAAACTGTAGGGACTATATTGGAAATTAACTAGTTGAAAGTGGTTTATTTGTTAAGAATTTGTACTTTAGAATCCAATTTTGTAAACTATAGGGGCTAATCTGACAATCAACAAGTTGTTGAAAGTGGTTTATTTGTTAAGATTTATACTTTGGAATCAATTTTTCTAAAGTGTAGGGCTAATTTGGCAAAAAACGAGTTGTTGAAGGAGAATGTTTGTAGCTTATTAAAAAAAGAATTTGTTGAGAGTGGGATTTGAACCCACGCCCTTTCGGACCAGAACCTTAATCTGGCGCCTTAGACCAACTCGGCCATCTCAACTTTGATGTTTTAATTTTATATATTATATTTAATATAGAGATACTTACAATTTTTTTTGTTTGCAATAAATAACATATATAATTCTATCACATTTATCAAAAATAATTTTCATTAAAGAATACGTAATCTACAACAAAAATTAAATTACATTAAAAACAGAAAAGGGACCAACGACCAGTCAAACGAGTTAAGGGATCAATCCATATTTCTTCCATTAAGGGCGTGTTTATGAGCCGCTTAACGAGTTTATTAGGATTTATGGCTTATTTGGTTAGCTATACATGACTGTTTGGTTGTAGCTTAATGATATAAAAAGTGGCTTGTTCAGGTAAGCTCTTAGGAGGGAGCTTAATGTCAAAGAGCCCAGTTTTGTCCATACCTGTCTTTTCCAATTAAAAAACACGTCCCCTTCCATCAATGAGGGGAAAAAAAAATCTTTCCAATCCATACAGATTAATCCACACAAACAAATCCGAACTAAACCAATACGCCTAACAATTATCGGCATTCTCACGTTCAATATTCGACTGATTAACATCCCCGTAATTTATATACATCTATTAACAAGTAAAAAATCTCTTAGACCAATCATGTAAAAACAAGTTACACTAAGGGGGCGTTTGGTTAGGGGTATTGAGGGGTCGGGAATGGGAATGATAATAAATACTGTTGTTTGGTTTGATATCATATAATGGAATCATTCCTGCAGATCCATTAATTTCCATTCCTGACCAAATTGGAGGGAATGAAATTTATATTTTTACTTGGTTATTTTTCCACATATTGTTCTATCTATGGATGTTAAATGAACTATTTTTGTATTTTCAAGTTAGAAAACCTTATTTTTTTAATAAGAAGCAATTTTTCATTGATTATATTGGGTTAACCAAACAGCATCAATGCAATGCTCATTCCTATTCTCATTCTCCTGCATTCCCATTTTCATTTTCATTCCCATTCCCTGAAATGAACCAAACGCCTCCTAAATTTGGGCCGTTACACTTTTATTCCATAATACTCTTATCGTCTCAAAATAAATATCCAAATAAGAAAGACAAACAATTATAAAAATATGTAATTTTGTAACATTTTTAATTAACCAAAGGACAATTATACCTGTAATTAATTTATCCATCTCTTAGGTAAAACTGAAAAATAAATTTGTACTTTTTAAAATAGACATCATGACAAATAAAAATACAAACAGTTACCTTGGAACAGAATGAGTAATAACTTCAACCAAAATGCCCATAAAACACACCATGTTTTCCATGAATTGTTAGTTTACAAAGGGTCTCTACCATTGGTCGGATACCGATAACTTACAACGAACACCTATAACTTTATAATCGTAATCTAAACCATTTAAAACGAGAAATATAACTTAAAGAAGACCACAAAAAACGAATCTAACAAAAATACGAATCGAATAAATAATACAAGATCCGAATACGTAAAACTCTTAGCTTTTTATTTTCACGGGTTAAGAGGTTGTTTCCCTTTTCTGGCCCGTTCTAATTCGGATTCTGCATCTTTAAGCAATGATTGGAGATTAGAAACTCTTAACTCGAGCTCTTCCACCGTGCCTCTAGTAAACAACGGTTGATACGGTTTCAAGAAATGCTGCGAAAATGCTTTTAATGCATCGACCCCACAAACCTGCCAAAACCATGTTAACGGGTACGAATGAAATTTGGAAAAACAAAAAGATTTCATATCTTTAACAAGCAATCGGGTCTAAACTTTAAATTCACGGGAAACGAAGTCCCACTGTTTGGGGGGTAGATGTTAGGTTTGCGTACATCTTATCCTTAAACCCCACCTAGGGTTGGGATATTTGGAATTAGTCTAAGAAAAAGACAACTAATTTTCAATGGTAAATTGGTCAATTTCCTTCTAACACCTTCCAAGGGTAAACTGGTCAATTGCCTTCCAACACCTTCCAAGGATAAATTGGTCAATTTCCTTCCAACACCTTCCAGGGTAAAGTAGTCAATTTTCTTCACACAAAACTTACACTCCATGAAAAAACACGGTGCATTTGGTACAAGGGACAAAATGAGACTGAACTGAACAAAAACTTGTTGTCCCGCGTTTTGTGTGAAGCACGACATTGACCATGACTAAAACAGGTGGAACAAACAGTATGGAGATACAAGATTGGTAAATTACTAAACTACCCCTGTAGCTTTAAAACCTTGCGTAATTCTTTGACCAGCCTACCTCACTCTGACGACCAATCTCATGTGCGTACCAAATGCACCCACAACATTCTATATCGATTTGTAGTTTCAAAATCTTTTCAACCATAAGAGATTGTTATGACATAATGTTAATAGACATTCTTATAGTTCTTGAAATTAAAGAAGTTGTCGATGACTCAATGGACGCCCAAAAGTCAAAACGGTCTTTCTTTTTGGAACAGAGGGAGTACTATTTGTCTATTTACAACATATTAATTAAAAAAAGATTCGAAATCATACTAGTTTACCTCTTGTGGAAGCAACGGCAACTTTGTAATATGGAAATCGTCATATAACATGTAGAATTGATCAAGGTATTTTTGTTGCATCTTCATACGAGCTTTGAGCAACTTCGATTCAACACCTGAGATACATGCCAAAGTAAGGGGTTGTGTACTTATGGCTTAATGAGCTTAATGGTTTGGGCGGCTTATTCGCCCAACCATGGAACGAGTGTTCCTTTACGGCTTAATCGTTTAGCCATTAAGCCAAAATGGCTATATGGAATATAGCCAAGATCCCTCACTTGTCCCCGTTAAGCCGCCACTACCATAAATGCCCTCAAAATAATCCAACTTTACCTCCCTCAAACCTATTGGTTGCCCGTCCTCATACACACAAATTTAAATTTATCAAGATAGATGACTTAACCCATACGGGCTTAGGGGCTGTTTGACGGTTGTTGAATGGTTTGATGCACGATGATTAAGTGATCAGAATGATTAAGAGGCTCTTATTAGATAGTGCAAAACGAAATATGATTGTTCGGTAATTGTTTAGAATGAAATTAGGGCGTTGAATGGTTAAGGGAGTCCCAAGATACAAAATCATTCAAAGGGTTTCAGAACCATTAAGAGGCAGACTTCTTTTGCCAAACAAGATTTGCCTCTAAACAATTCAGATGTTGCCTCTTAATGGAACTATTAAGAGGTAAACAAACAACCCCTTAATGGAAAGATAAGTGATCAATCCCTAAGCTTCTTTTATGCATTTAGTTCATGCTCCCTCCGTCTCAAAATAAGTGCCCACATTTTCAATTTTAGTTTGTCCCACAATAAACCGTCCATTTTCAAAAGGTGTATGCTTTCCAATCATACCCATAATTATGAGATAGAGAAATCATTACTCCCTATATTATTAAGGGTAAAAATTGTCATTTAATTAATTAAAAAGTATAATGACTGGACACTTTATTTTGGGATGGAAGGAGTATTTCATTTTGTTTCCTATATATATATATATATATATATATATATATAGGGGTGGGTTCAAATGTGAACCACATTTTGGTTGTGAACGTGAGGACAACCGAGAGCGCGACACGTGGCGGATGACTAGGCGCCACGTCAGATCCACGGCGGATGACTAGGCGCGATTCATGGGAGGGCATTGAATTAAAGAGGAGACCACTCTCAAAGTCGCCACGTGTCGCGCTCTCGGCTGTCCTCACGTTCACAACCAAAAAGTGGTTCACATTTGAACTTTCCTCTATATATATATATATATATATATATATATATATAGAGGGAGGTTCATACAAGAACAACCTCATTTGTAGGAACAAAAGAATGCATTTTGAGCCACATGTTATGTGGGACCCATCATTAAATAAATCATATATGATTTAGTGGTGGGACCCACCTGAATCATATATGATTTTTTATTATGTGGGACCCACATCACATGTGATCCAGAATTGTTCCTTTATTCTTGCAAATTGACTTTGTTCTTGTTTGAACCTTTCTCTCTCTCTCTCTCTCTCTCTCTCTCTCTATATATATATATATATATATATATATGGGTGGGTTCAAATGTGAACCACTTTTTGGTTGTGAACGTGAGGACAACCGAGAACGCGACACGTGGCGGATGACTAGGCGCCACGTCAGATCCACAACGGATGACTAGGCGCGATTCATGGGAGGACATTGAATTAAAGAGGGGGACCACACTCAAAGTCGCCACGTGTCGCGTTCTCGGTTGTCCTCACGTTCACAACCAAAAAGTGGTTCACATTTGAACTTTCCTCTATATATATATAGAGGAAAGTTCAAATGTGAACCACTTTTTGGTTGTGAACGTGAGGACAACCGAGAGCGCGACACGTGGCGGATGACTAGGCGCCACGTCGGCTTTGAGTGTGGTCCCCCCCTTTAATTCAATGCCCTCCCCATGAATCGCGCCTAGTCATCCGCCGTGGACATGACGTGGCGCCTAGTCATCCGCCACGTGTCGCGCTCTCGGTTGTCCTCATGTTCACAACCAAAAAGTGGTTCACATTTGAACCCACCCCTATATATATATATATAAGGGAAGGTTCAAACGAGAAGCATGTCAATTTAAGAAAAACCGAGGAGCAATCTCAGCCATTCATCTCGCGGTTACGGTGGACGTGATCACGGAGGATTGACGCGATTCATGGGAGGGTAGAGATTATTAAAGGGGGGGACCGATCAAAGCCGCCTTTGTTGACCGAGATGAGAGGTTGAGATTGCTCCTCGCGTTTTCTTACAAAGTTATATTTTTCGTATGAACCTCCCTCTATACACACACACACACACACAAAGAGACACGAAAAAAAACCAAACTCTTTACCATTAGAACCATGAGAAAAGTGTACCTTCTTCGTCAAAAAGCACTTGGTTGATGATGATATTATGCGTATCGATCTCGAATTTAGTGAGTTCTTGCACTAGTCTCTCCGTCTCGTATAATGAGAGGAACTCGGGAATGCAAACGCATACAAAAGTTGTCATATCCTGCATTAAAGATAGTATAAATTTAGATATATGCACACAAAAAACCCAAGCCCTAGACCAATTAAGCCCGTTAAAGCCTACCCGAAACGGGCTTGGAAGGCATGGGCCCATGATTTGCAACAACATTCTTTCCGGGATGTTCTTGCAACATGTCATTTCTTCGAAAAAGTTCATGTTAAATTTACTTATGTGCCCATCATTGTAGTTACAACATTCTCCCAGTTCTTGTTAGTATTAAGGTAAGTTTAGGAATTTGATAAAAATAGATGCATACCGGATCTTTAAACTGCCTATTCACTTGTTCAATAACTTCCTTCATACCCTCGAGCCTTCCAAGAATTGCATCCTCGCCAAACTCTTCTCCAACGCCGAACATACGTGTCATCTGCCGTTAAATTTCATCAATACGTTAATATATACAAAAAATATAAGATTTTTTTTTATCGTGTGGTTACTTTTTTTTTATGATGTGAGAAAAAAAAATAAAGATATAAAATGTGGGTCCAACTCACTTGATCGAAAATATTGAATATGGAATCCACAAAAAGGTGAAACTTTTATCTGCCATTTTGTGGGTCTCATATGAGGTCTTCACGAAAAATGACCTTTTTACCCCTTGAGATAGACGACAGACCGCATACATCTTACCCTCAGAAGACCCAACTTCAAATGGGATTTACTGGGTTCGTTTGGTTTATATCATATACTTACTATCACATCACACAAATAGGACCCACAAAATGAAAATTTTAAATTTGTTAATAGCAATCCCACGTGTGCATAACCACAAAGATCATGTTTGGCAAGCATAAGCTGGCTTATTTTTTTAGCTTATAGAAAAATCCCCATTTGATAAGCCATAAGCTAGCTTTTTTAAAAGTTATTTTAGATAGCTTTTCAATAAGCCCTAAGAGCTTTTTTAACCTTTTTCAATTATGCCTCTCATATGCTAGAACTAGGGAAGTTCTCAACATTCCCTTTTAGGTCATTTGACATTGTAATCTAGATTATCGTCTAGTTTTTACCAAACATAACTAGTTTATCAACTGATACCTAGCTTTTCAACTCACAACTAGCTTATCAGCTAACACCTCGCTTATCAGTCAACAACTAGCTTAAAGTGACATCAGGGTTATTAAGTACGAGTACAACTAATTACTTGGCCTATGCAAAAAACAAAACTACTACACAAGTCGAATGATTCATATTTTCTTATAATTTGTGGGATGTAAAACGAGAAATACCTGACCCAATAAGCCACCGAATTTACTCTTTAAGCTCATCATTTTGGCAAGACCTTTCTCTAACGTCGATGGAAACTGCAACAAGCGAAGTGTATGGCCCGTGGGAGCGGTATCAAACACTATCACCGAGTAATCCATGGTTTGCACCAATCTGAATCCAAATATGTTTAAAAAAAATAAATAAAATATATTTCAAAACAAATATCAAAGCAAACCTATAATTTTTTTGGATCTCAAAGAAGATCATAACAATTATGTCCAATGATGATTGGAAGTTTGTCATCATTGGAGGGTATTTTAGACATTTTACTAATAGATGGTTGTTAGATTATGTTCTTTGCGGAACTTGGATTTAATATCACCTAATTGCCATTGGCATTGCCATTGTCATGGTTAAAAAATCAACAATTTTGGTCAAGAAGATTCCTTGGATTTTATCATCATTGAAGGGTATCTTGGACATTTTACTAATAGACGGATGTTACATTGTATATAGTACAAAAACTTGTCCCACATTTAGCGCGACATTAGACTCGAACACATATGAGTATGATAAAGATGCAACTTTATCCCATCAAAATAGTGGAACAAAAATCAGGGAGATGAAACAAGATTGACAAATTACTAAAATACCCATGTCATCACACTATCCTTAAGCTTAACACGTTATCGAGCCTAGAAGCAAAGAAAAGACCAGGTTTTGCTGCCGTATTTGTGCTAAAAGTTTAGGTAATGCAACTATTAAACAATTTCTCGAAGTTAAGTTAGTGATTTATCATCTTTTTTGAATTATAACGAGAAAAGACACTCACTTTAGCATCTCCGCAAAGCTCATAGCCTCATCGATTCCGGGAATCGAGTTCGCTAAGTCTGATAGGAAACCGTCCATTCCTTCTGAACTCCCGGTTTCTTCGGCCTCAACCGTTGGATCGACCTCCTGCAAAATGGAACCTTAAGTGTAAGGCCACATGATCAAAAGAACAAAAAAATACAAAATACAAAAAAGGGGTCAAAAAAATTCAATATGGTCTAATAAAACCTTATGATATATGAATTCCTCCCTTTATCCTAAAAGAAAATTGTTAAAACGACTTTAAATTGTCGAACCCGTTTTAGACCCCTAAACATTGTGAACCGATTTCTACAAATTTAATCAAGAAAATGACTTTGATAGCATACAACTTGGTGAAATCATTACTAGAAATAGAAGCCTTCATCAATCTAAATCATAAAAATTCATCGTTGCCCAAAACTGAATTCTACAATTAATCAATAAGTAAAACTCACCCCAAACAACCAAATTAGTAGATCATAAACGAGCATAAGAGTTTTTCATAAATAGGCACAATTGATGAGCTACAAAAATACAAATTGGCGTAAAAAAAGTTGAAACTTTCTAAACCAATTCACATATATCCCAATCCAACCTCGATCACAAAAACCCTGAACCCTAAAACCAACCAAGTTGACATATACTCCAAATACTTCCAACCTAAATCACATAAACCCTAAACCCTAAAACCAACCAAGTTGACATATACCCCAAATACTGAAATCGATCAAGGAACAAGAAATTAACTATCAAAGACCCGTTACCACATACAACAAGGTAAACCCATTAACTAAAGATAAAATCTTTCATGAATAAACATAATGAAAAAACTAAGGTTATATGCATTATTGTAACTTGAATTAATTTACCCTTATCTTGAAATCCAAATCACACAAACCCAAAATCCAACCAGCTTCACCTAAACCCTAAATGCTAAAATCAATCACGAAACATGAAATTAATCACTAAAGACTCATCATAGCAACCAAAAAGGTGAACTCGTTAGCTAAAGCATAAGTTTTAGTGAATAAACAAAATCAACAAGTTATAGTTTGCTTACAACAAGTAATTGTTGTAAGCAAACTTGACTATTTTATCTTTTTCTTGGAAATTGACCACCGTTATTCACATCAATCCTAATCGGTGAATAAACAGTCAAACAAAGCTATAATCGTTTCGACTACTATAAAAAAGCTCGAATCTTTTAACCTTTCGGGAATAAATTTATCTATTTCAATCTATACTCTAATAAAACCAACCCAATTCACATCAATACCAAAAACCCTAAATCCAACGTCATTCACACGAACCTAAAATACCGAAATCAATCAAGAAGCATCACAAGATAGTGAACCCGTTAAGCAAGAAACAAGTATAATCACTTAAACCATTTACCCTCTTTGAATGCGATGAAATCTTGAATCCACAATTGAAAAAACCGAAATTGACCATCAATCATGAATAAACAATCAAACGAAGCTATAATCCTTTGATTAATATAAAAAAAGGCTTGAATCTTTTACCCTTTTGGGAAGAAATTGACATCAACCCCAAAAACCCACCACTAGAAAACCCTAATTCCAACATCATTCACCTAAATCTAAAATACCAAAATATATCAAGAAACATCAAATCAACTACAAGATAGTTAACCCATTAATCAAGAAACAAGCATAATTGCTTAAAATGATTACCCTCTTCAAAATTTGACATACCCAGTTGAAGTTATGCAATAATTTACCAAACCCACAATTAAAAAAACCAAATTGACCATGAAAAGACTAAACACAGCAAACAAATTGGAGAACCCATTAACCTAAAGATGAATTCTTTGGAGAACAAACATGGTGAAAAGACGTTATATTCATTATTGTAACTCGAATTGATTTATCCTTTCTTGGAAATCCAAATCACATAAACCCTAAATTCAACCAACTTCACAAAAACCCTAAGTGACAAGATCAATAACAGAGTATGAAACTAACCACCAGAGGAGAAGTTTTAGTGAATAAACAAACTCAACAAGTTATAGTTGTATGAATTGTTGTAAATAATATTGACTGTTTACGCTTTTCTTGGAAATTGACCATCCCTATTCACATCAATCCCAATTGGTGAATAAACAATCAAACAAAGCTATAATCGTTCCGATCACCATAAAAAGGTCGGATCTTTTACCCTTTTGGTTGATTAAAACCAACCCAATTCACATCAATACCAAATACCCTAAATCCAACACCATTCATATAACCCTAAAATACCAAAATCAATCAAGGAACATCAAATCAACTACAAGATAGTGAACCCATTAATCAAGATACAAGCATAATCTCTTAAATCACTTACCCTCTTCAAAATTCAACAAACCCAGTAGAAATTATGCAATAATTCACAAAATCCACAACTAAAAAACCAAAATAGACCATCAAAAGACTAACCATAGCATACAAATTGGTGAACCCATTAATCAAGAAACATGTATAATCGCTTAAATCACTTACCCTCTTCAAAATTCAACAAACCCAGTTGAAATTATGCAACAATTTACAAAACCCACAATTAAAAACCCCAAATTGACCATCAAAAGTTCAAAACACTAACCATAACATAAAAATTGGTGAACCCACTAATCAAGAAACAAGTATAATAGCTTAAATCATCTACCCTCTTCAAAATTCAACAAATCCAGTTGAAATTATGCAATAATCTACAAAACCCACAATTAAAAAACCCAAATTGACCATGAAAACACTAACCATAACCTACAAATTGGTGAATCCATTAACCAATAAACAACTACAATCACTTAAATCAGTTACCTCTTCAAAACACATCAAACCCAGTTGAACTATGCAATTATTCACAAAACCCACAATTAAAAAACCAAAATTGACCATCAAAACACTAACCATAACATACAAATTGTTGAACCCATTAACCAATAAACAACTATAACCACTTAAATCAATTACCCTCTTTAAAATTCCACAACCCATTTGAAATTAAGCCATAATTCACAAAACCCACAATTAAAAAACCCAAATTCACCATCAAAACACTAACCATAACATACAAATTGGTGAACCCCCTTAATCAAGAAACAACCATAATCACTTAAATCATCTACCCACTTCGAAATTCAACAAACCCGGTTGAAACTATCCAATAATTCACAAAACCCACAATTAAAAACCCAAAATTTAACCATTAAAAAAAGACTAACCATAGCATACAAATTGGTGAAGCCATTGACCAAAGTAGGAGCCTTTGTGAATCTTTGTTGGAAAGCATCGCTTAGATTATGAGCAGGATCAGTTGAGATTATGAGAACAGAAGGTCTAACAGAAGCCAAAAGAATCGAGATTATCGAACTGCAAGTAGTCTTTCCAACACCACCTTTGCCACCAACAAAAACCCACTTCAAACTCTCTTGTTCAAGAACATTCTGAATCGTGCCTTCTGGGATTTCATCTTGGCCAGCAGCCATTGTTGTTGGTGTGAATTTCTTGAGGTTGAGTTTTTAATTTAGAGAAATGAAAACCCTTGAAATTTGTAGAGAGAATGCGGTGGTGTGATTTTTGGTGGTGATGAGGTTTTTTGATGATTTTGATGTGATTTAGTTTTACTTTTGGGGATAGATCTGATTTTGATGGGTTTCTATTATTTCTACTAGTTTTTTCTTTCTTAAAATACTTTATTTATACCTAAAAAAATGTATTCATATGTTGTATTTATGTCTTTTGGGGATATAGGCTATGTTTGGCAAAACCATGCTTATAAGCTAGCGGATAGCTGATAAGCTAGCTGTTGATTGATAAGCTTGTTAGTAGCTGATAGCTTATGAACAAATTATGTTTGGCAAAAACTAGCTTATGAGTATGTAAAATAACCAAAAAGGGTATCTTTAAATTTAATAATTAATATTAATAAGGGTATAATTGGAAAAAGCTACAATAAGCTACTCAAAGTAGCGTTTCAAAAAGCTAGCTTCCTGGTACATGTTTGATGGATTAGCTTATATACTAGCTTATAAGTTAGCTTATGGTTGCCAAACACAGCCATAGTTTAATTTTTTTTTTTTTTTTAGTTTAGATATGTATGTCTCTATAATATTAGAATTACATTGCAACCTACTATATCTCTATTTAGTGTAAAAATCTTGATTTTATTTTATCGGTTAATTAATTTTTATAAATTATTTTATTGGATCAAATCTGATCCCCTAAGTCCACTTTATCAGTTTTACCACAAACAAACATAAGCCCTTTGCAGTCCATCTTCGTTTAGTACCACAACTAAACCAAATACCAAATATATTATATTTTAAATAAAAAGAAGAGAGAGGGAAGGAGAGTAGGGAGAGATAGAAAAGATAAGAGATAGAGAGAGAGCATGGAGCTTGGGATTCATTGGTGTGGGAAAGCCAATTGTCTGAGCCTGCCCACCAGCCCGTTGCCTTCGTACTGTATTGATCTCCAGCCCGCCGAGCCATAGGAGGCGTTACGGATAGCCTTGAAAGTTTTGTATTTACCTTTTAACAATTTTATTAAAATGTGAGACTGATGTAAACCGATCAAATCCCATAAAATTCTATAAAACGTTTTTATATTTAATATGAAAATATATTTAAAAAATTAATGATTATAAAAATATAAAATATATGGAAAGTTAATTATTATAAAAATATTTCATAAAATTTTATAACTCTAAATATTAATTACCTCCATTTATAAGAATAAGCTAGTATTATTATTGGCTTGATTTGAGAATATGGATAAAATGTGTATCTAGATTTTTTTTTGTTAAATTTAGATAAAATGTGGGATTACATAATTTAATATGTTCATATAAAAAAAGTAATATGAGTTTGCAAAAAAATATTAAGTTTTATTTGTATTGATTATAAAACTATTAAAACAAGGAGAAATTAATTATAGTAGCCATTGAAAAATAGAGAAAATCAGATTTAGCCCCTCTCTCCCACATTTTCGCGAAATAGCCCAAGGAGTCGCCCCAGCCAAAGTCGCCGGAGGCGACTTCCCCTTTTCCGACCAAAAAAGCCGATTCCGGCCTGTTTTCTTGTCGCTGGCGATCGAGTCGCCTCACGAAGAGTCGCCGGAGGCGACTTCCCTATATTTTCAAATCAGCCCCTGCACTAACACTTTGGAAGAATGTCACAAACAGCCCCTGCACTAAGTCGCCCCGGCATAAGTCGCCGGGGGCGACTTTGACTGATGTTGACCGGTGAGAAACCCTAGTCGCCCCAAGGAGAAACCCGTGAGAAACCCTAATCCCCCCAAGGAGAGTGGCCTGGGGCGACTTTGACTATAATATTGACCCAGACATCTTTTAAAACCTCACCCTCTCACTCTCTTTTCCCTATCTCTTTCACTCTCTTTTCCCTATCTCTTTCACTCTCTTTCACTATATCTCTTTCATCCTCTTTCACTCTCCTTTCTATCTTCTCTCAAACTCTCTATTTTTTTCTATGGCTTCTTCTTCAAACCCACCTCAAGGTTCTCAAATAATGCCAAGAAGGGTTAGAGAAACGCTGGAAAAGACTATCGAGGAATGGATGAGCTAGAAGCACGCAAGCAGCTACTAAAGACGCAGAAACGGGATCTCCAGAAAATCATCGACGAGAAGAATGCGCTGATAAGGTCGACGAGGAACGACGTTTGAGCGGAACAAGGCAAAGTGGATCTCATAGACGCTGAGTTCCCCATGATTGAGGAAGAGCTCAAAGACAAGTTCATCTTGGTTGCACACCTTAAAGGAATGTATCCGGACGATAATTAGGAAACTATTATGTATTTCCTCGAAGTTATTTGCTGCATTTTCTTTTATGATGTGTTTGTGTTTTATTTGTGTATCGGTTGTTTGAAAACCCGGTTTTTTATGTAGTAGTTTATGTTGTTTGTGTTAAATGTACGTGTTTTTTTAATGTGTTAAATGTAGTTTTTTAACGTCTTGAATTTTAACTTTAATGTCTAGATTATTTAACGTTTAAATTATATTAGGTACATAATAAATTATAAATAAATTTAGAAAAAAAACATATAATGTTGATATTTCTTTAAAGAAAAAATATCAGTAATAAAATCATAGAAAATAAACATAAAATATTGAGATATGATGTGTCACACTATAGTATTTAGAATGCAAAATTATTTGGTGTGAAAAATTAAATAGATATGTTTTATTAATGCAACGAAACTACACAGTTAGCTAATTAAACTGGAAATCTTGGTAAAGACTATCGCTTCTGATAGTTCTGTGTGGCTCTAGCATGGATCGTTGACTGCTTCCGCTAGCTGAAGCTGGAAACAATGGACATGTATCACTCTTATGTCCGTGATCGCCACACCTAGGGCACCTCCTTAGAGAACCACCTTCACCACGAGATGGGCGACGAGCATTAGGGGTGGCAATTTGCGGGTTGAAGGGTTAGCGGGTCACGGGTTGGTGGGTTGGAGGGTCAGAAAACCTCAACCCAACCCAACCCATTTAACTAATCGTGTCCAGTTCTTCAACCCAACCCACGAAGGGTCGTGTCAAGGGTTGGCAGGTCATTGGCGGGTTGATGAGTCATAAATGGGTTGGTGGGTCATAAAAGGGTTGACGGGTCAAAGCTCATACTTTATATAATTCAAATAAAAACAAGTAAACAATATCCAAAAACAACCAAAATACCAAATACAACCAAGGGAGAGAGAACGTCGTGAACTGAAGCGAGAGTGGCTGGAATGGAAGAAGACGATTTAGGTTAGGGTTAATTGGCTGGCCGCTTTTCAGTTTTCAATTCATAATTGATTTTTGATTTGTAATTTATTTAGTTTTTTATTTTTTATAATATAATAATAACTAAATATATAAATATAAAATAGTTATTTAAATATAAATGGGTTCGCGGGTCAACCCGCCAACCCGGTGGGTCAACCCGCGAAATTTGGCGGGTTGGCGGGTTGGTGGGTTGACGGGTTGGAGGGTCAGAAAACCTCAACCCAACCCGCGAAATCTTCGTGTCGTGTCGTGTCGGGTTGGCGGGTCGTGTCAGAAACTGCCACCCCTAACGAGCATTGACATTCGGTCTTCCGACCCGTCTCTTTTTTATTATCGGTGGACGAACGGATTGAAGAGGGGTGTCGGGAAACTGCCACGTTTCAGGAGGACCGACAGGTTTAATTACCCCAATGTATGTTGCCTTGTAAATTTCGGCCTTGAAATAAGGCACATCAACCAAAGAGTACACATCCTGTATTTTAGTCTTTTTTGCAACAGCGATGGCATGACCGCAAGGCAAACCGAACAACTGCCATTGTCGACATTCACAACTATGTTGATGCATGTCCACGTTTGCGTTCCTGCCACCGTCGTGTACCTCCCATACGTTGTAGCCAATCCCGCGAACAGTCCATGTAGTGGACTTTCCAACCCTCTTCCAGAGCTTATGTTGAGCCCATTCGGTAAGTGGGTGATCCAAGCTATCTAGAAAATAAATAAATAACATACAAGTATATAAAAGGGTATACAAAAATAACAAACATAAAAATGTCATTTAAAATTGATTAATAAAAGTTGCTAAACCTGCTTTAGCTCGACGAATGAAGTACCACTCTTGTTGGAATGCTAAAAAATATTCGATTAGTCCAACGATAGGTAACCTGCGTGCAAACCTGGACATAGCGTTTATTGACTCAGCACTATTGGAGGTCATTATGTTGTACCGAATGCCAGGAAAATAGACCCTTGACCATCTTTCCACCCCAACCTCCTCCATCAATCGGGCACCGTCAGGTATGGCGACTCGAAGGATATTCATCATTCGGTCAAACACATACGTCGTGTAGGCCTTGCATGCCTTCCAGTATTGGGTCTTGAAAACTTTTATTCGGGCATCCCTGGATCTCACGTTCATCACCAAATGGCGACAACATAAAGTGTGATGTGAATTTGGGAAAATTGTGGTGATAGCGGCATTCATAGAAGCAGCCCTGTCTGACATAAACACCAACCCTTCTGGCTCACCGATGCATCGTTTAAGCTTGCTCAAAAACCAAGTCTACTCATCCGCTGTCTCTGACTTACCTACTCCGAAGGCAATGGGCACGATGTTGTTGTTTCCGTCCATGGCAATAACCAAGAACATAGTACCCAAATAAGGCCCCTTTAGGTGAGCAGCGTCTATGATAAGGACACGCCGTAAGTTTTGCAAGAAGGTCTATCTGCATAAACGTCAAAAGTCAACATCGGTATTTCCTATAACTTCATGGAGTAAAAGTGTACATTATAAAATTTAAAAGTGGTGTTATTTCTATACGTACCGCTACACCAAGGGCGACGAAACATTCTTCAAAACGCCCTTCGGTGTCTACTCTTATTGAAGTTTATGTACCTGGATTTGTAAGTTCTAGGTTATACAGATAGGCGGGGAGCCTGGTAAACGACTCCGAAGGGATACCTCTGATTGAATCAAGAGCATTCCATCTAGCACGCCACCCAGTAGCATACCCGATAGATAAACCAAATTGTTGGTTAATATCATGGACAATGTCTCGTGGTTGATATGTTCTGTTGGCTCTGAGAATTTTTTTTTTAATTAATGCACCCAATACCTTTTCGTTTGCTTGACGGTGATTGAGTTCAGCTGGGTTCGAGAACAAGTGTGTATTTCATTAAAGAAACGTATGTGAAACATCCCGTTGTCACCCACCATCCTCGCGGTCATACGCCAGGTACAACCACTATTAACGCGCAACACCTCGTACCTGGTTGTGCTCGACCTGTGCGTCCGATGCTCAAACCCCTCTTGTAGGCACTTGATTCCAAGCTCAATAATCATTTCATTTTTCGTTTCAAAAACTTGACCTTTTTTACCCTTGAACTACGATTGTAAGGTACTGTTTGGTTTGTCGTCGTAGAGACTTCTGGGGTTGGAACGAAAACAGGCATTTCAAAATAATCATTTACACCTGCTCTCAAAGTGACGCCTTCGTCATCCTCTTCGTCATCGTCTTCCTCGTCTTCTTCCTCGTCGTCTTCCTCGTCGTCTTCTTCATCGTCATCTAAAGTAATACCAGCGAAAGACAAGTTGAAAACATGGGCTTCGTCATCAGCACATCCCCTATTGGTTGTACGATCTTCTTCTTCATCAACAGCTTGTTGTTGTCCTTCTTGTTGTTGTTGTTGTTGTTGTGTCTCTGGAACGACATCATCATAAAAGTCATTAAGACCATATGTATGATCATGACTATATGTAGGATTAACGGTGGACATGTCAATTTGGGACTCGTTGGCTCCTTCTTGGGTTGTAGTGTTAGAAGTACCACCGCCATCACACATCGAATAATCGACGTCAACAAATAGTGTAGGAGGTTTAGGTGAGTTGCCTGCAAATTCCATGAACGCACTAACATCTTCATCGTCGGTTAACATAAGCATTTCACCATCGTGCTTGTATACCACCTTCGTTTGACCAACTGACGCATCAATTCCACATTTCTTTTGAAGATATTCAAGCAAGTGTTTATACGTATCGTTTGAAAATAACTTTACACGGTAGTTAACCGTTTCATCAGTACAGACATAATCCCACCCCTCGTTTCGTTCGACCCATTCACCATTGAAACGAACGATTACCTTAACTTTATCAACATTAGAACTCATTTTGTCTTAGCAATAGTCAATGTAAGGTGTGAAAGAAACAAGGAAGATGAATGAAGCGAGAAAGTTGAAAGATGAATATGTTGAGATTGAGTGTTTAGTTTGAGTGTTGGAGTTCTACCCTGCTTCATTTTATAGATGGATATGTACCTACATATCCATTGAGTAATAATGTCTACGAATTATCAGTATGAAATCATAGTTTGTCTTGTATCATAAAAATGACTTTTGCTTTTATGACTATTGCTTTTGTGTACCATCTTATTTACCCCTATAGTGTTGTCATCTTCATGGCAGATGAATTATTGTAAGGATCACGTGAAGAGTTGTACCAACGTCTTAATGACTCTTGCTTTTTACAGTATGAATTATTTACTGTCATCTTATCAGTGTTGTCATCTTATTTACCCCTGTAGTGTTGTCATCTTATCTTTATTACTTTTATCTGATACGGCAGATGAATTATTGTAAGGATCACGTGAAGATTTGTACCAACGTCTTAATGACTCTTGCTTTATACAGTATGAATTATTTACTGTCATCTTATCAGTGTTGTCATCTTATTTACCCCTGTAGTGTTGTCATCTTATCTTTATTACTTTTATCTGATACGCCAGATGAATTATTGTAAGGATCACGTGAAAAGTTGTACCAACGTCTTAATGACTCTTGCTTTTTACAGTATGAATTATTTACTGTCATCTTATCAGTGTTGTCATCTTATTTACCCCTGTAGTGTTGTCATCTTATCTTTATTACTTTTATCTGATACGGCAGATGAATTATTGTAAGGATCACGTGAAGATTTGTACCAACGTCTTAATGACTCTTGCTTTTTACAGTATGAATTATTTACTGTCATCTTATCAGTGTTGTCATCTTATTTACCCTTGTAGTGTTGTCATCTTATCTTTATTACTTTTATCTGATACGCCAGATGAATTATTGTAAGGACACGTGAAAAGTTGTACCAACGTCTTAATGACTCTTGCTTTTTACAGTATGAATTATTTACTGTCATCTTATCAGTGTTGTCATCTTATTTACCCCTGTAGTGTTGTCATCTTATCTTTATTACTTTTATCTGATACGCCAGATGAATTATTGTAAGGATCACGTGAAGAGTTGTACCAACGTCTTAATGACTCTTGCTTTTTACAGTATGAATTATTTACTGTCATCTTATCAGTGTTGTCATCTTATTTACCCCTGTAGTGTTGTCATCTTATCTTTATTACTTTAACCAATATTCAGTAAAAGCATTAACTATTCAGTCACATGATTCACTAAGGCTTTTTCAGTCGAATCATTAATGCCTGTAAAAGGCTGAAAAGTAAAAGATGATTGACGCTTCTGCATAAGGCTGAAAAGAAAAAGGCCACAATTGATTCATCTAAAATAAATTTAATGGCTAGGGGAATCTGTTGTAGTAGATCTCAGCGTCTAATTTGTTGTAGTTTGGTATCTCTGTTATTGTTGTTGTTGTTATTGTTTCTTTAACTTTAGTGTCTCGACTATGTTATCATGCTTTCGATGAAATCAATTAAGTTTTATGTCGTTTTGATTTGAATGCGTCACTAATTCAGTAACAAATTAGATGTTCTACTAAATTAAAGTTTAGTACCAACAAACATAACATAGACATACACAGAAAGTTTAATTATATCCACTAAGTTAAACATTCCAAACAAGTCTACTTTTGGGTTTTCTTCTTTAACCCACCAAGTACCTTCTTAACACTATTTGTAAACTTACTACCCGACGTCCATGGTTCTTTGGTCTTATCCCCCGGCTTCCTTACTCGTTGAGGTCGCGGAGTGTTTTCTACCACCGTCTTCCCCCGGTTCTATATTTCGGGCTGAGTGTCAGATTCAGTCTGATACGCTTCCGACTCCTCATCCGCCTCCGACTCCGCCTCATGTTCCATCTCCGTGTCAACAGCAGCACGCTCGGTATACGTGGTGGCCGGTGGCGGTACAACGGTGTCAACGGCAGCACCGTATGATGACCCTCCAGCACCGTATGACGACCCTCCAGCAATGTATGAAGACCCTCCGGCACCGTATGACGACCCTCCAGCACCGTATGACGACCCTCCTGTTGGGTTTTTCTGTGATCCCAGAATCAAACTGATCCGAAGAACACTAAAGGAGCGGAAGCGATTTTGGATAAAAACCCGAAACCACGATCGTTCGTTCTAAATTATTTAATTGTTTTAAAAGAAAGAATATTTACCTGGAAAGCTTGAGCTTGATCCACCGGTGATCGACCAAACGAACGTTCCTCTAGCAGAATACAAAAAACCCGAGGAAACCGGAAAAACCGAACTGGTTTTGGGGTTAGGGCGGCGCCGATTAAAGGGAGAGAGAGATGGGAGAGGATTTTTGGTGGAAAACTGATTAGGGATTAATTTAATTGAATGAATTTCAAACCCTAAAGACTTATTTAAATGAAAGACTTTCCATTTAATTTAGTTTCCATAATTATCTGATTCTTTCTTTCTCCTTAAGAAAGAATCTTCTAGATAATCACTATTAATTAACTAGATATCTAATATATAATACATCTAACTAATTAATAATCCTCTAACTTTGGGATTTCTGAGTGAAATTACCCAACTGATTTATAATTGACTATTATAAATCCAATCTCTCCATTTCTGGGTTTTATGTAACTTGTTCGATTTATAGGTCCTCACAGGTGTGACCCTCAAGTGTCTTATAACATTGGATGTGTAATCACTGGTTTGTCAACTTCTGCACATAATTACTAACAGACTCCCACTTGTGCAAGTTGGCAATACCGTCTTGATACACGGACCTAAGGAGGCCCCTAGACAGGCACTTAGGCTAACCAGGTTACAAGAACTCTTATACCCAGATAGGTGATTTAAACTTTTCCGTAAGGAAATAACATTTATGAAACAACTGTTCATAAATTGGGTATATCTTGGCTTTTCCCTTTGCAACACGATATTTCATCTGTGAGTATGAGCCTGGATTAAGTCAACTCTTAATACTCAAGATTCTGTTTCTTGACTATCCGACCTCTACTGATAGGTAAACGACAAAGAACATATCAGTTCGTTTGGGCATGGCCATGCACTTCATCAGTCTATTCAGTCAGTCAATGGGCCCAGAAATATCTCTCTTCGGAGAAGAGGTGCAAATCCCATCTTGCATATCCGCATTTAACACCACGACTTCCGCTGAATCTAGTTACGCCCTTTATGGCCACCCTGTTACGGCGTAGCGGTTGAACGCACTAAGTATCCAACAATCCTCATGATATCAAACCAGATACCTCAGGTGATAGGGACAACCACTGTGAGATTTACTTATGACAAAATTCCAGAAGTAATCTCAACCGTGGATCACGTCCGATATTTGCTACTCTATCAAATATCTGTGCAACTCCTGGTCTACAATGCTTGTAGCTGTTATTCAACCACTGATCATAACTACCCAGAGGCTCACAATGACTTTAACGCCCTAACGGGTTCCCACCACGATAAGTTGTCACGGACAAATTTCGAATGAAAGACTGGAAACTAGTCTCATTCCTGGATCATAAAACATGCAAAATATAAAAGTGATAAAGAAAATAATTTTGTATAGTCCACATTACACTCTGTAATAATAACAAAATTAATAGCATTTCTTAATTACTTTTACGGTGTCTATTCAACGTTTTACTAAAATACTGATTTAAATGAAGTATCACCTAACTTCAGTTTAAACCCTTTGATTAATGTTTACCGTATTAATCAAAGTAACAACCAAAATAATACAAGTTTTGTATCATCTGATACAATCTACTTGATTCTACTAATCTTTGTTTTGCAAACACTTTTAAACAAAGATTAGACTTTTCTTTACCATATTCCATGAACTTGGAGACACTGGAATAACTCCTAGTTTTCCTGAATATGTAAAGTTTAAACTGCAACTTCCCTTAGTTGCTGTGTAGATGAATGATTTCTACCTGAAATCAGATAAAATTTCCATTTACCAAGCTGGCAAATTTCAGGAAATTTATTCTAGTGTTTACGACACTTTTAGAAAGATAATTAATATCTTTAATAATTATTCCAACACACTTTAATTATTGATTTCTCTCGAAGTCAATTATGACCTTATTTAGTTTCAAAGACTTTGAAACTTTCGTTCTACCCTTTTGACTAAAAGATAGATTCGTATATCTTATGAATTTACATCCTTCCTGGATCATGAATTCCGAGATATATACTAAATCAATAATTTTATCTTTTATTCTTTATCATGCACTAGATAGAGAATAAACTGGGCTCCCACTAACCTATATGAAAACCAACTATTACTTAAAATTAACTATTGACTTAGTCAAAACTTGATTACTTAGTCAATTCTATTTCAAGTAATAAACACGAGAATTTTAACATTTATAAAACTTAACTGGATTATATTAAATCCTAATTCCGAAACTTGGAATTTTTCCTAGTTTTATAAATACTGATATTATCAATGATATTTGAAATAATATCCTAAATTCTTCTTAAAACATATGAGTAATAAATTTTGATCATAAAATACTTTCATAATCTTTTACTCATAAATGTTTTATTTAAAAACACATTCCTATAATTATAGTACTTCGTGTGTTTTTGACAGTTTTCATATACATTACTTCAAACTATTTTGATTGAAGTAATACTGTTAGTGTAATAGGCAACATCTCGGATCTAATTTTGAATCAAGTCTAATTTGACTTATACAGATTCAAAATATCATGCATAAAGATATCAAGACAATAGTTTTAAATTTTAAAACCGATAAGAATTCAAAAAACAAAAATTCAAATTTTGGAAAGACAAGATTGTTTTAAAAGTTTAAAATTGTCTTGATAATATCTAAAAGTAATCTTGCATGTTGATCCTTGCAATCTGGGCACTTCACTTTTAATGACCACCTGCAAATAAACATTTGCTTCTAGGTGTCAACACACTTGTAAGCTAACAAGCGAAAGTGATAATCTGAAGCAGTCACGAATACCTGAGGTGTTTATATCTGCTTCGTAACGCTTCGGGCAGTTATGCCTTCAATGACCGACTTCATGGCACTTGAAGTATTGATTCTCGGTTATTATTCTGTTAGGCTTAACGTTTTTACCCTTGCCTTTGCCTATATCATAAACATTGGGTGCACTCAGGGTAGCCAGAACTTGGCCCTTTCCCTTACTGGTGTTCCCATGCCCACGCTTCTTCTTTACTTCACCATTCTTGACCATAAGCACATCTTTGGTCTTGGTCTCCATTCTCAACTCAATTACTTATAATCTTCAGACAGTGAGTTGAGTATCGTATTTGTTGCTAACTGCAACAAAACTGGGCGACTGAGCCTCTCTAGGTGATTTAATGTGCCTCTTTATTTTCATGATCACTAACTGAGGTCCCCTTTGCCATCTTGCACGCGTTCAGTGCTCTACTGGCATCATAACGCTCTGTGCGTGCTTGCGTCTGAAACATGTCCCTCAACTGGCGGATCATGTTATAGGCATTTGTGTTTATGAGCCTCGTACGAAAAACTGGGCTCATAGTCGCAAGCATAAAGATAGCCTACGTCCAGCAAATAATCGGAATGCTTTCTATAAGCGTTCCTGACAGTGACAGTAGCTTTTGCTGGAGGGGCCTTCACCTAGAGGCTTTTCTAGGACATACTACTTTCTCTCGTGTCTGAGCACAATCATCAGACTGCGCTCCCATACGAAAAATTATACCTAGTAAGTTTGTCCTTTTCGAGAATGGAGCGAAGAGGGAGTTTATCAGTGTTGGTAATAGTGTTTGCTATCTACACATTTTAAAAACTTTGGTTTTAGTAACTGTGAAAGACTATTTCCAATAAATATCAATAAACCCTTAAATGATCAATTATTGGACTAGGATCCTAATTACATACGCCCTGATGACCGGTGTGTTCACGTCTCACCAGGACCACGTACTAACTAGGTAGGTAAGGACTTTTACCAATCATATCTAACTGACACGACTCCTAGATCTTTTCGGGACAACGGTAATTATCCGTACATGTTTCAGTCCCTCTAAGTGCTTTTTGGCCCGGTACCACCCGGTAAACTTAACAGAACCAAAACAGATCTCACCATTTTGGGACTTGGACACTTTACTCTGGCCGGTACCACCCGGAGATAATTCGCAGAGTCTTGTTAATCCCCTCCAGCTTCGGTTTGAACGCGGTCGTTCAAGGTGTGTTCACTTACAACGGCCGCGTACCTTACGCCGGAGGTGCCCCTAGATGGGTTGCACTACTTATCTATGATTTTCGGGGTTTTTAATTAATTTTGAAAAACCTTTTAGTTCCAGTATTTTGAAAATCTATAATTTTGAAAAACTGATTGTTTAGAAGGTAACTGATGTTTAAACTAACTGTTTAAACATGCTTGCTATTTTAAAACTAACTGTTTTAAAGAGCACTTGCTAATTAAAAACTAACTGTTTTAATAAGCACACTTGCTAATCAAAACTACCTGTCTTGATAGCATATTTGTTGACCAAAACTAACTGTTTTATCAACTTGCCTTTTCATACAAAACAGTCTTATTATTGAGGTTTTAAATAAAATCTACCGTTTCAAAAAGGTTTATAAAACTGGTAATTTTAATTATAAAACCTGTCCGCTCTTGTGATTTTATCTAGTTTTAAAAAAATCTCTTATTTTAAAACATTTTGATATAATTATAAAATCACAACCACGCAGTTAATATGTCAACAACCACGCAGTTAGATATTAACTAATTATAGATTCGCCAACTTGTTCCTAAAAAACCAATGATGACCTATTATCTATAGATCTTCAATCTTCTCGCGTAGCTCCCACTGGCCTCGGTATTTTTGATGGAACTCCAAAAGAAAAATAAAACTATCCTATGGTCATTATATTACAAAGGGGTTGTAAATGGCACGCAGGCCTCCCCAAATTAAAACAAAGGGTCTAAGTTGGCAAATACTATAATGGACATAAAATATATATGCAAACTGATATATAATTTAAAGCAAATTACGCAATTCACATATAAAGCATAAATAAGCAATAAATACGGAAGGCGTAAAACAATCCTAGATCCGTTAAAATTATTTCGTTCTGTTTATCGCAAAGTTTGGTTTTAACTGATTCATAAGACAAACTGTTTTATAAACCGAAACTGATATTTTAATCTGAAATTAGCTTTTACTTGATTTATAAAATCATCTAGACTAATAAACTATAAATCTTATCTTATAAATCAAAACCGATTTTCTAAAATATTCACATTTTATCCAAAAAACATATCAAACCTGACATTTCGAACTAACTGGTCGAAATATTAAGTACTGGCCCCTAAACTGCATCGATGTTCGACCAACTGGTCAAACATGTCATTGGGCCTATCTGACCAACCTGGTCAAACGACTGGTTTGACAAAAATAATTTTATTTAGGGATAATTATAAATCCCCTTTAAAATTAATTTTATAAGATAATTTAATTACTTAAAATTATCTATGATAAAACTAATTTGGATAAAACTTAAAACCAATAAAACCCTTTTTGGGCCTTGAGCTGGGTTCAAAAATCCTGGGTTTTGGGCCCGTTATCATTTAGGCCTAATTATACGAAAAACCCTAGTCGCAACACATGATCGATCGACAGCCGCACAAACAATTCCGGCCACAACCGATCTCGCGGCGCGAGCATACCTGGCCACAGCTGGCCTCGCGGCGCGAGCAGCCTGGTCGAAAACCATCACTCACATCGCTGCCGCCGGCGATAGCGACAACAATCGCCTGCCACCACCACCGCGGCTACTCCCGCACCATCGCCGCTGGTCGGTGACCGAAACAAATTACCAACCGCCGCCGCCATCGCATTCCGACGACAGCAGCAGCCATCATCTGGCGACAGCAGCGGCGCCGACACCGCCACCGCCACCGGCAACCAACGACAGCAGCAACAGTCGGTCACCACTGCCGTGGCCGGCGATCAATTAAACAACCTACCACCGCCGCCATTCAACGCGTCGATCACCACCGTGATCGCGACATACGGCTACCGCCGCCGCGACGAGCAGTCGACAATCAACACCGCCGCTGCCATCATCCGGCGACGACGACAACGCGCAAGCGCTACCGTCGCCACCAATCGTCACGATAAGCGATCAAAAGTCGCCGGCCACCACCAAACTGGTGGTGCGGGCTTACCTTGGCGTCGGCTTGGCCTGGCCACGGCTCAGCCGCGGTTCGGCCATCGTACGACCACCACCGAACTGGTGGTTTGGCCACCACACGGACACCGCCGAACCGGTGGTTTGCCACCGCTTGGCTCACCGTCGACTAGCGATTGAGCCGCGGTTCTGGTTTGATCTATCGGTGGTCCGATTAGTTACCATCGATTACCGCTAACTCGTGGGTTTCTCGCGATAGGTTTTTCGATTAACAATATTATACAAAAACTGATAAGATTAAATTAATGTGAAAAACCTATTTGACTTGTTTTTCAAGAAAGCTAATCACATAGAATTTAAAATCATTAATTATGATTTTAACCGTTATCTAAAACAAACTGTTTTAAGATAACTCCAATCAATTAATATAAAATCATCAAAAATTTTGATTTTATATGTTATCCAAAACAAAACCCTTTCAGATAACTATAACTAATTAATTAAGTCTTGGTTTGTCTGATAAACTTAAACTAGCTGTTTTAATTTATCAAACCAAAAACACAACTGAAAGAAAAACAACCTGTTTCTCTTTTCATGTGATTTTGAAAAACATGATAAACAAAAATTGAACAATTTTTATAACGGATCTAATAACATAAAATAAAATAAACGAATAAACCTGTGGCTCTGATACCACTGTTGGGTTTTTCTGTGATCCCCGAATCAAACTGATCCGAAGAACACTAAAGGAGCGGAAGCGATTTTGGATAAAAACCCGAAACCACGATCGTTCGTTCTAAATTATTTAATTGTTTTAAAAGAAAGAATATTTACCTGGAAAGCTTGAGCTTGATCCACCGGTGATCGACCAAACGAACGTTCCTCTAGCAGAACACAAAAAACCCGAGGAAACCGGAAAAACCGAACTGGTTTTGGGGTTAGGGCGGCGCCGATTAAAGGGAGAGAGAGATGGGAGAGGATTTTTGGTGGAAAACTGATTAGGGATTAATTTAATTGAATGAATTTCAAACCCTAAAGACTTATTTAAATAAAAGACTTTCCATTTAATTTAGTTTCCATAATTATCTGATTCTTTCTTTCTCCTTAAGAAAGAATCTTCTAGATAATCACTATTAATTAACTAGATATCTAATATATAATTCATCTAACTAATTAATAATCCTCTAACTTTGGGATTTCTGAGTGAAATTACCCAACTGATTTATAATTGACTATTATAAATCCAATCTCTCCATTTCTGGGTTTTATTTAACTTGTTCGATTTATAGGTCCTCACAGGTGTGACCCTCAAGTGTCTTATAACATTGGATGTGTAATCACTGGTTTGTCAACTTCTGCACATAATTACTAACACCTCCAACACCGGACATACCATCGTAGGCCTGGCCGAAGGCGCTAAATGTTGAGCCTGATCCAGTAATAAGGTCTGCATACGAGCCCCATGCAGAATCCAGCGTCTCAGTACCAGAAAACGCAGCCTGCGAAATGACATTCATAATTAGTAAACAACGTAGCGGGTATTAGATGCATACAAATTAAATAACACTTACAGCTTGCGTGTTCGGGGTCGGTATAAAGAATGAAGCCCCAGACATGCCGTGGGCGGGAGGTGTAAAGCATGTCGGCCCAGTCATCGCGAAGGTCGAACTCTAGCCCTACAAACATCATATAAAGCTTATTAAGCAGGATCTCAAACTTATTAAGCGCAAGCGCAAAAATAGGTATCCACGATGCTTACAAATTGTGTGTACGCCGGCTGTATATATCCAAAGGACGAACTCATGCCCCCGCTCATGTGAAAAGACTGTCTCGCATCCTCCTAAACATTGTAATTTTAAGTTAGGCAAATTAACACTATATAACTTACGAGAACTTTAATGGCTAACTTACCTGATGTGAGTACTGGACAGGCATGGAACCAGTATTACCGGTTGGACGGCTAGTAGAAACAGAATGTCGTCCAGACACCTAACCAATGTATGCACATGCTAACCATTAGACAAAACATGAACCGTTAATATTAAATTATAAGGTTAAACATTTACCCGCATTCGAGCTAACTCATCCTCAATATCTTTCACCCTTGTCATCAACCCATTATGTTTCTGTTCCACTCTGTTAAACCTCTCCCATTTGTCTACGTCCATAGGATCGTCCGCGACGGGGTCATCCTCATCATCACGTACCTGTAAAAGTCTGGGCCTCTTCGGGGCTTGTCGACTGACAATGTGCTGAAACCATTTCTGGCTCCATATGTACCACCTCTGCTGCTACTCGAACTCGTTCACTACAAGCCCCTCCCTTGGGATATATTGTGCCTCCTAATATATAAAAAAACATGTAATGTCAGCTTGAATTAATAAACTATACTGTGTAAATTAAACTAGGAAAGATCAACAAAAAACATAGTACCGGGAAATGAAGGAAGCTCAACCAATCATCCCTTTGCAACGTTCTCTTACTTTTCTTCTCCCAGCACAAGCCCCTCGGATACGAATTATTCATAGCAAAATACGTCTCCGACCGCGGGAAGATCTCGAAAATCCAAATCTGCAATGATAAAAATAACTTTTAGATTTATTATGTTAAAGAAAAACAATCATATAGTGTTTATTTAAAAAAAACTCATTTAAATAATACATTTAAAAAAAACATTATTATTATTAGAACTCATTTGTTATAACGTTGATTTAAAAAAACATTATTATAGACACATTATTCATATAAACATTATTATTATAACATTCATTTAAACATTATTCATATAAACATTATTATTATTATAACGTTGATTTAAACATTATTCATATAAACATTATTATTATTATAACGTTGATTTAAAAAAAAAGATTCATATAGCGTTTATTTAAATAATACATTATTATAGCGTTAATTTTAAAAACATTACTTATATAAAGAATGATAAATATATTACCAAAAACGCGTGTTGAAAGCCGTATAGCGTCATTTTAGTCGACTCATGTGCCAATCGTCTTTCAAAGGCGCCGTCCAATTGCTTGTATGTATAGCTCCAAATGTATGAACCCCACGGAAATTCCTTCCACGCTTCCAAGTATTGCGCAACATTTAATAGTACGTTATCGACATACACTTTGTCTTGATGGCCAAAAAATACCTTCTCGACCATCATAATGGAACATATACGAACTTTATCTGCGGTGTCTAAGTCCCTCATGTCGTTAAACAAAATCATCAAGTCCGAAAGCTTCAACCGAAAGGGTCCGTTCCTAGGTTGTTCATCAATTAAATGTGGAAATAACCTAGTAACCAAGGAATTCCCATCCGAATTGTATTGGGTCGGTAAGGGACCAAAAGGGAGTCCCGTGATAAGATTAAACTCTGCTCGGCCATAACGACGTGTGTATGGACCGACCCTAAAATATAAAGTCTCGGGGTCTCCATTTTGGACCTCAACCTGCTTTTGTAAAAATAAAACAACAGTCATCGGATCGGCACGTAGTTTTTTTACATAGTCCAACCAATGACCAAACGGACCCTCTCTAAACAACGCCTGTGCATCGTCATCTAACCTAGATTTCATATCCGCCAAAAACGACAACGAACTCCTCAACGTAAGTTTGGGCCAATTGTAACCTCCCTATACAAAAGTTAATAAATGATTGTCAATTATATAAATAAATAATCATATACATATAAACCTTAAAACCTACATCCAAAAACTAATATAATTACACAACTAAAATTACAATTACAATTTTTTAACGTTTAAAATTATAAACATCTCAAAACCAACGTCTAAAATTATATAGATCAAAAATGAAGGAAATTTTTTTAACACTTTTTACGTCTAAATAAATATAAATCTTCACATATACATCTAGATCCAAAAATATCTCAAAACATACTTCTAAAATAATCTACATCTAAAAACTATTACACATTTAGATAAATTACAATCATAATTTTTTTTTACAATTTTAACATGTACAACTATTAACCATTTACATAAATCCATGTGATAAATTATATACATTTTTAACCAACTAAAAATTAAACACATAAAAATTTACATTAATCCATAAAATTAAACATTTGTACTCATATAATTCTGCACATCAAGAAAACATAAACATCAAGTAATCTACATATACATCAACTAAACATCTCAATTTTATACACATATACATCAAGAAAATACTTACATAAACATCTCAATAAACATCTCAATTTTATACACATAAAAATTAAACTTTACAACCGTAAACATTCTAAGTTAAAGAAATGTAGAAAACTTACATAAGAAGTCGACATTGATGTTGAAGACGTTGATGGTTTGTAACTGAATTCGTTTGTGTTGATGGTGAACCGACAAAATCATGTGTGCTTCAACGTCGTTGTTCAATTGGTCCCCACTTTGAAGTATAATAGAGAGTAGAATGGTGTAGGAATTAAAAGATGAGAGTTGATAGAGATAGTTGAGAGCTGAATGAGAAAGATAGTTGATAAAGATAGATGAGAGTGAATGAGAAAGAGATAGATGAGAGTTTGAATGAGAAAGAGATAGATGAGAGGAAGTATTGAGAAAGAGATAGATGAAAGAGGGTTAGGTGGTGGTGTGTGTGTTTTGTCGGCTGAAAATTAAAGAAAGAGGGTAGGGTTTGTCTTGGTGAAGCCATATTTTGACAAGTGTTTGGTCAACATCAGTCAAAGTCGCCCCCGACGACTTATGCCGGGGCGACTTAGTGCATCGGGTGTTTGTGACATTCTTCCAAAGTGTTAGTGCAGAGGCTGATTTGAAAATATAGGGAAGTCGCCTCCGGCGACTCTCCGTGGGGCGATTCGGTCGCCGGCGGCAAGAAAACATGCCGGAATCGGCGTTTTTGGCCGGAAAAGGGGAAGTCGCCTCCGGCGACTTTGGCTGGGGCGACTCCTTGGGCTATTTCGCGAAAATGTGGGAGAGAGGGGCTAAATTTGATTTTCTCTATTTTTCAATGGCTACTATAATTAATTTCTCTAAAACAAGAATAATTAAAGTTAAAATATGTTGTTTGCTATACATGATTATATATAATATAAAATTAGTGTTACTGTGCGGTGTCCTTTTTTCTTATTTTTATGGATTCGATTCTTTTTGTGAATGTTGGAATAAATTTAAAAATAGATTTAGTGGTGTGTGTTGGCCGTTAAAAAAACCATCATTTTATTTTCTTCTCAATATTTGTTTCCAATTTTAAACTAGCTTTTCAAAATTTTGATGATGAGTGTGTTGGATATAGTGTCCAAAGTCATTAATTATTGGTAATATTTCTAATAAGGGGGTTGCTATTTGCATCCTTTTAATAGGGGTGTGATGCATCAGGAATGTAAAAACATGCATTGAGAATATAAAAAGAGGGTTTGATGTTGATGTATGTGAATGAACAATTCACTTTATAGGGGTGTGGTTAGTAAGTCAAATGGTGCAATTAGTCTTCCATTCTAATAATAGCAAGGTCCTTTAAAATTCAAATAAACAATTAGAAGAATAAAGGAAGTTAAAATGATTAGTTTATTATTTGTCATGTGATGAGAAATTAATAATAAGCTAAAATATAATTGATTGGATTAATTATACAAAGGATAAGGACTTGATGATGATGATTGGTTAAGATAGTTTTAACAAACTTATCGGTTCAAGGGGTTAGTTGTAAAATAGATAGATAACTTAGTCGATAAGTGGGAGAGTGACTATAAATAAACTGTTTAGGATCAAACCCAAAACAAGTTTTCCTCCCCCTCTCTTGGTGGCATCAATATCCCCTCTCCCTCTCTTCCAAAATTGTAAACGCCGTTAAAGGTTTAAGGTTTAAGCTTCTTCTTCTTTATTGTTGGTATTGGTATTTAATATCCAAGAAGTAAGATCAAATGTTTGATTCATCATTGTGGTTTTCGACAATCACAATAAACAAATAAGTATTTTTGGCTCATTCTCTTGTAGTTAATTATCTAAAACATGTGCATTCTTATAAGTTGCTAGTTTGATATTAAGATAGTTGATTTTTGAATATGCTTCCATTGCTTACATATTATGTGGTAGTAGATTTGCTCAAACCTTTCAGAGTGTATTCATATTAATATTTTTACTAGGGTTAATTACATGGGTGTGTATCGAACTTGTCACGTTTTACCATTGTATGTATCGAATTTGCTAGAGTTGCCATTGTGTGTATCGGTTTACCTACTAAGAAGGTAACTGGTCAGAATGCCACGTAGGCTGCCACATAGGCTGCCAACTCATTATATATTTGAGTAAATTACAAAATCCGCCCCTCTAGTTTACTTCTAGGGTTCAAGGACCTGTTTTGTCAAGTTAGTAAATGCCACATCCGTCGTCGTCGCCGCCGCCACCAAAAGACCACCACCACCACCACCAAAACACTACCACCACCACACCCACCACCACCACAACCACCATCTCCACAGCCACCGCCACCACCGCCACCACAATCACCATCTCCACCACCACAGCCACCATCTCCACCACCAAACTACCATCATCACCAAACCCACCACCATCACCAAACCCACCATCAAAATACCACCACCACCACCTACCATCAAACTACCATCACCACCAAATCACACCAACACCATCGCTGCCTCTAAACCTACCACCACCGCTGCCTCAAGAAAATAACCCCAATTTTACCTAATCTGAGGCCATCGATGTGAAAAAGAAGACATGGCTGGCGACGTGGTGTTACAGGGTGGCCGGAGATGAAGAATGGTGTGGCCGGAGATGGAGACGGAGGTCGCCGGATCTGGAGAACGGTGTGGCCGGAGATGGAGAATGGTGTGGCCAGAGATGGAGATGGAGGTCGCCGGATCTGGAGATGTGGCCGGCGACATGCCGGTGGCGTGTAGTTGCAGCAAGAGAGAGAGAGAGAGAGAGAGAGAGAGAGAGAGAGAGAGAGAGAGAGAGAGAGAGAGAGAGAGAGAGTTCAGATATATAAAAGTTCAGAAATTACAATTTAACCCTTCTACTTTCATTTTTGCTAAAGAAAACCTCAGGGACCAAATTTGTAGTTTACTTTTTTTGAAAATAAAAAAATAAATTCCACCTCATATATGACTTGTACACGTCAGCATTTTTGTAGGTAACAAGTTATTCGATACACACAATGGCAACTCTAGCAAGTTCGATACATACAATGGTAAGTTTAAAAGTTGAGTACATACAATGATAAAACGTGACAAATTCGATACACACCCATGTAATTAACCCTTTTTACTATATTATATTTACCTCATGTTCTTAAAAAAACTACAATTTAAGGAGAAAACTAAAATTTAAGGTTCCAGTGTATTACTTGTATCTACAACTTGCAATACTTGTTAGTTTGAACTCCATAAAACAAGTAGATAACCACCTGAAAACATATTAAAATGTAAAATAAATGCTAATAAATCCCTCACCCTCCCAACAATATCAAAATAAAACCTAAAGGGAAGAAAAATAAAAGAAATATTAGACAAGATTTAAGTGCTCCAAGTTTTCAATTTCAAGACTCAACAATGAAAATACTATTATCAAAAATAAACTATGGGTTTTGTATAGTAGCATTTATGAATATCTTTTACATTATACATTAAAAGTTTGTTACTTTGAGAATATCTATCACACAAAACCCTTTAATGCTTTCATCTTTATTTTCCACACCCACAAATTCTTTTCAAAAAAGATTGTAATTTGTAAATACAATTAAAAAAAGACCTAAAAAAGATGCAAAACACAAAAGAAAGCATTCAAATCTATCAAACCAAAGGCCTTTGTTCCTCCTCATCACTTTTCATTCGGATTTTTCGGTTCTCGTTGGCCGATGAAGATGATAGCTCGTTGATCTTTGGAGAGGTCGGTTTATTTTCAGGGACCATCTTCAACACGATGCCCATCGATATCAGAATCAAACCGGTGCAGTGTTGTTCGGTCAACGGTTTCGTAAATATCAAGTACGAAAGAAGTAAAGTGACCGCCTTTCTTGCAGTGGTGATCTATCATGAATACAGTACAAGTTCAAAAACACAAAGTATAAGACACATACGGAATTTTAAGTGTTGTGCCACTCATGTATGTCTAAATGTGATAATAGATTGCTTAACAGAATTTAAGTTTATAGGACCAAACAATTATGTTTCTTATGTAATGTGTTATAATTAGTTGATATGAGGCTTTTAGACATCCTAACAAGTTTTTTATGACAGTTTTGAAATAAAACAATCATTTTTATTCATTTTATATGACATTATGTGAAAAAATGTTTTACAAAAACACATGTCGTAAACAAAACGTGTTGTCCTTTAAAAAAGTGGATAGGACACTTTATTTAAAAAAAAATATGTTAAAACTTGTTAGGATGTCTAAATACGTCCTACATCTTATTATTGTAACACCTTTATATACAACATACAATTATTTGGTCTTATAAAGCAATCTATTAGGACATTTAGACAATAAAGTCAATTTTGCTATAAATCTAGTTATGGGGTTGAAGAGAAGCTTGTTACCATGGCGGTGGTGGCTGCTCCAAAGATGGCAATGAGAGAAAGAACCGAGACCTGGCCGATAAAAGTTGCCAATGCTTCGAAAACCAACACGCCATAGACATACGGATGCTATACCCACAAAGCAAAAAGATTGAAAAAAACATTAGATATGTGATCATGGATCGGATTAGGAGGCAAAACAAAATCTCATGTTGACTTTTTAGGTCAAAGAGACTAAGGTTCAAATCCAAGATTGATGATTAATCTTGCATTTTATAATGAATGTTGGCAAAATAATGGTTCTAAACTTGACATAAGATAATTAATAGGGTTAAATCAATATCCAATGATGAGTTTTACTAAAGTAAGATATGAATTAAAGTAATAGAATTAACCTCAAAATGTCAAAATCTATGTTCTTTTGGGATGCATTTGGTAAGCATACGAGATTAGACTAAATAGACGAAAGTGAGGTAGGTGGCTGAAAGAACTCAGAAAAGTTTTAGGGTTTTAATTTGACATGAGTAATTTTGTAATTTACCAATTTCATCTCTATCTCCTTAAATTTTTGTTCCATTTATATTGGTGGGTAAGAAAACATTTTTGTCTCACTCACGTCTTGTCATGTCACACTCTAATGACGTGCCAAACATGGAACAAGTTTTTACACTGTTTTATTCTACCCTGTCTTGAATACTAAATGAACCCTTAATCTTTACCTGAGAACAAGAACTCCAAGCTCTGAACAATTCCCCGGTCAAAATCATCGGAGGAATCAAGAATGGCATACCGACAACCGTTGAGCAAAAGAGCATTTCCATCTTCACAAGAAACCGAAATGAAAAAAATAATATGGTCAAGCATTTTTTTTCTACGAAAGCATGCATTAAGAAACCTCACCTGTGTTGTATCGGGATTCATGGTAAAGATAGCTTCTTGGAAATTCCCAAGGAACGAGTCCATAACTAATGCACCAGATACCATCAAAACTCCGAGTATGCTAAAATTAGGGGAAGTATTTGCATCGGCTAGAGTGAATAGGATTAGTCCTATCACTAAAAGTAACGCCGACACGTATTCGTGAGGAGGGTATTTTCTTCTTAAACCGGGAATAAAAGCCCCCATAATCATCACCGGAAGAACCTGAAAATCTCAAGACATTCACCTATTAACCATATGAAAAGGCATATGGAGTTAAGGGCCAAAGTGGTTCAGCTTAGTTTGGTTTTGGTTAGAACCACAAGCCGTATTGAAGCGAGCTATGGGAAAACCAAATCACACTAACCGATTTGGTTTAGTTTGGCCTGATTTCGTGGTTATGTGGTCCAAGCTTACACCTATCTATGAACTCATTTGAAAAGCAAACTATAAAACCAAGACACAAACATTGTCGATTATTGTTGTTTAGTGTTACCGTTTGTTGGTTGGTTGGTTGATCAATTTTAGGGATTTTTTATTATTGTTGGTTGATCAGTTTTATGGTGAAGTTTTAAGAATTAAAAAAAAAAAAAAAAAACATTAGCTTAAGAGAAAACTTAATTTAAAATAACAAAAGCTAAGGGATAAAATGGTATTTTTTCATTCAGGCAATTTATTCTAACATAACTAACAAACAACAATGTAACTTAATATGAAGACTGACTTAAAAGAAAATTGGAAAACAACAAATAGCCCATTAGTAAATAGTAACTCCTTCATGGATCAATGGAAAAATGAAAAACAAGCCCAAGCCCACAAGATATGGCCATTTTGAGTTGGACTTTTTTCTCTCCTTTTCTTTTTCCTTTTTATTGATACAAGAAACACTTATATAGGCCCAGTTTAAAAAAATATAAAGTTATAATATAAGTTTTTCAAAATTTTCAAGCTTTTTTTTAAGTTTTTCTAGATTTTATCTGCTTAAATTTATTATTTAAAGTGTATTTTCATCCTACATTTCAAAACTTGTAACTAAAAAAATTGTGAAAAAAGAATTCCTTTAAAAACCGGCCTAGGCCCGGGACCGGTAGCTGGGCCTAGATTGGTCCTAGGATTTTTGGTTGGTACCCTCGTTTTGAAGGGACCGATTTAGGACCATCCCGACCCCCCGAAACGAACTTTTGCCCTTTCTTTTTTCCTTTTTCTGTTAATCCATGAAAAAATCTGTTAACTCTTGGATCTACTATGTATCACAACTCATTTCTTTCAATACAATCGAACAACGTGTAAAGGGTATCAAGAATTTAAGATTGTACCTTTGTAGATTTAAACATGAGTTGAGCCGGGTAGTTGAGGAAAGCCAACGACCCTTTGGTTAGCCCGTGAGAACCCATAAGAACCGCCGAGAGCTTAACGTAAGTCTTCCAAGGGTTCACCATTTGCTTTGTGGTGAACCCTTGCAAGTAAATCAGAGCAAGATAAACCCAACCTTGAACGAACGTGAAATACCACCCATAACTACACGAAAAGCCGTCACAAAGATCAAAACTTTGAAGCTAAACTCAATAAAGTTGCAAACTTTTGATCGAAAAAACGAATCTTGAATTCATTGTCACGCGAAAAAACTCACCTGAATTGAAGCCGATTATATACATATTCCTACAAAAAGAAAATCACAATTCACATGTGAATAGTTAGAATCATTATTCATCCGAGTCTTGCGTTTGAACTCAAAAGCAATAGAATAGTTCAAAAATTATTCATGGAAGACAAGAATAACACTTTACCCATCAAACAAAGATTATATGACACAAATATTAAAAATTTCCAATAACTAATTGAAATCCATTAATAATAAATTAAAAATATATAAACTAAATGTTAATAGATTGGATTGATTAACATGGAAACACATATCAATGCTAAATATAGAAACTAATAAAAATAAATTAAATTAAAAAAATGGGGTTGTTAAGAAATTGTCAATAGAACCTAACACAATCTTAAATTTCGCCTAAATATTACCAAAATCTTTATAAATCAAAAATATTATCAAGAATATAACCCAAAATAATCAAATTTTCTTGGGGTTTTTTTTATGTTAAGACATTGTCAATAAAACCTAACACAACCTTATATTTCGCCTAAATATCACTAAACTTGTGCATTAAATCATAAATATTATCAATAAAATAAACCAAAAGTAATTAATTTATCAAAATTTCTTGAGTTTTTCATTCCTCCTTCAATATACAATCATACCCAAAAAAAAAACTAAAATTCTAAAAACTAAAATCTTGAATTCCTTAAAACCATTACCAAAAATGGAGATAAAATGATTCAATTCCATAAAATAAAACCCAAATTTCCCAAATTGATTGAAATTTTCTATCAAGAAATTACCTCACAGACGCCATTAACGAGGTACCCAAAGAAAAACCCAGAAGAACAAATGAGAAATTGCTGCCATTTGGGTCTAATCGAAAGAGAAATACCAAATAAAGATCGATTTTGTTCTTCGTTGTTGTTCTTCATTTTTCTTGAAATTTTTTTGGTTCTATTTGCTCTGTTTTTCTTGAAAAATAAAACAAAAAAAGTATGATAATTTTAAAAAGTAGAATTGGGTTGAAAATGGATTTGGTTTTAAAAATGGGATTTGGTTTAAAAAAGGAGTGATTTTGTTAGATCTCACGTTGATCATGAATCAAGAACACATGAAGAAGGAAAGAAAAGAAGGCAAAGGGTTTATAGAGAAGGAGAATCGTGTGGGAGGTTTTTGATGTAAAATATTTTGGTTACTTTTTTAAATATATTAAAAATGTTATTTCTAAATGTAATTTTCTTTTAAGTAAATGTAATAAAGGTTGGGGTCGGTAGTGAAAATTTTGAAAAACATATCTATGGGACGGGTATCTAATTTTAGTATCGGAAATTGAACCTTGTGAGATGGGTACCCGTATCGAACTGAACCGAAAAAGAGTAGGTGTCCATGGTTCGGTTTATGGTTACCTGCATTTTGTCGAGTGTTTTGATTTACGCAAAATATATATTGTAAAATGAAGTTGTTTTGTGACAAACTAAAACAATTAACACTAAAAAAATATTAGAAAATGAAAATAAGAGTATGAATGATTGTCATCGATACGGGTGTGCAAAACGATCTAGATAGAATCTAACCGACAAACCAATGGCAGTGGTGGGTGAACGAAAAAAAACACGGCATGTGATGGAAATTATCTTAAAATTAGTAATTTTTTATTATGAAGTATTATTAAATATATTTTTCTTAATAAACTAAATATATACGGGGTTGGGCGGGTATCCGCGGGTAGTAAATTTAGAGGACCGAACCCGGGTTTTCAGGATTTTCGAACCACGGGTTGCACGGGTATCATTTTTTCTCGGTTTTGGATCATATGGTTTAGTTTGGTTCTTCAGTTTTTCGGTTTTTTAACACCCTTGTTATTGTTAAATATATATATATATAGTTCAAATGTGAACCACTTTTTGGTTGTGAACGTGAAGACAACCGAGACCGCCACGTGGCGACTTTGGTGTGGTCCCTCCCTTTAATTCAATGCCCTCCCATGAATCGCGCCTAGTCACCCGTCGTGGACCTGACATGGCAGCTAGTCATCCGTCACATGTCGCGCTCTCGGCTGTCCTCACGTTCACAACCAAAAAGTGGTTCACATTTGAACCCACCCCTATATACACACACACACACACACACACACACATAAGCAACATTTTTTCTAGAATTTTTTTAGCAGCTTCGACTCAGTGGTAGAAGCACAGGGTTTGAACACAGTTGATCTTATCCGAGCCCCGAGTTCAAACTCACTCCTCTACAACCCCCCCCCCCCCCCAATTAATTCGGTAGCGCTACTTCACCTACCCCAGGGATAATAACCCCAAGGGCCCCAAGGGAAATACCATCAGGAAGCTCCAAGGAAGAAACCCTCTAAATGCAATTTCCTTTTAAATAAATGTAACAAGGGTTGGGTTTGAAATAACGGCATGTGTCGGACGGGTTTGGATGGATAAACTAAAAACCTGATCGAATTCCGAATTCCAAATGTGGAAACAAGCCCGACAATTTAGGTTTTAGATTACTTTAATGGTCCGCTTTGAGGTCATTCAGGTTCAGGATGATTAATGAAATGGATAGTAGATTAAGAAATTATAAGAGGAGAAGATCGACTAAGATATAAGTGTTGATCCAGCTCTCCTAAGACCTGATGAAATGATAATGATCCTGAATCTTTACTTAGTGAATAGGTTTTTACTTCTGTTATAGCTTGAGGAATTATCACTGAGTCTGTTCAGTGTTATTCCATGTTACTTATGCTGTAACTTATTTTTATAGTAATCAGGATCAGGATCAGGAGACGAACGAGTCTGTTCTGTAGTCTACTGATCCTATCCACTAAAGTGAAGACCTCCTGAAGACATCAAGATCATACTCAAAGAACCATCAGCAACGTCGAAGACTTAGCTGATGACAGGAACAACATGCTCGTGATCTGAAGACGGAACTCAGTGATAGCAGGCTGCTCAATATCGTATGACATCCTGAAGAATCATCAGGATACAAGTGACCCTGAACAGCACCAGCTTCAGGACTCTAGTCACTGATCAGTATCCTGATCCTGAGGGATTAGTGTAATGTCTTAGTCTAATGCACAAAAGGATTATCCGCCTTTACTGACACAAAAGTACATAAGGACAGTCTCTTTACTGTTCCCTCCGTACTTATCAGACCTCAAGGCAACTGTTTACACACTTCCTCTTTTGCACACCATGCAAAGAGTATTTGTTTATAGTAAATAGTACAAAGGACCACTTACATTGTGACACGTACACAAAAGTGAGTCTACATGCATTTAATGCATTGGGTATAAATAGGACTTGAAGAGATGTTCTCCAGACCACTTCTTGATCCTAAATCTACCCGAATCCTTTCTTTCTTTATTCCCTCTATCTTCTTTCTTACATCTTCTCACTCTAGTGCATAGTGAAAGAACTTAGATTGTTTAGTTTAGACTTATTTGTCTTCTCTATTTCCGCAACAATCTGTAAATTCATTTTGTTTATACAACAAGAATTTAAAAGTGAAAACTTGTGTGATTATATTCAACCCCCCCTTCTATAATCCCAAACACTATCCTTACTTGAAGGTCACCTCTTTGGGACCAACAAGTGGTATCAGAGCAGATACAAGCTCTCATTTTCTTCTTAGAAAAATCTTGTGATCCTCTCTTCTAATCCATGGCTCTTCAAGCTAAGGATAACTACTTTGATACCGGCTCTGCTGGAAAACCTCCTAGGTTCAACAAAGATAACTTCTCTCTTTGGAAAACCAGGATGGAACTCTTTCTCTCTGGTTCTGATCCCCAGATTGCATACTTTCTGGAAAATGGACCACATGTGCCTACACAAACCGTCCACCCCATTCCTGCTGCCGCTGGCCAACCAGCTGTACCTGAAAGGCAACTGGTAAAGCCTGTGATGGACTGGAATGATGAAGACAGACGCCTGGTCAACATTGACACCAAGGCTAGGTCTCTCATCGCCATGTCACTCCCTGACGATGTATTCCATTCTGTCTGCCACCTTCGATCTGCTAAGGAAATATGGGACACTCTCTGTGTTCAATATGAGGGTACTGCTGTCCTCATGGAATCAAGAAAGATTTTCTTGGTTCGACAGTATGAAAGCTTTATTCATCAAAAGGATGAAACTCTTTCCCAGCTACATCAGAGATTCAACTGTCTTCTGATTGATCTGAAGACTATCGGTACTACCTACTCTAACTCTGAGGTGGTTACCAAGTTCATGGAAGCTCTTCCTGAACATTGGGAAATCTACACCTCCTGCTTAACTATGTCAAAGGACATAAAGACACTCACACTAAGTGAGTTGTACGGTATTCTTCTTAACCGTGAACAACAGAAGAAACTGAAAAAGAATCTCATAAGAGATTCTAAAGATACCAAAAGTAACTCTGTTGCATTGGTCTCTGACTCAGTTCCTACTGTCGCCACTCCTTCTTCAGTAACTATTACTGAATTAGAATCTTCTGACTCTGACATGTCAGAAGATCCTGAATTCAATGAATCTCTTGCTTTGTTAACCAGATCTTTCAAGAAGTTTGCCAAAAAGGGAAACTTCCACAAAAAGAAACATCTTACTATTACTGACAAGCCTAAATCAGACCCTATTGATAAGGCTACTGCTATCTGCTACAACTGTCAGGGCAAATGACACTTTGCTAATGATTGCAGGTACAGGAAAAGTCAGTTTGCTCCCTCCTCTGCCAAATCCTCTTCTAAGAACCCCAAATACCAGCGCCTGAAAGAAAAGTACAAAAAGATGAAAATTCAGCGCAAGGGTAAAGGTCTCATCGCAGAAGACTGCGACTGGGATGATGTCTCCTCTGATGACTCATCTGATGAGGAAGACACTCAAGTGGCACTAATGGCCATTATTGAGGAACCTACCTTAGCCCTCATGGCTAAGATAGAAGAGGTCCCTGAAGAGACTCCTACTCAGGCTCCTAAAGCTTCTTCTCCCACAACTCCTGAAGCTTCAACCTCTGCGACTGATTCTTCCAGTCAGGTACCTATTCCTCTCGTCCCTCTTGAAAGCTTAACTCAGCTGGACCTGGTCACTCTTGATCTTTACAAAGCCCTGAATGGTAAAACCTCTGCTGAAAAAATGAATATTGACCTTCGTGGTCAACTCAAAGAATGCCAAGAAAAAATAAAACAACTTACCATTCTGAAAGAAAACTATAAAGACCAGGTCACTGTAAACAAAACTCTATGTATTGAAAGAGAAATGGCTCTTGCTGCCAAAGAAAGAGCCCTGGCTGAGTTAAACGCTGAAAAAGTCACCATCAAAGGATGGAGTGACGCCTCTGAAAAGGTTGATGAAATTTTAGCCTCAGGAAGAAATGTTAAAAACAAAAGGGGTCTTGGATACACTCATGGAGGAACTAAATCTGATAGTTCCATGCTCAAATTTGGAAATTTTGTTTCTTCTATCCCTGATCCCAATGCTCCTGAAAACATTCCTTCTTCTTCTAACACACACTCTGAAGGTGCTCCTAAGAGCAAAAAGAACACAGTCAAAGAAAAATCTAATACTGTAACACCTTCAAAGACCAAGAGTCCTAAACCCAAGAACAAAGTTCTGGGTGGTGGTCCTTCAGTCTCAGGATCAAAATCTTTCTCTCAAAATCCTGCTCCCAGACTGAAGATTGACCTGAAGCAAAAGACTCAGGAGGAGAAACCAATTCCTCCAATGTCTAATGCTAAAGGCATACTTGGTGCTGGTCCTGCTCACTTAAAGTTTAAAGACTTTCTGGACCACACTAAACGCTTTCAATATCGCAAATGTTATCACTGTGGATTAAACGACCATATTGCGAGTAAGTGTCCTGATGCTACCAAAGCTGAAAAATCAGCCAAGGTAAAGAAAAATCCTAAGACTGACAATTCAGTCAAAGGGAAGAAGGTTGTCAAGACTGTATCCTCAGTCAAGACTCCAGCCTCAAGAACTGATAAATCAGTCAAGGCTGCCACTGACTCCACCAGTCCTACTGATACTTCTGGATCCATAGTTCTATGGGTACCAAGAAAAACTTAAACTCTAAATTTTACAGGATAAGGGCATCTGGTACCTGGACAGTGGATGCTCTCGACATATGACTGGTTCGAAATCTGTCCTCTCTAACTACCGTGAAGAAAGAGGTCCTGCTGTGACCTTTGGTGGAAACGGTAAAGGCCAAACCCGAGGGTATGGCACACTGACCAACGGAGTAACTACGTTCAAAAGAGTTTCTTATGTTGAAGGCCTGATGCATAATCTTCTGAGCATCAGTCAACTGTGTGATAAGAATCACAAAGTCTCCTTCTCAAAGAAGAAGTGCAAAGTCAAAAACAGAAGAAAGGAAGTTATTCTCACTCGAGTGAGACATGCTGATATCTACATCATCAACATGAATACTTCCACTGACAACTTCTGCTTTGTATCTCGTGCTTCCTCTGATACAAATTGGCTTTGGCACAAGCGTCTTTCTCATCTCAACTTCAAGACGCTGAATCAACTTTGCATCAACAATCTTGTCATTGGTCTTCCTGACTTTCGCTATACAAAGGTGTCTCTTTGTTCAGCATGTGAGAAAGGAAAACAGACCAGGGCTAGTTTCAAGTCCAAGCAGATTTCCTCCATCAGCTCTCCTCTACAACTTCTCCACATGGATCTTTTTGGACCCGTCAACGTCCAATCCATTGCTGGAAAGAAATACACTCTGGTAATCGTTGATGAATATTCCAGATATACTTGGGTGTTCTTTCTTCGATCCAAGAGTGATGCTCCTGAAGAAATCATTCTATTCGTCAGGAAGATGGAAAGACTCAACAACCTTACTGTTCGATCAATCAGGAGTGACCACGGAACTGAATTCAAAAACAGTACCCTGGAAACTTTCTTCGATCAGAAAGGTATCTCTCAGAACTTCTCATCTGTGAGAACTCCTCAGCAAAATGGTGTTGCTGAAAGACGAAACAGAACCCTGATTGAAGCTGCTCGATCAATGTTGAGTGAAGCCAACCTTGCCACTCAATTCTGGGCAGAAGCTGTTAACACAGCATGCTATACCCAGAACCGATCCCTGATAGTAAAGCGCTTCAGAAGAACCCCTTACGAACTCTTTCGTAACTGGAAACCCTCTATCGAACATCTCCATATCTTTGGTTGTGTCTGCTACATCCTGAACAACAAAGATAACCTTGGAAAGTTCGATTCCAAGTCTGATGATGGAATCTTCCTTGGATACTCCTCTATCTCTAAAACCTACCGTGTGTTCAACAAACGAAGACAAGCCATAGAAGAAACGATTCATGTCAAGTTTGATGAATCGGGTCCTACTTTCCCTCACCCTCATGAAAATTCTGAAATAAATCAGTGGGCCGACTCTTTCTTTCAAGTCCCTGAACCTCCCATTGCTGATCCATCTCCTCAAGACCTTCCTGATGGTTTTGAAGAAGATCCTCCCATTCCACCCACTGAAATAACTACTCCACCTCTGATAAATGCCACTCCAATTACCCAAATCATACCATCTGAACCTGATCAACCCACTAACAGTGAAGACTTTTCTCAAACCACTGTTAGTGAGCCTACTCCCACTAATCTTCTCCCTGATCCATCAGCAAATGAAGCTTCCACTTCAGGACAGGTGTATCAGCCACCTGCTCTACGATGGACCAAGGATCATCCCATTGATCAAGTTCTTGGTAATCCTTCCTCTGGCATTAAAACTCGACGCCAATCTGGTAACGTCTGTCTTTATGTTAATTTTATCTCTGAAAATGAACCTAAAGAAATAGATGATGCTTTGCGTGATCCTGCCTGGGTCTCAGCCATGCAGGAAGAGCTTGCAGAGTTCATCAGAAACAATGTCTGGCTTCTCGTCCCTAGGCCTCGAAAACGTACTATCATTGGTTCCAAGTGGATTTTTCGAAATAAACTTGATGAGATTGGTACGATTATTCGAAACAAGGCTCGCCTTGTGGCTCAGGGATACAGGCAGGAAGAGGGCATTGATTACGATGAAACCTTTGCTCCTGTGTCTAGGCTCGAAGCAATTCGACTTTTCCTAGCCTTCGCAGCACATATGAACTTCAAGGTTTATCAGATGGACATTAAAAATGCCTTTCTGAATGGAAAACTTAATGAAGAAGTCTATGTGGCTCAGCCTCCTGGCTTTGTAGATCCTAAGTTCCCTGATCACGTCTACAAGTTAAACAAGGCTCTCTATGGGTTAAAGCAGGCTCCTCGTGCCTGGTATGATACCCTCTCGACCTTTCTTCTCTCTAAAGGTTTTGTTCGTGGAAAGATTGATAGCACTTTATTTCTAAAGAAATATCCTAAGCATATCCTTCTTGTCCAGATATATGTCGATGACATTATCTTTGGATCCACAAATCCCAAACTCTGCGAAAAGTTTGAGTTGCTCATGAAATCTGAATATAAAATGTCTATGATGGGTGAGCTAACATTCTTTTTAGGACTTCAGATCAAGCAATCTGAAAAGGGAATCTTTATCAATCAAGGTAAATATGTACATGAGATGCTGAAGAAATTTGATCTCACATCCTGTACACCGATGAAGACTCCAATGGCTCCTCCTCTCTCACTTGACAAGGATTCCAAAGGGAAACCTGTTGACGTGACTCTCTACAGAGGAATGATCGGCTCTCTGCTGTATCTCACAGCTAGTCGCCCTGATATCATGTATTCTACATGTCTATGTGCTCGTTATCAGGCTGAACCCAAAGAATCCCATCTGACCGCTGTAAAGCGGATCTTCAGATATCTGAAGGGAACTCCTAATCTGGGTCTTTGGTACTCCAAGGACTCAGGGTTCGATCTAACAGCTTATTCTGATAGTGACTTTGCAGGATGTAAGATTTGTTAGGGTAAAAATCTACGATCGCACGACAATCGATTATAGTCATAAGATAAATATTAGGACGATAGTCCTGTATTAAGATAAGGTCCTGAAATAAAGCCTAAAAGAACTATCGAACAAAGATCATTAAACATCGAACGAATACATCGGATAAGTCGAACGATAACGACAATGAACGTACGACGATACTAACGAATAAATATATGAAGTTTATATCCTTTATGCAGGCAAGCTGATTATAATATCCAACAATTGTCCACCTTTGAGGAAATCGGAAATTGAGTACTATGCTATGCTTGTCGAAGATCATCACTACATCGAACAAGTCGTAAGTTATGTATCGTTCGACAGCATCAAAGAACGACCGTTACAAGCAAGATTCTAGCAGCGGTTACAATCTGGACATTAATTCTCAGCAGTACCGTTGGACAGTTACTCTCCGAGCATTAATTGAAGACAATAACGTTGGACGGTTACAATTCAATCATTGATGAGCAGCAATACCGTTGGACCGTTATTTTCAAGCTACTATATAAGAAGGATCAAGCCAGTATTTCGGGACACGAAGTTCTACCCGAAGCTCACAAGTTCTATAATCATTATTCTAGCAAATCATCTGTAATTTACATTCGATTTCATAGTTTTCTCAGTTGTAATCGTACGATCAAAGCTGTATACTTGAAGGACATCACCCCTGATTGGTGATCATAGTGCTCTGTCGACTTATCTTTTAGGTCGACCGCAGGTTTTTTCCTCCGTCGTGAGGTTTTTCCTGCGTCATCAAATTATTTGTCTCATTTTACTTTTCCGCACTTATCATTGATTGTAATTTCTTTCTCTCGACGGTTAAGCCTCACACAAGTTTTGTTCGACATCGAGTTGTGTAATTTTTTACATAAACAGTTTGGCGCCCACCGTGGGGCTCCGTTTTGAGAAAAATTTCATTCGGTGAAAAGTGCGCCTTAGTACTAACCTTTTCTTTGAGTTCTCTTTGAGCTATTTGCGCAGGACAATGGATAACGGATTCATAGCGTCACTCCAGCAACAATTGCAAGAGGCTAACAACGAAATTCAGCGTCTCCGAGCTCTACCTGGACCATCGATGACAATCCCAATGTCTATCCCTCCACAATATCCTCCTCAACATCTAAGACCACCGCTTCGACCACAGTTCAATGCCTCAATGCCATTTCCAACTGTAAACCAACAATACGACAACGTACGACCATCTTTACCACAATTTATTCCACCAATACCTCATGGTCCGCCGCCTATGCCTCGAGGTCCACCTTCTATGCCTCAAGGAACACCTATGTTCACATTCGAGCCTTTTCTCCAACAAATTCCTATTCCTGGTCATATACCCACAGCTGCTAGTACCACCATTCATACGACAATACCACCCAGTACTGGAATCGCTTCTAGTTGTATCCCGACAAACCCAATAAACGTTGAAGATCCTCTAAACGTACGACTGAAATCCCTGGAAGAGCAAAACCAAAAATTGTTCGCGTTACTCACAAAGCTACCCGGAGCAGCAGTACCCGTCGAAGTCGAACCTAAAACTGGATTTCAGGCTTCACCGTTCGTTGATGAATTAGCTCTTGTTGACGTTCCTAAGAAATATACTATACCAGCTTTCGCAACAAAATATTCTGGAATCACAGATCCGGTCGAACATATAGCACAGTACAAGCAACTTATGTGGACAGTTCCTATACCGGCACAATATCAAGAAGTCTGCATGTGCAAAAGCTTTGGATCAACTTTAACAGGAGCAGCATTACAATGGCTTATTAACCTAAAGCCAAAAAGTATCGGATCGTTTGCAGAATTGGTGAACCAATTCACTCGACAATTCGCCAGCAGTCGTAAGATGGAGAAGCAGACCAGCGACCTGTACTATATCGTACAGAAATCTGGAGAAACAATCCGCGACTACTTCAACAGATTCAATGCAGCAATGATTGAAATAAAAAATTGCGACGTGAAAACAGCAATCGAGGCATACAAGCGTGGATTAGAAGATTCCTCTGGATTATATCTGGAATTGACGAAATATCCACCAGAAAACTTCGACGACGTACGAGCTAGAACACTAGCTTTCATGAGAATAGAAGATGATGCTCTCTTCCGACGAAAGCATTCTGCAGAAAAGAAACCTCTTGGTGCTCAAAAACATGACTTTAAGCATAAAAGAGTAAACAAGATTGGAAATCCTCGATACGAGTCAAAAACTCGACCAAGCAAAGGTACTGTTAAAATACGATATCCAGAGTTATCTACTTACAATTTTGCAGGTACATCGAAAGATTTGGTGGATTCGCTACGAAAGATTGATGCAAACGTACGATGGCCGAAGAAATCTGATAAACCAAGCAAGGACAAAGATCAGAACAGATGGTGCGATTTCCACGACGATCACGGTCATACGACGGATGAATGCATCAGTTTAAAGAAGGAGATTTCGTATTTGAAATCTAAGGGGCATCTAAAAGGCCTCATCCCAGAAGAACAAGGACGACCAGCGTCACCAGTTCATACAAAAGTCATAAACTGCATCACTGGAGGATCAGAAGTTTGTGGACTTACATATTCAGCTGCAAAGCGACATGCACGAGATGGTCCAAGCGAACATCCTATCCCCGGAGAAGCCAAATCAAAGATAGAAAAAGAGCTCGATGCAATGGCAATTACGTTCGACCAAGACGATACACAGGGGGTCCATCATAAACATCATGACGCTCTAGTCATACAGTTGACAATCGGAAACTGTTCGACTAAGAGAATATTGATTGATGGAGGTAGTTCGGCTAACGTTATTTTTGCAGATACTCTTAAAGTCATGGGAATCGAACGGTCAGAAATCGTACGACGAAGTACAACTCTGATTGGATTCAATGGAGACCCGATGAACACTCTCGGAGAAATCATCTTGCCTGTCTACGCTAAAGGCATCAACAAACAAACAAAGTTCAACGTTGTGGACTGCCAATCAGCTTATAATGTTATTCTTGGAAGACCCTGGATCCACGAGATGAAAGCAATCCCTTCGACATACCACCAGAAGATTAAATTTCCTTCTCCATGGGGAATTCAAGAAATTGCTAGTGAGAACAAAATCGCACGAGAATGTTACAAGATCACGATGAAGACAAAGTCGCAGGACATCTAGCAATTACAGAGCCAGGATGAGAGGAAATCGAACGACGACCTTCGGCTAGAAGAAGTCGTCCTCGATCCTGAACATCCTGATCGAAAAGTCTTCGTAGGAGCCTCGCTCCCCCCTGACATAAAAAATACGATTATATCTTTTTTGCAGGAACATTCAGACTGTTTTGCATGGTCGCACGAAGATATGGTCGGAATAGATCCAAGCATTATATCGCATAAATTGAATGTGGATCCTACGTTCAAACCCATTAAGCAGAAACGTCGCAAGTTCGCGCCTGAAAGAAATAAAGTGATTAACGATGAAGTTGACAATCTGCTTAAAACAGGGAAGATCCGAGAAGTCAAATATCCAGAATGGTTGGCTAATGTAGTCGTCGTACAAAAGAAGAACGGAAAATGGCGAGTCTGCATTGACTTCACAGATCTAAACAAAGCTTGTCCAAAAGATCCTTTTCCTTTACCTCATATCGACGCAATGGTCGACGCGACGGCAGGACATGAATTGTTGACATTCATGGACGCGTATTCAGGATACAACCAAATATTGATGCACACGGACGACCAGGAGAAGACTGCATTCATGACCGATAAAGGCATATACTGTTACAAAGTTATGCCATTCGGTCTCAAGAATGCAGGATCAACATATCAGAGATTGGTTAACATGATGTTCAAGGAACATCTTGGTCGAACAATGGAAGTTTATATCGACGACATGCTTGTGAAATCAGAACGTTCGATCGATCACGTTGCACATTTAAAGCAATCCTTCGATATCCTACGACAATACAAGATGAAGCTCAATCCAACAAAATGTTCCTTCGGAGTTCGAGCAGGAAAATTCTTGGGATACTTGGTCACGCAACGGGGAATCGAAGCAAGTCCAGAACAAGTCAAAGCTATCGTCGAGATACAATCTCCAAGGAATATCAAAGAAGTCCAGAAGTTAACAGGACGAGTGGCAGCTTTAACCCGATTTATTTCACGATCATCGGATAAATGCCATTTGTTCTATAATGTCCTACGAAAGAATCAAGGCTTCTTGTGGACAGATGAGCATGAGAAAGCTTTGCAAGAATTGAAGCAATATATGACATCACCTCCACTGCTGACAAAACCAGTCGAAGGAGAAAGTCTACAGTTGTACTTGGCAGTGAGCAAAAATGCGACAAGTGCAGTACTTGTGCGAGAAGAAGATCAACGACAACAACCAATCTATTATGTAAGCAAATCTTTCCTCGACGCAGAAACCAGGTACACATCAATGGAAAAATTGCTACTAGGTCTTATGACGGCAGCAAAGAAGCTAAGGCATTACTTCGAGTCACATCATATCATTGTTGTGACCAATTATCCACTCAAGACGGTGCTTCGAAAACCAGAACTGACAGGACGACTAGCCAAATGGAGCATTTACCTCAGTGGGTTCGACATTGAATTTAAACCCAAGACGGCCATCAAATCGCAAGTACTAGCAGATTTCGTGGCAGAGTTTTCTCCAGGATTGGAACCCACGACGTGCGACGAAGTTGTGATGATTTCAGACAACCAGCCTTGGATACTCTACGTTGATGGTTCCTCGAACGTACGAGGATGTGGATTAGGCATTGTCTTAAAATCATCACAAGGGGGAAATATAGTATACTCCGTACGATGCGAATTCAAAGCCACAAACAATGAAGCAGAATATGAAGCTTTGATCGCAGGACTAGATATTGCTCTTAGACTGGGGGCAAAACAGTTGCACGTTCGAAGCGATTCTTTATTGGTCGTAAACCAAGTAAATGGGGATTTTCAAGCAAAAGACTCAAAAATGATGAGTTATCTCAAAGCCGTTAAGGATCGAATCGCACGATTTGAACAGTTCTTGATCGAGCAAATACCAAGAGATTTAAATATGCAAGCGGACGCACTAGCCAATCTGGGATCTGCATTTCATGATCCGTTCATGGAAAATATCCCAATACTTCATCTCACAACACCAACAATTGCGGCAAACGATGAAGTACAGATGAACGAAGAAATTTACAATTGGTCGCTCGACATATGGAACTACCTCAAGCACGACCAACTACCTGAAGATAAAATGGAAGCTCGAAAGACAAGATCGAAAGCCTCAAGGTACACAATCTTTGAAGATCAACTTTATCGAAGATCCACGACAGGACTTCTTCTACGATGCGTTACAAATAAAGTACAAATCAATCAAATTCTCCAAGAGATGCACGACGGAGAATGTGGAAATCACGCAGGGGGCAGAAGTCTTGCCAGTCGAATCTCACGACAAGGTTACTATTGGCCTACTCTACGAGAAGATGCCATAACGTACGTTCAACGATGCGACGCATGTCAAAAACATTCGAGCATGGTTCATCGACCATCTGAACCTTTGCATTCTGTTCTAGTTCCATGGCCCTTCATGCGATGGGGAATGGATATCGTGGGAAAATTACCTCCAGCCCCTGGACAGAAAGTCTATCTACTCGTACTCACCGACTACTTCTCGAAATGGATAGAAGCTGGTGCTTTCTCACAGGTCCGAGATAAAGAAGTTATATCTTTCATTCAGAAAAACATCATTTATAGATTCGGGGTACCAGCCGAAATCATGTGCGACAACGGCTCACAGTTTATAAGTGATAAGACTCGTACGTTCTGTGAAAAGCGAGGAATCAAATTAATCACTTCAACTCCGAGATATCCACAATCTAACGGGTTAGCAGAGTCGAGCAACAAAGTCATCATCAATTCAATCCGAAAGAGGTTGAAAGGAGCAAAAGGAAAATGGGTAGAAGAATTGCCATCTGTCTTATGGGCAAATCGTACGACACCTAGAGCATCAACTGGACAAACTCCGTATTCTTTGGTATATGGATGCGAAGCAGTCTTGCCAATCGAAGCTCAAATACCAACTGCCAGAAGTCGCACGTATGATCAAAATGTAATAAATTTATCCTACGATCTTGACGCCTTAGAAGAAATCCGAGAAAAAGCACTACGAACGATGGCTGCACAGAAAGGAATTGTCGAAAGACACTTCAACAAAAAGGTAAAGGCAAAAATTTTTCGAATTGGAGATTATGTCTTACGACATGTGTTTCAAAACACACAAGAGCCAAACGCTGGAAAACTTTCCATCAAATGGGAAGGACCTTACATAATTTCCAAGGTCATCGGAAATGGAGCATACAGACTTACGACTATGGAAGGTATGGAAATCCCACGAAGCTGGAACGCCCATCACCTCAAAAGGTATTATTTCTAAACCTATTTACATACGATTTATTCCTCATCCATTACTGACTTAAGCATCGGAGCGCCGTTGGCTAAGCCAACGGCCACCCCTTAGTCATCCTTTTTCGCAGGTATCGCACGATAAATCGCATGGATCGCACGATTAACGCAAGTATCGCACGACTTAAATGCATGCTAATCGCAGAAATCGCATGACAAAAATCGCATGGATCGCAAGAAAAACGCTGTAACGCACGATTATGTCGCAAGAGCGCAAGACAACTCGCCAGTCGCACGAATACTCTCATGAGTACAAAAGAAACGTTTCTAAATCAAGTCTAAGGACTTTAAAACAAATGCATGCAAAAATAAAAGCTAAAACGCACGATACAGGCTAAAACGCAAGGTAAAAGCTAAAAACGCACGATACAAGCTAAAACGCACGACACGAGCTAAAACGCATGATAAAAGTTATAATAACACATCGAATGATAAGTTAAAACACACGTTATTTAAACAAAATTTCATTCATTAAACATTTTTTGCCTAAAAACGGCAGAATACAAAAAATTTTTTACGATTACAAAAAGAAAACTATTCTAAGGGAGCATCGGTGGAAGGTGGATCTGCAGCAGGAACCTCTTCAGTCTCCAAAGGATGTGCAGGAACGGATCCAGAGGTTCCAGGAACCTCCTCCTCGACACCTACTTCCTCGACATCCGCAGGCTTCTCTTCGTCCAGGCTTTTTAGATCCTCCTCGTCAAGAAGGTCTTCAGAGCCCATCACCTGAACGAAAGAGGCTACCTCGTCCTTTGCCATCTGAGAGGTGATAGTCCCAGCGGCTACTCGACGCATGACCGCAGTACGTGCGACCACGCGAACCAAGGCAGCGTCCTCTTCCAATTCTTGGATCTTGGACGATAGAGCTTCTTCCCTCTCAGCTTTCTCCCGTCGAACGACCAATAGCTCTTTCTCCAGCTCCTTGGTGTGGTCCAAGGCCAACTTCAGCCGTTCTCGCTGTTGGACCTGAAACTGTTCGCTGAGTTCCAGCTTAGATTCCAGGTCCCCAATCTGAACCGACTTGGCATTAACCTCATCGGTCAGTTGGACCAGCTTCTTTTTGGCCTTATCGGCCTCTTTCCTAGCCACCTTGGCATCGTTCTGGTTCGACGCCAACTCCTCTTTGATCTTAGACATCCGAGTATGGAGGCTAAGACTGGTTTGGAGAGCCTACAGGTACAAAAGAAAAAAGGATTAGAAGCTGTACACGAAAAATAAAAGTGAAATCGTATGACAGGGACTTACCAAGAAGGAGATACCCGCAATGGAGGCGTCCAGGTCTTCGATGTCGGCTTCCTCCATGCGTGCCTTCTGAGCAGGGACATGAAACTGCTCCAGAACAGGGAAAGTGGCCGCCGTCCTAATAACGTCGTCCACCATGAAGTCAGAGGGTATCTGGATCGTCATGGTCGTAAGACCAGATCCCTCAACCCCCTTGCCCTTGTCGACCTTCGACGCAGGCTGACTCGATGCACCCTCCCCCTTTGCAGGTGGGGCGAAGCTAACAGGAATAGCCTCTATACCACCTTCAGCCTTTCGCTTGGCATCCTTAGGTGGGGTATCCACAGGAACGTACGACGATCTCGTACGTTTAGCCACTTGAACCTCCTGGGCGGCAGCTTTTCTTTTGGCAGCACGAGCAGCTGCTTCCATCGTCGACGCCTTCTTGGAAGCTGAACCTACACAGAAAAACAAAGTTAAAATCAAACAAAACTAATACAAACCAAGATATTGACGTACGATGTTTACCTTCCATATCTTTCTCCTCGATGATTTGCACTTCAGGCTCAATGTCGCTCTCTTCGCCGCCCTTCGACGTTCTATACGTACGATCCGTCACACTATAACTCAGAAAGTGTGAGATCAACTCGCTGGACTCTTCAGTCGTCTCAAACGTGAAGTTAACAACTGCAAGAAAACAGGCGATTAGTCATCAAAATCATGTAAAAAACGTATAAAAATAAAGATAGACGCCTAAATTACCATTCGAGTTCCACTCAGGAACAACCCAAGACTCGTCGGAGACCGAAGACGTCTGGACGAAGACGTAACGAGACTTCCACCCTCGATCATTCACTTGTGTGCGATGAACGAGCATGGTGTCATTCCTACCCTTAGGGAACAACCCATAACGGTTATAGGGCAGTTTAGTCACGTTGTAAGCAGAGAGAAGGTCATCCACAGAGAACGCACGACGACCCCAATCTTTGGTCACCCGTTCGATCACCAAGATGACTCGCCAGAATTGGGGCATTAGCTGTCCCGGAGACACGTCAAAACGAGTCATAAAAGCTCTTGCCAAAGGAGAATATGGCCATCGAAATCCGACTTTGAACGGATACTCAAAAAGAGCAAAGAAACCCTTTGGAGCATCCGCTGGACGGATCTCTCCGGCCACCCTCACAAAGGCATTCTCTGGTAACCCAGCTAATTCTCTTAATTCTCCTACTTCTAAGCTTTCAGCGATCGAACTCTTAACCTCCGACGACATGATGAAATCTAATCGGTTTAAACTATTTTCTAGACGAGTAAACCTAAAGTTTTCTAAACCTCTATTACTCTTCTTCGCTAAAGACTTCAAACGCATGAAACAAAGAGGAGAAAGTACCTTATAAAAGCCTAGTCGCACGAAATATTTGCCGAAAATAAGGTCAGACTACGATCTCGCAAAATCGATTTGGAAATTAAGAAGATTTGTAAAATCTTTTCTAATTATCAAACGCCTTATTTATAGTAACTGAATCAAATGAGTCATCAGGGATAATCGTGCCACGCGTCGCCAGATAACCGTTAGAAGACACGCGTTCAGGCTAACGGCTAGATAACGGCTATATTTCCAAACGTCTATTCGACCGTTAGACAACGTATTTTTACTCTTTGACCAGCGAATTAAAGATTTAGATAAAATAGAATTATTCTCTAAATCTTGGGGGCAAATTGTTAGGGTAAAAATCTACGATCGCACGACAATCGATTATAGTCATAAGATAAATATTAGGACGATAGTCCTGTATTAAGATAAGGTCCTGAAATAAAGCCTAAAAGAACTATCGAACAAAGATCATTAAACATCGAACGAATACATCGGATAAGTCGAACGATAACGACAATGAACGTACGACGATACTAACGAATAAATATATGAAGTTTATATCCTTTATGCAGGCAAGCTGATTATAATATCCAACAATTGTCCACCTTTGAGGAAATCGGAAATTGAGTACTATGCTATGCTTGTCGAAGATCATCACTACATCGAACAAGTCGTAAGTTATGTATCGTTCGACAGCATCAAAGAACGACCGTTACAAGCAAGATTCTAGCAGCGGTTACAATCTGGACATTAATTCTCAGCAGTACCGTTGGACAGTTACTCTCCGAGCATTAATTGAAGACAATAACGTTGGACGGTTACAATTCAATCATTGATGAGCAGCAATACCGTTGGACCGTTATTTTCAAGCTACTATATAAGAAGGATCAAGCCAGTATTTCGGGACACGAAGTTCTACCCGAAGCTCACAAGTTCTATAATCATTATTCTAGCAAATCATCTGTAATTTACATTCGATTTCATAGTTTTCTCAGTTGTAATCGTACGATCAAAGCTGTATACTTGAAGGACATCACCCCTGATTGGTGATCATAGTGCTCTGTCGACTTATCTTTTAGGTCGACCGCAGGTTTTTTCCTCCGTCGTGAGGTTTTTCCTGCGTCATCAAATTATTTGTCTCATTTTACTTTTCCGCACTTATCATTGATTGTAATTTCTTTCTCTCGACGGTTAAGCCTCACACAAGTTTTGTTCGACATCGAGTTGTGTAATTTTTTACATAAACAAGATTGACAGGAAAAGCACCACTGGTGGGTGTCACCTACTTGGTGGCAAGTTGGTGAGTTGGACTAGCAAGAAACAGAACTTTGTGTCCACATCAACTGCTGAGGCTGAATATGTTGCAGCAGGAATCTGTTGTGCTCAAGTCCTGTGGCTGAGAAATCAACTTCAGGACTATGACATACAACTTTCTAAAATTCCTATCTACTGTGACAATACTTCAGCGATAGCCATCGCCAACAATCCTGTCTTACACTCCAAGACAAAGCACATTGAAGTGAGATATCACTTCATCAGGGATCATGTGATGAATGGTGATATTGAACTTCATTTTGTCCCTACTGAATATCAGTTTGCTGACCTCTTTACCAAACCACTGGATGTAACGCGTTTTAATATGCTCATCAGTGAACTTGGGATGTTAAATCCTGATGATTGAAGTTTATCAGGACAAACAGTTGTTAAACCCTATAGAATAACTATTCTCAGGACTCTTTCTTTAACAACTCCTGAACTAACTCTCATCAGAGGATGACTCTATTCAGTACTTACAAAATCTTTGTTCAAAATCCGAATACTGATGATTCTCAGGTAAGTACCTCTGCTCCTGAAACCTTATCGCATTAAATGTGATAAGAGGATTTTTCCCAAAACAGTGCTTATCTGATAAGTACTCCAATTCCAAGAAAACAAATCTTTCATCAAAATGGAATTATCCCCTGAAAAGGCGGTTTTTATCTTTTCAAATAAAACAAACTTTTCATCTGCACTGACACGTAATGGGACGTTTCCTGTTCCCCACGACGTGTGTCAGGCGCGTGAACGCGCGTAGAACTTCCTTTATTCATCATTACGTTTGAATTTAGCCGCCCGTTTCTCTCTCATCCATTTTCTCTCTCCTACCACGAGGTATAAAAACCTCACTCGTAATCCATTACACTCTTTACGCTCACATAATTCTCTCTAAGCAATCAAGCAAGAAAAAGCAAGAAATTTTTTTTTTCTCTCAAGAACACCAAGAACACTCACCACTTTTCCTTAACAAGATCATCGTAAGTGTTTCTTTACTCTTGTTCTTTCTACATTGTAAGTTGGCATTCTTCACCTAAACAGCTTATTTTGTTAATCGTTTTTCCAAAAACCCTAAGATCACTCCGTTTGATCTTAGCTTTTCCAAAATCTTCTAAGATTTTTGTTAAAACAGTTTATATGGTGTTCTTATTTCTTTTAAGAACAATCATAAACTCTTATTTTGATATCTATTCATCAAAATAAAAGTTTCTCTTTAATACCAAAACACATTCCTTTTGTGTATTTTGGTATCTAATCCATTCCAAGTATAAAGGATTTCACCACTTTTATGAACATATTATGTGTTCATTAAAAAGTGAAGAAAAATACATATTTTGGATTCTTAATCATCCACATATGTTGTTTTTATGTGTTAACAGAATGGCTGCTACTACATCTACTTCCTTGGACGCCCAGCTCTCCTCTGAGGCCACGACACTGATGACTGCTACTGGAAACCTTCCTATCATCATTCCCCAGCATGACCTGCAGTTCAAACCCAACAACTTGATTGGGCAATTCGATCTCCCGGCCAACAAGGCGTTTCTGAAGCCTGCCAGGGACTTCCTTCTGTCGTGTCCCCTGAAGACGGCGTTCACGATCAACCCAGCGCCTAACAAACCCCTGCTCCTGCAGCTGTGGTCCACTGCTACCACTGCCCAGGAGAGGAACTCGAGGGGCAAGATGCATGAGGTGATCAAGTTCCAGATCAAGGACGACATCATCTCATTCGGCATAGGGACTCTAAGGAACGTCCTAAACTTTCCCAAGAAGCAGACGTTTCCTCCTGCTCCTTCCTCCGACGACGTCATCGCGTTCCTTGATGACATCGGCTACAAATGGCCTGTAAAGGAAGGCCACCCACTGGTGAAGACTGCTGCCACTGTCCACAAGACGGGGCTAAACGCGACGTTCTATTACATATGGAACACGTTTGGTCTCAGTCTGACAGGAAAGACGGGGAGCACAGAGCAATTCCCCACCGTTATACAGAACATGGTCTACTCTGCGATCAAAAATCGCAAGTTTGACTATGTCCGCTGTATCTGGGACGACATGATCAAGAAGATCAAGAACCGCACCAGGGTGGTGAACGTCCCCTACACCCGGTTCTTCACTGCAGTTCTGGCACTGCACATGGGTGACAACTACCCAACAGAGGGAAACTTCAACAATTACGCCCTAGGCGTGAAGTTTCTGGAGCAGCTGTCTGCGAAATCAGACGACGTTCCTCTGTCTGCGGTCCTGGTTGTCCCTGACGCACAACCAGATGCAGAGGAACAACCTACCCCTGCTCCTGCTCAAGGTATGTTTTCTCTCTTCTCTTCCAAACCACCTTCTTCTTCTTCTCTGCATGCTATGTCAGTAGCTAACCCAATACTGACTTCCCCAGCTGCAACATCTTCGGCGCCTCTGAAGCGCCCTCCTCCCTCTGGCTCCTCTCCTCCACCACAGCCCAAACGCGCCAAATCCAAGGCGTCAAAGAAAAAGAAGGCACCAGCGGGTAAGAAATACTATATTACCCTGCCTCAAATGTTTAATAAACCATCTCCTTTATCTAAAACTTCTTCACCTGCAGATACTTCCATCTCTGCTCCTGTCCAACAAGAACCTGAGGTTGTTCATCTCGAACACTCAGAGAACGTGGAGGGTAATCGCTCTGATACCCTCCTAGCCTGAGGTAATACTTTTAAGCATAATATTACCATTTCTTCTTTTATGAAAGCTAATGAGTCTTCTAGTACTCACTTAGCTACTCTGTTTACAGGTTCTTTAGGAGCAGCAGTTGAAGGGCCGTCCCAACTCCATCAGGATGACCCCTTCAACGACTTCATCTTCACGGATGCCGACCGTCAGCTGAGCGCAACTGAGCTACGACGGCAGTCCGCTGAAAGGCAATTGCAGGAGGTCCGCACGGCACTCCAGCAACAAGAGGACGCTCACAAGGCCCAGCTTCAGGCCTTGGAACTTGAGCTTGCAGCAGCCAAGGCCGCTGCCTCTGCCGCCGAAGCCGCCGCAGCCTCTGCCACTGCTGCCGCTGCCGCTGCCGCCCCTGCTCCTACTGGTGTCACCATCACCATACCTTGTCTGGATGCCATCCATGACAAGGTCTCTCAGGTGGCTACCTCCTCCTCCTCCCTTCAGGCGTCTGTTGACGACCTGAAGGCCACGACGTTACCCGCTCTCTCCACAGCGGTCGACAACAACTCCACCTCCACCACCAACTTCCAACAAATAGTGGTGCAGAGGTTGGATGCGCAGGAGACTGGCCTTCGAGCCCTCCAAGAGAAAGTGGCTGAACTTGCCACCGCAGTGAACTCACTAACCACTGCTCCTCCGCCGCCATCGTTCACCGCGGCCGACAGGGAACTTCTCCAGTCTCTCCTCTCATCTTCCTTCATAAACAGGAAGCTGAACGCCAATATGGCCTCTCTCCTCCAGCGGAGTATTTCAACAGCTGCCTTACAACAGGCACCTGTTGAGGGGGAGAGACAGCCGAGAGACCATTCCGTTTATTCCCCCTCCACCAACTGGAGAACCAACGAACAGGGGGGAACGAACGAGGATGAAGATGATGATGAAGATGATGATGAAGACGACGATTTCTTCGTCGAGAAGGTTCCAACCTCAACGCCCACTCCAGGGCCTGCACAATCTCAGGGGGAGAACCCCGGTGCACCTGGTACGTTACTATTACCATCCTCTCCCTCATCCTCTGATAACCAACCAATCTCTACTCTCCTTAAATCTAATCCTACACCTGAAACCATCACCCTTGACACCTCCTCTGAAGACTCTCCAATAAACAACCTACAAATGGTTGTCTACCAACCACCCAAACATCCTACCCCTGAACCAACACCTCATTCTTCTCCTAAACAAACCTCTGAACCTGAAAACCAAGAAAACTCTGACCTTCAGGATGTGAACTTTGGTTCTGTCACTGGTGAGATTATTAGCCTCATGGAGAATAGTCCATCAGAACAAACAAGAGCCGAATTAAGCAGAATGACTTTCAGAGTAACTCCTCTAAACCCTGAATCTATTCCCTCTAAATCAACCCGCTTTAACCCTGAAGCATCCTCTTCCAGAACCCCTGAAATAAGAGCCCCTCCTGAAACCATATGCCTATCATCAGATGATGAATTCATCTCTGATGACTTCTCTACCCCTGCTTCTTCTCCCAGATCTCCTCCTTCTAACTCTCCTAGATCTGAAGGTGAGAATTACCCTGACAACTCTGCTATTGTCAACAGGGATAGGCGTTTAGACGCCGTGATAGAGCGACTCGAGAGTACAAGAGTAAAAATTCCTCTTCGTACCTCTTGGGACTCCGAGTTCGCCTATCTATCACAAGAGGAATACAACGCTGCTGTACAGGCTCAGGAAGAGCACAATAAAAAGCAGAAGGAAGCCTTCCTCTCTGCTCAAGCCGCTCGAAGGCTTGCATCAGATTTTGTTGAAGAAGATACAGAAATAAGTGCTGATCCTGTTCTAGCACAGAAGGCCGCGCTGAAGGTCTTCAACAGAAATGCTGAAGCTCAGTCTGAAGAAGTAAACACAGAGCTTGACTGGTGTAGAGACCACCTTCACCTCAGAAAACATGGTGCTGCTATCTCTGGAATCCATCTCAGCTGAACTCGCGGCAAAAGAGCAAAAACATGGATCACCGTCAAACGCTCAGGAGTCAAGGATGTGCAACACACTCTTGACAAGTTGGAAAGATACAACTTGTCAGAGTGGAATGAAATCAGAAGCCTACTTCCCAAAGCCAACAGAAACTATCGGGCTGAAGTAAAAGAAGTCATTAATGGACTTATTGCACGCATCAGAAGAACAACCGAAATTCCTGATGACCTTCTCCAGCCTTCTTCAGCACTGCCTCAGCCACCTGTTCGAAGATCAGCCGGTGCTTCAACAAGGAGACCAACTCCTTGCATGCCCAGGATGGTTGTCAAGCCACTGGACCTCTCGATGCTTGATCTTTCACTCCCTCCAGGAGTCTCTCTCTCTGAAGGACAAGTCATCAGAGAACCTGTTCATGGTATTTGTGTAAGCGACAACTCCAAGGTACTACGCTTTCAGCGTTTCAGCGAGCTACACAAAGCACCATATGAACACTTGGTTTCTGTTCTCTTCACTGCTCAAAGAGACAAGAAAAACCAAGATAATAAAGAGATTATTCGCACTGTCAGAGCTATACTCGATCATCGAATCGCCTTCAGCAATACTCCTGTTCCAATCGTAGTCAAGACTGAAGAATTTAGCGAAGACTCTGTTAGTTAGAATATTTTTGTAAATTTTGCTTTCAGTACTTCACTTATGTACTCCTGTATTTTCTTTACTCTTGTAACCTGATTGAGACTAATGAAAATGCAATTCAGTGCATTGTACTTTATTCCATCATAGTACTGAAAAAGATCCCTCAAAACAGTAAATGGGACGTGTGAAAGGATTATGTGCAAGACAGTAATTAGGATCACTATGTCCAATGTTATAAGACACTAGTGGGTCACACTGCTACACACCCAACCCGAGACCTATTGGATTTATTGTGTGGAATAAATAATAAATTGTTTATTTATTATTTATCAGTAATTACTTAATTGATAAGTATAATTAATTAAGGTAATTATTGAGAGAGATATTTCTTGATTAACAAGAATAGTTAATTAAGGAAATTATTGAGAGACATATTTCTTGATTAACAAGAATAGTTAATTAAGGAAAGTATTTGGTTTGTGATTCTGTATCATTACCATGTATACCTATATAAATATAGGGTTAGGGTAATGGCAATAATCATCTGATTTCATTCTAACTTATTCACCAAGAATCACAAATCTCTCTCTCTCGCTTTCTCTCTCTCTTGTTGGCGTTGACACACACACACACACCGGGAGGTTTTTCCGATCAAATCCTAGGCGGTCTAGCAGCCAGCCTCACGGTGGTGCAGTAGCGGTGTATCCCTCACTAGCATCCGGAGGATCGTTTGTATCGTCTAAAGGTAAACGCGAGAAAACCCCCTTGATATAATTGTGTTTAATAAACTACGGATGGATCATTGTTCGGGTTAGGTTTTTATCCGCTGCGTATTTGTTTATCTGTTTATCCGACCCGATAGAACCCAACAGTGGTATCAGAGCCACTTCCGTATGTTTATCAAACCTGTTTTGATGTTTAGGTTTTGATAAAATTGGTTTTAGGTTTTATAAAATCTGAAAAATTTCGCGTTTTTGTATAAATTTGATTTTATCGTTTATCCGGTAACTCGTGGCAATCGGCGGCGGAACGGCGGTGATAACCGGCCGGACCACCGGGCCGATCGCCGGACGAGTCGTAACTGCGAACCACCCCACCACCGAAGCCGTGAACGGCAACGGTGGTGGTGTTCGGTTTTGGACCACCGTAAGCCACCACACCACCGAAGCCGCGATGGCGACGGTGGTGGTGGCCGTTCTTCGCGTAAACCGCAAAACCACCACACCACCAAAGCCACAGCGGCGATGGTGGTGGTGGTCGTCCCAAATCCACGGCCGCACCACCGATCGGCTAAGACAGCCACGGTGGTGGCGGCGTTTCTCGTTCACAATCGGCGAGGACGGCGGCGGCTTTTGCACTGCTGCTGTCGGCCGTAGCCGCCGGTGGCGGTGGCGGTTCCTTGGCGCCGTTCATCGTCGCCGGTGGTGGGGGCGGTGGCTGTTTGTTCTCGGCGAAGAGGGCGGCGGCGGTTGCGCTTCGGCGTTGCCGTCGTGCGCCGGTGTTTTGATTAAACGCCGATCGGCCACGCCACGGTGGTGGCGGCCGATCGCTGCTGCTACTGTGGTGGTGGCGGCTGTCCAAGGCGGAAATCAACGGTGGTGCTCGAAGTTGGCGGCGATAGGTGGTTCACGATCACAACCGCGGCCGAAGCCGCGGTGGTGGTTGTTTTTGTTTTTGATCACCGGCAAGGCGGTGGTAGCGGCGTCCTCACCGCTATCATCGTCCGAGATAACCGATACCGATAATTGATAATGTTTATTTTACCATTATCAAACAAACGGATAAACGCGTTTTGATAATTATCAGTTAGGATAGTTATCAGATTGTAATATTTTCTCGAATTGGATAAAGGTTTTAATCGTTTAATTGTTATCAATTTATCATTATTAAAATCCTAATCCAGTTTAGATTATTACGGAAAACCAGTTTTATCGAAATCAGTTTAGTTAGTTTATTTTAAACTAGTTTTGTTGTCATAGCCAAGCCCAAAGACCTATGGTTGTGTTTAATGCTCTTTTATCGTTTTATTATTCTATTTATGGTAAGGGAGGCCTGCGAGCCATTTACAACCCTTTTTGTACTTTAATTTTTATAGTCTAGTTGGAAGGCCTGCGTGCCATTTGCAATTCAATTTTATATTTAGTTAAAATAGAATAATTCCAAAGGAGTAAAACTCGAAGACGGAGCTTCGCACGACCGGAGATGTTGGAGCCAGTGGGAGCACCAAGATTTCATGCCATGTGGTTGTTTAGTCACATAGATTTTGGACCGTCAGTTCTCGTGTTGGCTCACGAGACTGACAATAGATCTGGGCAAAAGCTATGACACTGTCTTGTTTTTATCTGCGTGGTTGATTTTAATTGCTTAGTCTTAGATAAAAACAAAATTTTATGAAATCAGATTAAAAGGGTTCGATTACAGTTTGTTTTTCGAACCAGTGTTTTTCAAAACTAAAAAACTGGCTAAATCCTTAGGAAAATCTTAGATCAGTTAGTGTGATCCATTTGTGGACACCTTTGGCGTAAGGTACGTTGGGCTCGAAGGAGTCGAACCTTTAGCCCCACGTTCAAACCCCAAGCTGAAGGGGGTGAAAAGACTCTGCGATATCGGGGGGTACCGACCAGAGTACATCCAGTTCAAAATGGTGCGATCTATTTTGGTAGTTGTTACAACTCACCGGGTGGTACCGGGCCAAAACACACTAGAGGGACTAAATATGCACGGATCCCAGTATCCGATGTCCCGACGATCTAGAAGTCGTATCTTCGTTTAAAGATGCGATTGGTATAAGGCATTACCTACCAGAAATAGCATGGATTGGCTTGCGTGAGCAAACCGCCTGTCAATTCATGTGAAATATGGATTCTAGTCTAATATAATTATTGTTCTAAGGTAATATTTTATTAGAAGTACAATCAGATAACTAAATCGGAATTTTATATTTGTCTGTAGATGTCTGCTATTATCTTTTATTCACCTGAGGAATCTCTCCGCCTGATAATGGGGAAATGGAAGCTTACAGGCCAAAATTTTCTAGTCTGGAAAATGCACCTTGACAATGTCTTGGATGCACAGGGTAAGCGGTACGTGATAGAGAAACCCGTTTCACGACCCGGTTGCAATGCTCCTGAAAAGGACTTTGCTGAATACTTCAAATTCATGGCTGACGAATCTGATGTGATGTCGATTCTGTCCTTTTCTACCTCACCCGAGTTTACTGCTGATTTGAGGGTTAGATATTGCCATGAGGTCGTGAAGAATATAGAGAACCAGGTGGGTTTCTATAAGAAGAGTGGGAAGTATCTGATCATGAAAGAGATCTATTCTCTGAAACTGGAAAAGGGTCAATCTGTTAAAGAGCATCTCCTAGAGATGAGGAAGCTCTTTAAAAGTTTGTCACGCATGGGATACAAAGTTGTCCAGGAGGAACTTGTGCATCTCATGTGGTTCTCCCTCACTGATGAGATACGTAACACAGTTAGTGCGTACATTGGAGAACCAAAGAGAGACGTGGCAAAGCTTCATGAGGATATTTTGGCCAGTTTGGAGCCGAAAACTGCAGCACCTGCTGACCTCATGGACACGGACTGGATTGACGAGCTGGGAGATCTGAGTTGCCCAGAATGCGGTAGCAAGGATATTTGTGCTCACTCGATGGACATCGACCAGCTGGACATCGGTTTACCCGATGCACCAGGTATCTTTATGATAGACTGTTTGATCACTTCTTATGAATCATGGGTACTTGATACAGGCAGTGGTAATCACATTTGTAATCATTTACAAGGATTCAAAAGAAGGGAGATGCTGGGGAAGGACCGTTCGAACCTAAGAGTCGGCGAAGGCCAGATGCTTGTAGCTGAGTCTATAGGGTCTTACAGTCTTAGTTTACCCTCGGGTCTAGTTTTGGAACTTGAAAATTGTTACTATGTTCCTAGAATGATCAAAAATGTTATTTCTTTCGATTTACTTGTAGACCAAGGGTTTTTCTATAAATATGATTATAAACTTATCTCTTGCTTTAAAAATGATATCTTTTATTTCAAAGCAACTCCCTCTAATGGTCTATATGTGTTAAATCTACAAGAAAATAGAGAAGTCTATCATATAAGTAAACGATCCAAGAATATTGAGGATCAGACTTACCTCTGGCATTGTCGTCTAGGTCACATAAACAAGAAACGCATAGAGAAACTCCAGAAAGGAGGACTCCTTGGGTCTTTCGATTTTAAACCGTTTGACAATTGCGAATCTTGTTTATCCGGCAAGATGACAAAGCAACCCTTCAACAAAGATAATGAAAGGGCAAATGATTTGTTGGGAATTATACACACAGATGTGTGTGGTCCCTTCAGTCATGAAGCTAGAGGAGGATACCGGTACTTCATCACTTTTACTGACGATTTCAGTAGATATGGTTATGTCTACTTAATGAGACATAAATCTGAAACCTTTAAAAAATTTAAGGAATTTCAGAGTGAAGTACAGAATCAACTTGACAAGAAAATCAAGTTCCTAAGGTCAGATCGAGGTGGGGAATATCTGAGTCAGGAATTTAACAATCATTTGATAGAATGTGGGATTGTTTCACAACTCACACCTCCGTACACACCCCAGATGAATGGTGTGTCAGAAAGGAGAAACCGTACCTTGCTTGATATGGTAAGATCAATGATGTGTCGTTCCTCGCTACCAGTGTCATTTTGGGGACATGCGCTCGAAACAGCGGCCCACATACTGAACAAAGTGCCAACTAAATCGGTAGAAAAGACACCATATGAAATTTGGACAGGCAAGAAACCAAAATTGTCTTTTCTAAAGATTTGGGGTTGTGAAGTATATGTCAAGAGACCAACTTCTGAAAAACTCAAACCCAAATCAGATAAGTGCTTCTTCGTAGGATATCCCAAGACTACTGTGGGATACTACTTCTACAATCCTACCGAGAACAAAGTCTTTGTAGCTCGGGGAGGTGATTTTCTGGAGGATAAGTTCCTCAACCAAGAGGATACCAGGAATGATGTAGATCTACAGGAGGTAGAGGAAGATGACACTTCACCGATAGTTGAGCCAGTTGCTCAACAAGAATATGTTGAGACTCAACCGGATACGGTTGAAGAAGTGCAAACACAGGACCTTCGTAGATCCACTAGGATAAGGCAAGAGCCAGATAGGTATCTTGGGTTCTTAGTCTCTCAGGACGATGGAGACTTGAATGAACCGACCTCCTATGGAGAAGCTGTATCAGGCAGTGAGTCTGAACAATGGCAGGAGGCCATGAAGGCTGAGATGCAGTCCATGTACGACAACCAAGTATGGGAGTTGACAGATTTACCCCAACACAGTAGGGCTGTTGGACGTAAATGGGTTTTCAAGAAGAAAACTGACATGGACGGTAATGTGCACACCTTTAAAGCTAGACTGGTAGCAAAAGGTTTCACGCAAACTCATGGTATTGACTATGATGAAACCTTTTCACCAGTAGCAATGTTAAAGTCTATTAGGATCTTGATGGCCATTTCAGCGTACTTCAATTACGAGATTTGGCAGATGGATGTTAAGACGGCCTTCCTGAACGGGAAGTTAACAGAAGACGTCTATATGGAACAGCCGGAAGGTTTCATAGATCCAAAGAATCCTAATAAAGTGTGCAAGTTGTTGAAATCCATATATGGATTAAAACAGGCATCTAGAAGTTGGAACTTACACTTTGATGAGCGAATCAAAGAATTTGGTTTTGCCAAGAGTGAGTTTGAACCATGTGTTTACACAAAGTTCAGTGGGAGCATAGTAACCTTCTTGGTCTTATATGTAGATGATATTCTACTCATTGGAAATGACGTACCAACTTTACAGAGTGTAAAGACTTGGTTAAGCAAGTGTTTCCAAATGAAAGACCTTGGAGAAGCCGCCTATATACTTGGTATAAAGATCTATAGGAATAGATCTAGACGGCTTATCGGGCTTAGTCAAAATACATACATTGACAAAATCCTGAAACGATTCAGGATGGACGAATCCAAGAAAGGATTTATCCCAATGCAGCATGGCATAGTGCTAAGCAAAGCACAGTGTCCTGTTTCTAGTGAAGATCAGGACAAGATGAGATTGATCCCATATGCTTCAGCGATAGGATCAATTATGTATGCCATGTTATGTACAAGGCCCGATGTTGCTTACTCGATAAGTGTTACGAGCAGATACCAGCAGAACCCAGGTGAAGCCCATTGGGTGGCTGTCAAGAACATTCTCAAGTACATGAGACGCACAAAAGAAATGTTCTTGGTCTTTGGAGGATCTGAAGACGAGATTAGCGTCACAGGCTACACTGACGCTAGTTTTCAGACCGACAAAGATGATTTTAGATCACAGTCAGGATATGTATTTACCCTAAATGGAGGCGCGATCTCATGGAAGAGCTCGAAGCAAGATACCATAGCGGATTCCACTACAGAGGCAGAGTACATTGCAGCATCAGATGCGGCAAAGGAAGCTGTCTGGCTCAGGAGTTTTATCACGGATCTAAGAGTTGTAGCCAGTATCTCTAGACCCATTGATATTTACTGTGATAACTCTGGGGCAGTAGCGCAAGCGAAGGAGCCCAGAGAACATCACAAGTCGAGACATGTACTCAGGAAATATCACCTCATCCGAGAGATTATTGGAAGAGGAGATGTGAGAATATGCAAGATTCCGACGGATGAGAACGTTGCAGATCCGCTAACAAAGCCTTTAGCTAGAGCAAAGCATGAGGGCCATACTAGTTCCATAGGAATGCAGTACCTGGATACTAGTAGTTAGTTTATGTTATCGATTAACAATGTAATTTTGAAACATTATGAAAGTTTATTTCACTGTGTGTTGGAAATAAAGAGATACTATTTTAAAGATGTTTCAAGAAAATTACTTTTCGCATATTTAAGGTTATCCATGATTTTTCACGAGTTCGTAAAAATCTAAATTTCCGTAGCTACTTGTTAAGGTGGGAACCTTAGCAGGATTGTAACGCTATTATGGGTGTTTGGTGGTTTATTCAACGTAATGAGTAAAAGCACAAGTGATGTGGCCAAACATTCATAGATACTCATCAGAGTGTTTGAGTATTGGAAGTGACCAGTTTCAAGTCTGCTTCATGGAGCCTTTGTCATAAGCATTGACTTGATGATAGGTTGTCCTTTGACCTGAGATATCTGGTCTATGATCATGAGGACTACTGTACTCTTAGCATGCTCTAACGCCGCACCGTAACTGGGTGGTCATAAGGGGTATGACTAGATGCAGCGGAAGCCGTGGTTGTAGATGCGGATAGTCAAGATGGGATTTACACCTCCCACATGGGAGAGATATTTCTGGGCCCCTTGACGGTTAAGATTGGCAGAAATGCGTGGCCACGCTCGGATAGAATAACAGTGAGTTATTTGGAAGATCCGTTACTGCAGGCAATTGAGATCAGAGTCAGGAAATACTTGAGTTTATGATTGAACTATCTCAGCTCCATGTCAAAACTCACTTTAAAATATCGTGTGTAAAAGGAATGAACCTGTGTACAATTCAAATATGAATCGTATCTCTGGCTATAAGAGATCTTATAACCTGGTCAACCTAAGTGTCTGGCTAGGGACCTCCTTAGGTTAATAGTGACAGTTAAGTTACTTGTCTGGCACAAGTGGGAGTCTGAAAGGATTATGTGCAAGACAGTAATTAGGATCACTATGTCCAATGTTATAAGACACTAGTGGGTCACACTGCTACACACCCAACCCGAGACCTATTGGATTTATTGTGTGGAATAAATAATAAATTGTTTATTTATTATTTATCAGTAATTACTTAATTGATAAGTATAATTAATTAAGGTAATTATTGAGAGAGATATTTCTTGATTAACAAGAATAGTTAATTAAGGAAATTATTGAGAGACATATTTCTTGATTAACAAGAATAGTTAATTAAGGAAAGTATTTGGTTTGTGATTCTGTATCATTACCATGTATACCTATATAAATATAGGGTTAGGGTAATGGCAATAATCATCTGATTTCATTCTAACTTATTCACCAAGAATCACAAATCTCTCTCTCTCGCTTTCTCTCTCTCTTGTTGGCGTTGACACACACACACACACCGGGAGGTTTTTCCGATCAAATCCTAGGCGGTCTAGCAGCCAGCCTCACGGTGGTGCAGTAGCGGTGTATCCCTCACTAGCATCCGGAGGATCGTTTGTATCGTCTAAAGGTAAACGCGGAGAAAACCCCCTTGATATAATTGTGTTTAATAAACTACGGATGGATCATTGTTCGGGTTAGGTTTTTATCCGCTGCGTATTTGTTTATCTGTTTATCCGACCCGATAGAACCCAACAACGTGTACCTTTATGAGTTCTATTTCCTACTGTTTTATCTAGACTTAGAAATTTTTTCTTTCTAGACTTAGACAATTTCTCTGTTGTCTTATCATTATCATTTAGGGGGAGATTGTTGATCCAGCTCTCCTAAGACCTGATGAAACGATAATGATCCTGAATCTTTACTTAGTGAATAGGTTTTTACTTCTGTTATAGCTTGAGGAATTATCACTGAGTCTGTTCAGTGTTATTCCATGTTACTTATGCTGTAACTTATTTTTATAGTAATCAGGATCAGGATCAGGAGACGAACGAGTCTGTTCTGTAGTCTACTGATCCTATCCACTAAAGTGAAGACCTCTTGAAGACATCAAGATCATACTCAAAGAACCATCAGCAACGTCGAAGACTTAGCTGATGACAGGAACAACATGCTCGTGATCTGAAGACGGAACTCAGTGATAGCAGGCTGCTCAATATCGTATGACATCCTGAAGAATCATCAGGATACAAGTGACCCTGAACAGCACCAGCTTCAGGACTCTAGTCACTGATCAGTATCCTGATCCTGAAGGATTAGTGTAATGTCTTAGTCTAATGCACAAAAGGATTATCCGCCTTTACTGACACAAAAGTACATAAGGACAGTCTCTTTACTGTTCCCTCCGTACTTATCAGACCTCAAGGCAACTGTTTACACACTTCCTCTTTTGCACACCATGCAAAGAGTATTTGTTTATAGTAAATAGTACAAAGGACCACTTACATTGTGACACGTACACAAAAGTGAGTCTACATGCATTTAATGCATTGGGTATAAATAGGACTTGAAGAGATGTTCTCCAGACCACTTCTTCATCCTAAATCTACCCGAATCCTTTCTTTCTTTATTCCCTCTATCTTCTTTCTTACATCTTCTCACTCTAGTGCATAGTGAAAGAACTTAGATTGTTTAGTTTAGACTTATTTGTCTTTTCTATTTCCGCAACAATCTGTAAATTCATTTTGTTTATACAACAAGAATTTAAAAGTGAAAACTTGTGTGATTATATTCAACCCCCCCCCCCTTCTATAATCCCAAACACTATCCTTACTTGAAGGTCACCTCTTTGGGACCAACAATAAGCTTTTCAAAAGATAATTAGTTACATATACATTCTTATAATATTTAATATATATGTACATGTATTTCATGTTTTCGTACGGGTCAGTGGCAAAAAGTCAAACCCAACCCAATCCCAAAAATTTGGTTTCAGATTTTTGGATTTTGGGGCATTTGGGTTTTGCAAAAACATCTTATTTGGGGTTTGGATTCGACTTTTAAACCATCTAGGGTCTGCACACTTGTAGCTTCACCCATGACCAACCTGTTTTCCTGAAACCCTTGAAACCATAAAACAATACTGAAACTTCATAGTTGAACATTGTGAACTGTTTGGTTGTAAATGTTTGATTTAACTTATGTGTTCTTATGGGTTTTACGCAAACAAACTAGCCTTACATGATCATTTAGAGTTGTGATCCTAATTTTTTGAAATAATAACATACTTTGATATATATATATATATGAGAAAGGTTCAAACAAGAACAAATTTAATTTGCAAGAACAAAGGAACAATTCTGGATCACATGTGATGTGGGTCACACATAATAAAAAATCATATATGATTCAGGTGGATCCCACCACTAAATCATATATGATTTTTTATTACGTGGGACCCACATGGGCCCACATCAATGTGTGGCTCAAAATGGGTTCCTTTGTTCTTGCAAATACCCTTGTTCTTGTATGATCCTCCCTCATATATATATATATATATATATATATAAGAGAGAGAGAGAGAGAGAGAGAGAGGAAAGTTCAAATGTGAACATGATTTTAAATAACTCGTTATGGCTTCGTTATGGCGCTTTATGGCGTCAAGGCTTGGGGTCGCCGCCACGTTAACCTCTATGGCTTCACTCTAAGGCTTGGCTTGCTTGTAACGCGTTATGGCACGTTACGACGCGTTATTATGTAAGTCTTGCGGTTACTTTTATATATAACTTATAGGATAAATGGTAGCTATGTACGAGACTTAAAACTTAAATAAATATTAAAACTAAAACCTTACATACGTAAATACTTAATCTCATTCCCGTACACTGAGAGTTGAACATGAATTCTTTGAAAATTGAAGAAAGTAATGAGTAGGGATTCAAGAGATTGAATCCTGATTTTGCACCCATGATATCATTTTTATAAGCTTAATATACTTTGTATCAATGGTTATTCTTTATGTTTTTAGTTTTATTACTTGATATGAATCTAATTTGTTCTATGATATTATTCAAAACACTGACATATAGTGTATGCCGCCTTAGGGCCCGCCATGAAAAACGCCATAGCCTCGCCATAACTCATAAGGCTTGAGGTTTGACCTCGCCGTTACGCCACGCCTCACGTCATTTAATACCTTGAATGTGAACCAGTTTTTGGTTGTGAACGTGAGGACAGTTGAGGGCGCGACACGTGGCAGAGACTAGTCAATAAAGGCGACTTTGAGTGTGGTCCCCCCTTTAATTCAATGCTCTCCCATGAATCGCGCCTAGTCATCCGCCATGGACCTAACGTGGCGCCTAGTCATCCGCCACGTGTCGCGCTCTCGGCTGTCCTCACGTTCACAACCAAAAGTGGTCACATTTGAAACCCAACGCATAAGAGAGAGAGAGAGAGAGAAGAGAGAGAGAGAAAGGTCAAATGAGAATGCTAAAAATACGATAGAAAGTGATCTTCACCACTCATCCGGTCAATAAAGGTGGCTTTGACTGGTTACGGTGGACGCGATCACGAGGGATTGACGCGATTCATGGGAGGGTAGAGATTATTAAAGAAGGGGACCCGGTCAAAGCCGCCTTTATTGACCGAATGAGTGGTGGAAATCACTTTTCTACTTCTCATTTTTTAACACTCCTCATTTGAAGAAAGAGAAAAATTAGATAGTAAAATATATATGGTACCCCCATCCATAGATAAGGTTCAACGTTTATAACTTCAGAATCAAAATTCAATATCTAAAAGAAATAACATTCAATTCCAAGATATTAAAACATTCATTTATTTTATAAAATATTATTTTTGTTTTTTAAACAATTACTTTCAAGATTTTTTACTTTTAAGAATATAAATAAATAATGTTTGTTTTAATAGTAATAAAATTTTGAGAGTTATCCCAATTAAAAAAATTTATCTCTCTCTCTCTCCATTTTTTAAATCCATCGGAATAAAAATATCGATCAAAATCTCCAAACATAAACTTTCTTCGTTTTGAAAAAATGGTGTAGATGCACCTTTAATGATAGGGGTTTTCTCATATCATTGTTGTTTGTTGATATAATAGTGAAAATTGAAATTTTAAGGTTATTTAAAAAGGGATTGCTATTTGCACTTTTATAAATTTCAGAATCAGGTCATTTAATGCATTAGAAATGTAAAAACAGACTGTGATTTTGATGTGTGTAAAGAGAGTAGTGGTGTAATAAGCAATTATAGGGGTGCAATTAGCCTCCCCCTATTCAAAATCACTCATTTTTGTAAGGCCCTCGATAATGTAACCCACAAGGTCCGAGCTACCACATCAACGTCACATCAGATTCATCCACAATGCCACAATCCCTCACCAAGCCAAAAATAGGGGTACCACTACCCATAACCCCATATACCCAATATATATAATATATTATATATATAGGGGAAGGTTCAAACGAGAAGCATGTCAATTTAAGAGAATGTGAGGAGCAATTTCAGCCACTCATCTCGCGGTTACGGTGGACGTGATCACGGATGATTGACGTGATTCATGGGAGGGTAAAGATTATTAAAGGGGGGACCGGTCAAAGACGCATTTGTTGACCAAATGAGTGGCTGAGATTGCTCCTCACGTTCTCTTAAATTGATATGTCTCTCGTTTGAACCTCCCTATATATATATATATATATACTAGTTATTAAGAGTCTCGACTGCACCGAGTTATAAAGTGTTATAGATTTTATCATAAGTAGTAACATAGATTTATATGAAACATAAGTTGTACATATATTGTCATACGAAATGTTAGTATGACGACCTTCATGCATTGTGTTCAAATGTTTACCTGTATGCTTACTTTAAAAAAGATGTATATAGTGCAAATGATGTCTATTTTACTTGCTGTTATATTCAAGTAAAAAAGTATACAATTGATTTAAAAGGATATACGGTCATTTTGCTCTCTCATTTAAGGGATTAATTTATGGCCATTAACATGAGGGACAAAATCTATAACAAACTGCATACCTAGAGGTTTATTTTATAATAAATGAACTTTAAGGATCAAATCCATAACATTTGAGAAACTTAGGAAGCAAAGTTTTGGAAAAAAAATATTAATAGTTTAATTAAATTATTTGATTATTTTCTTGATTAATGTTATAATAGTTATAATTAACCAAAAAAGTTGATAAAGCAAATAAAGTAAAAATAAAAATATAAATTTGTAATTTGAAAATAAAAATTAAAAGAACGGTATACTATAAAGATACAATATGAAAAAAAAAAGTTTTTAAAGATTAAGGACGAAAAATGCTATAGATATTAAATAATAGGGACAAAAATCATAGTTTAGTCTATTATTTTATTAATTTTTGTATATTATCTTTTTCTTGTAATGGTAGGATTCTATAATTTTATTAGATAATACTAGGTATTTCTTAGGGGTCATGCTCATGACGGGTTGCCAGGTTGTACGGAAAATGAAGGTAAAATGTTATAGTTTGATGAATTATTTAAAATATGATGTCGTAAGATTTCCAAATATGCACATATACATAAGAAAACATGAGTAGGGGTGACAATCGTGTCGTGTTCGGGTTGGTGGATCAGAAAGACTTAGTCCAGACATGGCCTGCTTAACTAATCATGTCGAAATCTTCAACTCTAGTTCACGACCCATCAACCTGAACACAATCTGCATAACTCATATGGGTGTGGGTCATAAACGGGTTAACGTGTAATAAACAGGTTGGCGAATCATAAACAGGTTATCAGGTCAAATACAATCTACTTAAAAAATTACTAATTTTTAAGGCGCTAAATTGAAATTGAAAAGTTAATACTCAAAAGTCATAATAAAAGATATAAAAAGATAAATAGGTTGACGACATGACTCGCAAACCCATATAACAACCCAAACACGATCTGCAAAATAAACGAGCTGGCGAGTCAGAAAACTCAAGCCAAATTCGTTTATCTTCGTGTCGGGTTCGTGTCGTATTTTGTGTCGTAAATCAATATTTTGGAGAAACACATGAAATTAGAATCTCAATAAATCAATATATTTAATAAATGAAATTAAAAATAAAAGTAAAAAGAATAGAAAATTTGATAAATATTTGAGGAAAAAATATAGGCATAAGATGTTTATATATAATAATGATATATATATATATATGAAATATAAAAAAAAGGAGAGCGAGAGAGGGGGAGCAAGCGGGCTGAGTGGGCTTCCAAACCCGACACCTCGAGCTTACAACGAAGTTCGTACGCTGTGTAGAGCAGCATGTCGAGCCCGCCGAACCCGCAAGGCGCTACCTAGGGCTTAATATCTTTGGAGGAATATAATCTATCAAAGAACGCAAATTTCCAACTACTTTGCTCCCTCTTTACTTAAAACTAGCACTTGCTCCAAGAACAAAAATTACAAACTAATCTACCAGTGCTGTGGCGGATTGGTTATCGCTCGGAGGGTTCATATCGTCTTAACCGAGTTCTAGCCTTCTCGTGCACATGCCTGAGGACATTTAACCGGGGCCATGTTTAGTTCCCAAAATTGTCGGGGATTAGTCGAGCTTTGGCCCGGACACCCTTCTAAAAAAAATTACAAACTATAAGGACAAAAGCCATAAACCTCAAAACCACAAGGGCTAAAACCGTAATTTTACTCCAAGATTCAAAACCCATCACCCATTTGGAATAAATTCACTCATATTGTTACCAATTTTACCCTTTTCTTCAATTTCCTCCATAAATTTAACCGTTAGACTACCATATTTCCTTATCGGGTCGACCCGTATAACACTAAACCCCCAAAATCGATCGTCTTCTTCTACTCCCCACTCAAAATTGATGAAATCTTGAAGCTTTCCAACGATTTCATTCATCATAATGTTCATTGGATCACCAAAATTCGTTCGATTTCTGTGTTAATTTCAAGAAGAAAAAAGATGGGAGTTGGTGGGAATTTTTGGGATTTACTTAAACCCTATGCAAGAACAGAAGGGTTCGATTTTCTAAGAAACAAAAGGGTCGCCATTGATTTATCGTATTGGATTGTTCAACATGAAACCGCCATTAAAGCTCAAACTCGAAGCCCTCATCTCAGGCTCACTTTCTTCCGTACCATCAATTTGTTCTCCAAGGTAAGAATTTAGAATTCGAATTTAAAGAATTGGGTTTGATAATTGCAAGATTATATGATGATGAATTGTGGTTGTATAAGTTGAATTTAGGGTATTTTTAATTTTGATGTTGAGTGAATTTGTTCAATTTTAATGGGGTTATTTTTGTGTAATTGGTTGTATTGATTTTGAAATTTGAAGTTTTTATTGTTGGGTGTTTGTTGTTTGTGGGTTTGGTTTATGATATGGAACACTATATGATGTTGAATTTTGAAGAAATTATACAAAAAAAAAATTGTTGATTGATTCTTTGTTGTAAGACGATTTTCGAAAAGCTGATTAGGGAATGACTTCGTTTGTTAGCAACTTAATGAGCTTAATGAGGCTCGCAACTTATTTGGTGGTGGTTTGATGATATAGAAAGTGACTTATTTAGTAAGCTTTTAGGAGGAAGCTTTATGAAGAAAGACAAGGTTTTTTTTTCTTCTTCCAAACCCGCCCTCTTAATTAAAAAGCACGCTCATTCCATCTATTGAAGAACCCTTTCAATCTATACAGAAAGATTAATCTAGGCAAACAACTTTATCCATACAGGACTCGATGGTTAATGGAAAACCAACCAAAGAACCCCTTTATGTGATATGGGCTTTGGTTGTTCTTGACTTCTTGTTGGTTTTTGGAAGTGATTGTGTAAATAAGACTTGGAATCATGTGAGAAATAACCGTTATGGTGGGAATAGTCAAAACGCTTATGAGCCTTTGGATGAGTTGACATTTCGATCTATTTTTATCTCGGGTTAGTTCACTTTCACTAACTTTTGCATGAATTTGATCATTTTAACATGCATGGATTTGTTGAAGTTTCGGTCATGATGATAGAAATAGTCAGGGACAGAGCCAGGGCATTTTTTCAAACGGTGGCACCATATAATTACGTTTTTGGTTAATTTCGAGAGATTTTTTAAGGGTTTTTTTTTTTGTTGATTTCGATAGACTTTTTTTGATTTTTTTGTTGAATCGAGATAATTTTCTTGTTTCTTCGATTGATTTCAAGAAAAGTTTCTTGGTTTTTCGATTGATTTCAAGAGGCTTTTTCGATTTTTTGGTTGATTTCGATAGAAATTTTCGGTTTTTAGGCTGATTTTGAAAGAATTTTTTGGTTTTTTGGTAGATTTCAAAAAAAATTTTTGGTGTTTAGGTACACCCTTTGAAGTTTCGAAAATAACACGGTAGCACCCTCCAAAATGATACGGTTGCACCTTCACAAAAGTATATTTTTTACCCTTCATCGGACAAATAACACGGTGGCACGTGGCACCATGTACCCTAAATAGCTCCGTCCATAGCAATAGGTAAATAAAATTGGATGAATGTATAAGAAGGTTTTGTTAACTCTTAAACTCGTTGGAACCCAACCCATATAAATAAAGATTCATTTTTTTGATAAATTAACTTTCTTGATGGTGATTCCTTTTAGAGGTTTGTTTTCATCTTATTTTCTTGAAATGCGTTTGAAAAGTTGATTTATTTTTTCAATTTTGCAAGAGTTCAAGATCTAATTTTGGTGGCAAAATTTGCAGTTTGGTGCTTTTCCGGTGTTTGTGGCGGATGGAACCCCATCACCATTGAAGTCCCAAGCAAGGATCATGCGATTTTTGCAAGCATCGGGAATCGATCTTGCAAGCTTGCCCGTGGCGGATGGGAGTTCTGTCGAAAGAAATAAGAAGTTTCTAAATTGCGTTCAAGAATGTGTGGTTAGTACCTTTTTTTTGTCGTTTTGTGATCAAGGTACCCATTTGATAATTGTTTTACCATCAAAGTAATAGAGTTTTCTTTAAGTCATTTTACATTGTCATCTAGCTTATCAGCCAGTTGTTAGTTGGTACCAAATATGACTAGTTTATCAGCTAACTTATTAGAGCATCTCCAACAGATTCTCCAAATGGAGAATCAAAAATCAAAATCTTCAAAACAAGAAAAATTACATTCGATTCCTACAGATAGGGGCGGATCTAGCCCTATGCATATGGGGGACTATCCCCATTAAGGTTAAAATCAATTTATTTCTTTTAACATTTTACCAAAAAATGAAAAAGAAACTCTCGAAATCAACCAAAAAATCTAAAAAGTCTCAAGACCTAAAAAAAAAAACTCAAGAAATCCTATGAAATCAACCAAAAAAGCTTTAAAATCCCTTGAAAATGTGGAATTAGGCTAAAAAATACGTCGGACGACCTTGTAGGTGCCACTCCCCAGGAAAAAATCTTGGATTCACCATTGCCTACAATATTCTCCATAAGAGTTGCTTGAAATTTTTGGGAATTGGAATTGGAATTTTTTTGAAGTTTGATTGTAAATGTTGACTCGATATTGAATAGGAGTTACTTGAACTCTTTGGAATGCCGGTTTTGAGAGCAAGTGGAGAGGCCGAAGGACTTTGTGCACAGTTAAATAGGGAAGGTCGTGTTGACGCTTGTATTACGTCTGATAGCGACGCGTTCCTCTTTGGCGCCAAATGTATTATTAAGCGCCTCAAGCCCAATTCTCAGGTAATGTATTGTGTATAATTCCCCCGGTCTAATTGTATATTAGAAAACCACTACATATATATATATATATATATAGAGAGAGAGAGAGAGAGAGAGAGAGAGAGAGAAGAGGAAAGCTCAAATGAAAAACTCATTTTTTATTGCGAATGTGAAGACAGCCGAGAGCGCGGCACGTGAAACATTCAGTCTGAATAATATTATGCATCATTCATCTGAATAATCGTGTATTATTCGGTCTGAATGATCTTGTATATGATTATGCACGTGGCACGCTCTCGGTTGTCCTCACGTTTACAATCAAATTTGAGTTTCCATTTGAACCTGACCCTATATATATATATATATATATATAATATATATAATAGAGAGAGAGGAGAGAGAGATGGAGAGATGAGAGGAGAGGTTCAACGAAAAAAGAGAACGTACCCAAATAGGAGAATAAGAAAATTGTTCATACGTGATTTTACCATTTTCTTATTCTCTTATTTTGTTACTGTTCTCATTTAAACCTCCCTATATATATATATATATATATATATATAGAGAGAGAGAGAGAGAGAGAGAGAGAGAGAAAATTCAGTTGCAAACTTGTTTTCCGTTGTGAACCAGGGGGACGAAGGAGAGCACGAATCTGTTCTCGTTTGTCCCCCATTCATCGTGAATAACAAACCTTCTTTTTGGTCATCAATCTTGCAACATTTTATAAGGTTAATTAAAAAGACGGGTTATTTAGACGAATAACCTTCTCACGGATTTCTTTTAAATGCACGACTTTTTGACAGAATGCCTCAAAATTTGTTAGAAGATCATGCATTTGTAAAAAAAAAGGTTATGCTAATATGCTCCTAAATTTACACGTTAAAAGCCTTTGATTTAGTTTGCAAATGCTTATTTTAATTCGACTTAAATTCACATGTGAATACACAGGAACCATTTGAGTGCTATCAAATGTCGGATGTCGAAGATGGGTTAGGATTAAAGAGAAATCACTTGATAGCCATCGCACTTTTGGTCGGAAATGACCATGATCTGAAAGGCGTACAAGGGATTGGGATTGAGACAGCACTTTCTTTTGTGAAATTGTTTGGCGAAGATGAGGTTTTAGATAGGTTCGATCATGTTTGTTCTAAACTTTTTCAACACACACACACACAAACACACACTGACACACACACACACACACACACATATATATGTATATGCATATGAATCGTAAGCTTTACTTTTGGTTCCTAACGTTTGTCATTTTCAATAGATATTGTCCCTAAACTTTGAATACTCTTCTTTGGTCCCTCATGTTTGTCGTTTTATAACGGTTTTGGTCCCTCCTTCTAGCAGCTGTTAGCTATTTCCGTTAAGTTCATTTAAACGAGGGGTATTTTAGTCATTTTAAACATTTTTCAGATGACTAAAATACCCCTCGTTAAACCACAAGGTGATAAACTTAAAAACTGAAAAATCTTTAAACAGACTAAAATACCCCTTGTTTGATTGGAATTCACGGAAAAAATTAACGACCGTTAGGAGGAAAGATCAAAACCGTTATGAAATTAGAAAGTGAGGGACCAAATCTGAGTTTTTCAAAATTTAGGGCCAATATCCATTACAATTGACAAACGTTCCAGGCCAAAAATGAATTTTACTCTTTTCACTCACACACACACACACAATATATATAATATATTGGAGTATATAATATTTCATATATATTTAGGCTTGGGCTCTACAGTAATCCAGCCAGGTACGTTGGGCCAATGACCCTTGGTGCATACAACACATTTAGCAAATGTTAAATGACTATTTTTTACCCATGGGCGGTGTTTTGCAGGTTACGTGAATTAGGAAGCGGAAACCCTCTTACTATGACTCATGATGTCGGTGACTCTTTTCGTAATTCCGCCAATGAGAACACAACGAGAACACGAGTTTCTCATTGCTCGTTATGCGGACACCCGGGAACCAAGAGATCTCATCTCAAAGACTCATGTGAACGTTGCAGTTCAACTACGATCAAAGGTTGCACACAAAAACCGATCGGGTTTATGTGCGAATGCTCCTCGTGTGATACGGTACGTGTACGTAATGTCGGTGTGTTCAGTTTATAAATTATTGAGTAATTTACGATTTTAGTCCCTGTGGTTTGTTAGAAGTTTCTGTTTTGGTCTCTCTGGTTTAGAAATTGCCATTTTCGTACCTATGGGTTGCAATTTATTGCTATTTTCGTCCTGAATTAATTCCTATCTTTAAGTACAACGACCAAAAGTAAGAATTGTAACCACAAGGATGATACAACAATAAATTTCAAATCATAAGGATGAAAATAGCAATTAATTACAAACCATAGGGATGAAAACTGCATTTCTAAACCACAGGGACAAAGATCACATTTTTAACAAACGATAGGGACTAAAATTGTAATTTACTCTAAACTAGTAGTTTTTTTGATGGATCCCCGACTAGCGGTGTTTGCATATGACCAAAATGGGCCTGGCCCGGCCCGGGAACAATTGGGACCCCGGTTACAATTTTTCTAAAATTTACGGGCCAAAGCCGGGACCGGTTATACATAAGACATTTTCTTTTTGAAATTTAAGTTTTTATAAATTATATATCAAGTTTTTCAGAATTTGTATGAGATTTTTAAGCTTTTGTACCAAAAACTTGTAAGTTTTTTTTTCCAAGTTTTTCAAGTTCTTTTTGATGTTTTTCAAGTTTTTGCAAATGTCACACAAAAATCATAATTATATATAAGAGCATCTATAACATATTTTGTGTAAAATATATTTTTAAAGTGTATTTAAAATGATCGAATTAGAGATTTTTTCTATGATCAAAATTGTTTTTTGGGAAAAAAAATTTGGGACCGGTCCCGGCCCGGGAATGATTGGACTGAGACTGGTAAGGCACAGATTTGGGCCAGGCGAGATTACTATTTTTCTGAAAATTTACAGCCCAGTACCGGTACCCGTTATACATAGGACCCAAAAAAAATTTGAATTAAAAAGTTTTTATAGATTAGATGTCAAGTTTTTGAGTATTTGTACGAGATTTTCAAGTTTTGTACCCAAAAAAGTTTTTTCTAAAGGTTTTCAAGTGCTTTTTGACGTTTTCAAGTTTTGGCAAGTGGTCCACAAAAATGTAATTATAAAAACATCTAAAACATATTTGTGTACAAAATATTTTTACAGTGTATTTGAATAACCCAATTGGAGATTTTAAGTGTATTTCATTAAGATTTTTTTCCCAAAAAAAAAAATTTCAAACAAGATTTTTTCTAAGTTAAAAATTGATTTTTGGAAGAAAAATAAATTGAGATCAGTTTGGGCCTGGCCCAAGACCAGGAGTCCAGGACCGGACCCAGTTACAAAATGAAAGTCTTGGGCCGGGATTGATTTTGGCCCGGCCCAGGACCCAGTAAATCCCACTCGAAAGTAGGGTCTGGAGGTGGTGAGATGTACGCAGATATCATCTCTACCGCAAAAGGGTAGAGTGGTCTTTTTCCCTGACGACTACTCGTTGCTTCGAGTTGTCATCGAGCTAACCTGTTGTCGGTTTTTGGGCACCAGGATAAGAAAGAAAACGAACAAAAGAAGAACGAAGCTTGGAAAACGAGAGTTTGCAAGAAAATTTCCGCCGAGCCAAACTTCCCGAATAACGAAATCATCCGGATGTATTTGAGCACCAACCACACCACTTTCACCGGTAAGTTTAAAATCACTGCCATATGCTAATCCGAAAACTTAATTTACGCAATTACCCTTATAACCTCTGTTCTTGCTCTTAGATGCCCAACCATTTATATCGTGGAAAAACCCGAATATGGAAATGTTGGTGGATTACGTGGCGTATAAGCTAAACTGGGAACCCTCGTTTATCCGGCAAAAACTCTTTCCTTTTTTGTCCACCATTTTCTTGAGAAATACAGCTAAAAATCAAGAAACGGGTTCTATGTTATTTGGGCAATATGAGTTCGATATTATTCGGAGAACGAAGGTGAGGTTTGGGCATACATTTTACGTTGTTGTTTGGAAGAAATTTGCGAAAACGGGTTACGATCGGATCGATAGAACGGGTTTGGAAGAAGAGGGGGAAGTCGAAGAAGAAGATGTTGATGAATTGGGTGATGTTTTTGATGAACCGGATGTCACAAATGTTCGTGTGGATAACGGGTGTTTGATGACCGATGAAAATATGGATCTTGTTATGGCCGCGTACCCGGAAAAGGTTGATCGATTTCTGCAAGAGAAGGTGAGCTTTCTATTTTTATTTACATTAAGGCTTGGTTTGGCAAGCATAAGCTAGCTGATAAGCTAGCTTATAAGCTAGTCCATCCAAACATGTACCAGGAAGCTAGCTTATCAGCTAGCTTATAAGCTAGCTTTTTGAAACGCTACTTTGAGTAGCTTATGAGAAGCTTATTGTAGCTTTTTCCAATTATACCCTTATTAATATTAATTATTAAATTCAAAGGTACCCTTTTTGGTCATTTTACATACTCATAAGCTAGTTTCTGCCAAACATAATTTGTTCAACAGCTAGCTTATCAGCTACTAGCAAGCTTATCAATCAACAGCTAGCTTATCAGCTATCCGCTAGCTTATCAGCTACCAGCTAGCTTATAAGCTACGCTTGCCAAACATAGCCTAAGTTTTATGTGTTGTTTGATACTTTGATTGCACACACTGTTTTGCTTTGTGGGACCATGCGTCAGTCTGGGATTTACTGGGGTTGTTTAATTGGATAGTTACAAAAATAACCCATTTGGGATGTGGGACCTACCACAAAATGACCCCATGTTTCGAAACTTCTAAGCAAATGATGGGAAATTGGCCAAAACGGCATTGGGTAGAAAGTGTAAATGTTTTTCAAAAATCTTCACGATTCCATAATATCAATTCCATAAGTATGGGATTGCCAGTTCCATAATTAAGGAATTGAGTTACAAGTGTCATTTTTTTTTTCAAAAATTTAGACGGCAATTTACACTTTCTACCCAATTTCGTAATTATGAAATTGGGGTATCATTGAAGTGTGGCTATTTTTCAAAAGTTAGGAAGAGAAATGGCTTGGAGGCAAATATGTTTGTCTAAAATGGTCTATTTTGACCAATTTACCCCCAAATGACCATTTAGTGTTTGGAGGCTAAAATATATGCACAGATGTCGTTTGGGTAAAAACCCACCTTCCACTCTAGGGGTTTGTTACAGAAATAGTCTTTATACCACTTCGGGCTAAGGAAAGATTTGTGTACATCTTAACCCTGGTTCTGACTATATATGTGTGGGATTTACTGGGTTTGTTTGGTTTGATCTGGTTTTATTCTTTATGTTTGTTTCTTGTTTAAAAACGTGTAGGAGGCTAAAGAAACGAAATCGAAGAAAAAAACTAGAGCAAAATCTCCATTTAGCACACCAGAGAATTCATCATCGCCAACATCAAGAAGCCGTCAACTCAATATTACACAATTTTACCGTTCTTCTAAAGGAGAATCTACCGAAAACTTGAAAGACAACGGTCCTCCTTCAGGAAATCTATCGAAATCTGTCAGGCGTCGCCTTTTATTTGAATAATACGTGATTTTGTTGGTTACGATTTGTGAATGTAGCGGTAATCGACCGTAAATAATTAGTTTGATAGTATTAGGTTTCAAAATTCATCATATCTGTCTCTCTCTTTTGCATAGTTTCAACATAATAAGGTTATTGTGAAAACAGTCAGCTCCATTTTTTTCTATTTTTTGGAAGTTATAAGTGTTTGTCTCGACTCATAACTTTAACTTATGTGTTTTGACAATGGCACCTTTTATTGTGATGTTATCTTTAACCCATTAAATTAAAAAGTTTTTAAAACTTTTATAGTTGTAGTTCTTATAAGAACCTCCTATTGATTTTTTCAAACATAATTTTTATTTGAAAAGCATTTTTTTCAACATAAATAATAATTACAAAGTCAATAAAATAAAATAAAAAACTAGAAAAATGTCACGTCTCACAATTTTCATAGTAAGAACCTAAAGAAGTCGGGTCTCTTGTAAAAACTCTCCACAATGATAGTTCTTATAAGTTGTTACACTTTTTGCTAATAAAAACATTGTATTGTAGATGCTCTAAGTTTTAGCATATTCGAAAGATTTTTCAAAAGAATTCATAATATAACATTAATATTAAAAATCTCTAAAATAATTACATTAAACTTCAGCTGCTTTTCCATTTTGGAGATTAGTAGATTAAATCATTAATTATGGTATTAAAATATTAATTACAAAATAAAATATTATTTATCTCATTTAAACATTTTATCGTAATGATTTTGTCGGTGGGAATATATAATATCATGTTTCTTGCATAAACATTCATTCTTAGAAAATTCACCAAATTAACAAAATTTGTTATAACATATTTCGTTTTGTATAGATCACTGATGGGGTGTATTGAGTTTATTTTGTTTAGCATAGCCTACAATATTTTGAAATCTGATTTTAAATAATATTTTAGATATTTGATTAATAGTTAATATGTTATGATAATAATCTAAACCAAACAACTACTAAATCTCTACCTCACCTATTACAACTTTATGCATTGTATATTTATAATTATATATTCATCGTATATTGTCAAAAATTCAGTTAAACCATTTTGCTATGTATAAATCATAGAAAAGTTATCGAGGATGAAAAATATTCAGATATATGTTGTTTTTGCTGATATAATACCAGCTTCGTCACTTCTGGGCTTGTCATAGTCACAACCGTCATGACCATGACCGTTCCATCGGCTTCATTATGCCCTTGTCGTTACACTACCTTGACATTGACGGTTGTAAAATGTCGTATGAAAATATAAGAAATTATTTATCAAATTGGATATTTTTTTGGATTATATTGAAAATGTGTTGTTGTAAGTATTGTATATTTGATGACACATGTGAAATTAGGTAAAATAGTATTTTGTCACTATTTTGGACATCCCATGTGATGATGTGTTGATCAATTTCATATTCTGTTTTTAATGTTATGATGTTTTAGACTTAATTTTAAATATTTTTTTATTTAAATCTAGTGATTTTTTATACTCAATATATTTCTTTCATAAGTTTTCTTTATTTTGATTTTATTATTAAAAGGCATTTTTGTTTGATGTGAATGCTTTTTAATACATTTTTTGTTTGGTTTATAGAAGCAATTTGATCCTACAAAATCGTTTTTTTATTGTTTAAATGACGAATTAAAATTCCCAATAATCTTACTTTTAATTGTTTGAATATTTAATGAGTTCACAATTGTTTTAAATGATAATCTAGATGGGTCAAAAGAATATCTAATTAACCAATAGTCTAAATGCATTTAAATTGGAAATTTGACAATTCGAGAAGAAAAAATAATAAAATGAGATAAAATTGAACAAATAAAAGTAAGAAGCTTCGTTATTTAATAATTAATATCGATTTACTCCTACAAAGTGGCGTAATTTTATTGGTAGTTTTCTCTTTTCCTTAAACTAATTAAATCATTTATTATAACTTTATTTTTATTATATTAAAAATAAATACACCAATATTTGTAAATTTCAATGAATATTATCCATTTACCATCTATTACAGTTTTAGTGTTATATGTTGTTTTCTATAATTAATAAAAGCATTAAATTAATAACCAAGTTGGTTGAACCACTAGTGGTCCTTATTGTTTATTCAAGGTTTGGATTTGGTCTTTATAACAAACTATCAATACTGCTTGTTTATAATATTTTTTTTTTTTTGAAACAGCAATATATTACCACCAATAAACCAATTACAACCAAGTACTCCCAAAATACAACCAAGAAACAAAACAGCAGCCATCAACAGGCTTATGAGAGAGAAGCCCATATCAAACAGGAAGAAACCCAAACTAGAAAAAAGACACAAACCAAAACATACAACTAATCAGGTCCGCCAACGAACGAACTCGAAACCACAGAACCATCTCGAAATCCAGCACCATCAATCCTCGAACAGCAATACAACAAAACAGATCAGCCAACGAATTCAAACACAGAATCGCCTCGAAGTCCAGCAGCAAAATCGATTTAATCACCAGCAGCATCAGCATTCAACATCGAATCACCCGAGACAGCACCCCACCCACGTTACTTGGCAAAATTTCTTACGTACCCATAGGATCCGAGATCCAATACCTCCACTCCTTACGCATATGTTTACAACGCTGCACCACCCATTCGAAAATAGTTCTTTGAAACACCACCAATCTGTCACACAAATCTTCATTTGACTTCTGAAAAACTCTTTTGTTCCTGTCACACCAGATCAGATACGCCAAACATTGTACAGTAGCTTCCCACCTGATCGCCCCTTTCGAGTCCGAGCCACTTCTCAAAGCTAAGGATAAGAGATCGGATAAGACGAGGTAACAGATTCAACATCCAAATTCCACCATCTCCCCACAATCAACCATAAACGATTTACCTCTTCACAAGACAACAAAGCATGTTGCACCGTCTCTACCTCTTGGTTGCACCTCGGACAAAGAACGGTATCCAAGTCGATCCCGCATTTATCCAACAATGCTCGACACGGCAATCTTTCTAGATTAGCTTTCCAAAAGAAAACATTCACCTTCGTCGGCGTCACCTTTAACCACTTCGTATAGCAACCATTCCCAACCCCGACTCTCCCTCTCGAGATCCTCTCTTCTATAATAGATCTAAGAGTTTTAACCGAGAAGCCCTCAACCGGATTCAACAACCAAACTACCTTGTCCTTCTCACCGAAAACGGGTTTAAAGTTTTCCACCCATTTACACAAATCCTCAAGTTCACTCAATTCTCTCCCGAATGGCCTTCTCCTCCAATTCCATCTCCACTCCCAACCCGAACCAACAAACCTCCCTCTATCTCCCACTAGCACCTCCTTACAAGTCTCAAGATTAAAGAGCCTTGGAAATCTCTCCTTTAGGACCCCCCCCCCCCCCCACCCACCTATCCTCCCAAAATTTCGTCGAATACCCATCCCCAATTATTTTCCCAAACGACTTCGTAAAATTACACCCCACCCCATCAATCACACTTCCCATCTTAATGATGGACCCCCACACCGAACTCCCTCTACTCTCACCCCCACCCCTACCATGGAGACCCCCATTATCTCCATATTATACTGCTTGTTTATAATATGTTAATTTCAAAGTAAGGTTTCGAAAATAACACCGTTTGGAAAGAGAAGTTGATATTCGGACAAACTAGACATAAATATTGTACTTTATATTTAGAAAAAGGGTTATTAAAAATATTTTATATTTCAATGTTTTTTTGGGTTGTGCATCTTACATTAACCCTTAATGTTCTTTGATAAATAAGGTGATAACCTAGCCACTTAACTACTCTTATTTCTATTCAACACCGTTCTTTCGGTTTCAACATTGGCTTCAACCCAGATGCACCCAGAATTTGCCAAAAACGCAACACTTGAGATTTTAGATATGTATTTTGTTTTTCTAGAACATCGTGAATTGTTAAAATATAATATTACATTTATTATTTTAGATAATGAAATGTTAAAATTTCTAAAACCTTATTTTTTTCCATCTCCAACAGTTTTTCTACTATAGAGGTTTTATCATCACCTATATTATTAAAATATAATTACATTTATTATTCTAATAAAAATTTTAAAAACTTTTAAACAATCAAATTATGATATTGGTGGAAGACATTAAAATAATATCTCTCTCTACTTTTTAAGATTATAAAGAATTCTCTATATTTAGAGATTTCTTCAAATTTTTTTATTTTAAAGAATGAGATGTGGAATATCACTGAGAAATAGGAATCCGTGTTATCAAAGGATTTCCTGCGATTATTTCTAGTATGGAATGAGTCAATCATCCACTTTGGTATCTTATTGAACAAAAATGGTGATATTGTTCCTCCATTGATCAAGAATTTCGATTTTTGGCAAGTCTCATGATCATCCAATAAGAAGGGTTTCAATTTTTTCAAATGAACGATTTGAAGACCTATTGATTCTAAAAACTGTGGATCATTCGGACCTTTCAATTCATAGATGTAGATCTCGGACCTATGAATGGGGATATTCCCGAAACTGACAAAAAAAAGGAAGTGAGTTAGACAAAAAAAGAAGCAACTTGGACAAAAAGAAACGAAGTGGCTTAGACAAATCTTTTTTGTCGATAACCTCAGACCAATCAATCGAATATTGATTAATACGTAATCGATCGAACACTACTTGAAAATGGCTCTTCTGCTTAGAAACGAAATGTTCCAAATGTTCCTGGAAATTCTTGCTCCCAGTGGACCATTTGTATCTATATGCATCAGGATCCCGATTCATAAAATCTCTAAAATCATTTTCTATGATCTCCAACAGTTTTGCTATTTTAGAGAATTAATCATTATTTTTATTATTAAAATATTCAATATATTTAGTATTTCAATAAAAAAAATTAACCAATTTTTAAACAATTGGTGGAATGAAT
>CM058042.1:33314725-33331853 GCA_030169165.1 Centaurea solstitialis | reverse complement strand
TCGACATTAACTCAAGCTCTGGTGTCACTTTGAAAATGATAACAAAAATACAGTTAGAATGATCGAACTCATAACCTCAAGTACAATTATTAACATTACTACCAATATGTTATAACTTCAAGAGACTCTTATGACATAATGCAACGAAATATGATTGTTTAGAATTAAATTAGGGTGTTCAATGGTTTAAAAAAAGCCAATAAATTTCATTTAGAGGGTTTTAAACCATCAAGAGACACAAAAAAATCGTCAAACAAGATTCACCTCTTAGCGATTTAAATGTTGCCTCTTAATGGAACTATTAAGAGGTAAATAAATGGCCTCTTAATGCCAATTCATCTTAAAGGTCGTTTTTCTATCTGATTTTCAAGAAAAACATATATTTATTTAAAAAATCAAAGCGTATTCCATTTGTAAAAAAATATACTCTTTTGTCAAATCAATATAACTTCTCTAGCCACGCGTTAACTTTTCCCCAAATTTTACAAATACAACTAGTGGGCTAGATATACCTCTATAAATTGCTAAATACACCCATACCTAGTAAATTTCTTTTTACACATTAACGTCAAAACCTATTCCTTGCATTCTCTAAGGCATTGCCTATAAAATTAGATTGAGCTTTCTTTTGATACTTCCACTTAGAGAAATTGACCTAAATAGTCATCCTTCTCCTCTAAATTGGTCTCCTATCCTTCGCTTCAGTTTTACCAAAATAACAATTGTTCTGTAAGTGACATGTCTGCAATTTGTAGAGAAGTGAAAATGTAAAAGAAGAAAGAGTTTTTGAACATGCTCCGCAAGTACAAACGCCATGTCGTAATTTTTTTTGAACATGTTCGCAAGTTAGGATCAATTATTGACCGACTAAAGAAAAAATTACAAAAATGGTCCCTATACTTGTAGATGTGTTAAAAAACTTTACACTTTTTTCACCAATCTGTAAATTGTGGACTTGCCACTTACATAATTAGTGACATTTTGATAGAATGATTAAGAAATGATTAAGGACATGTCTAGCCAACAATTAGAAAATACACCAAAACCGTCTCAGTAAACACCAAAAAAACTCAATTCCAACCCAACACTCAAAAACCACACTTAAAACATATTTTATATATAATAATCATAAATATCTTAATCTATTAAAGTTTTAATTGATAAATGTATATTTAATTTTAAAAATTAAAATTATAATAATTTGTTTTAGATGTCTACTTTATTGACCTTCAAATACAGAATACGTATCTTTTTAGCCTCTAATTTTCTTTGACGATTGCGATTTGCACCATACTTTATGTTAAATCAAATTATTTTGACATTGAGATGTCAAAATCAGTTTGTAATGGTGATATGTGTGAAAAAAGAAATGGCGTATTTAATAACTTTTTTGATGTAATTAGCCTTACTCTTGTCTTTTTATGTTTTTAGGGTTGAGTTGGTTATGAAAATATCAATATTTTATGTTTTTAATGTTTTTAATGGTGGATTGAAAATAATGAAAAAAAACCAATGGGAGATTGAGAAATAACTCGATTAATTTCTCTTCCAATTAACACTCATATATAATTTATTTTAGTGAAAAATGATTTTTTTAAGTTCTATTTTTTTTTATTTTTAATTCATTTAATTCTTTTTGATAATTATATATAGAGAGTTGGTTGATAAAGTGAATCTTGAGAGAGCTACACAGCTCAGCCAACACTGACACAATTCTTCCTCCACAGATTGAATTCAAATATATATTTATTTATATATTTATGTATTTGTATTTAATATAAATCTTGATTTCTTGGAACCTTTTGTTCTTCTCTGTCGGCATTCAAGTTAAAGATCCATCTATCTTCATCACGGGTAAAAACTAAAACCCCTTTTCTTTTCGTCTTTTTAAAAAAATATTTTTCAAAATCCACTTTTTGTAGCATCTCAGTTTCAAGATTCTTTAATGATTTCATTTTGTTATTTCCCATTCAAACTTATTAATAATAATGCATTCATGTGCCACCCAATAATGGATGAACAAAGTCAAGTCAATTTATGGTTCAATTTTGTGTTTTGTGATCCATTTTTGGTGGGTATTTGTCGGATTTCTTTCAATTTGGGTTTTTTTGAAGGTGAATTTTTGGTGGGTTTGTGTCGAATTTTGAAGATATTAATTGATTGCTTTGGTGGGTATTTCTTGAATTTTTCATATTTGATTGTTTACTCTTTCTTTCTGCTTTGTTTAAATGGGGAATTAGGGTTTGAAAATCGAATGTTTTGGTGGGTATTTCTTGAATTTCTTTGAGTTGTATTCTTGAATCATAGTTTGTGTTTTCTAAATTGAAAAGATCAAATCTTTGGTGGGTATAAAGTCAAATCTTTAAATTGTTCTTTGATCTTTGATTATGTATTTCTGAATCAAGAATATTGTGTTTTGAAGCTTAAATTTTAATGGGCATTTCTCAAATTTCTTCAAATTTTGTTGGTCTTTCTTGATTGAGAAATTAGGGCTTAAAGATCAAATCTTTGGTGGGTATAGTAGTCAAATCTTCAAGAAAGTTTATTCTTTAATCTTGATTATATACTTCTGAATCAAGAAAGTTGAGTTTTGAAGCTTAAACTTTTAATGGGTAGTTGTATTTCTCTAATTTCTTCAAATTTAATTGTTTAATTCTAGAATGTGCTTTCTTAATTGAGAAATCAGGGTTTAAAAATACAATCTTTGGTGGGTATAGAGTCAAAACTCCAAGAAATGAGTTTTAAAATATTTGATTATATACTTCTGAATCAAGAAAATTTAGTTTTGAAGATAAAACTTTAATGGGTATTTCTCAATTTTCTTCAAATTTAATGGTTAAATTTTAGATTGTTTTTTCTTAATTGAGAAATTTGGGTTTTAAAGATCAAATCTTTGGTGGGTATAGAGTCGATGAATTTTTTAATCTTTGGTTATAAATATCTTAATCAAGAAAATTTAGTTTTGAAGCTTAAACTTTGATGGGTATTTCTCAATTTTCTTTAATATCAATTGTTTGGTCTTAGATTGTTCTTTCTTATTTGAGAAATTACGGTTTAAAGACCAAATATTTGGTGGGTATGAGTTAATTCTCCAAGAAATGAATTCTTTAATCCTTTGGCTACTTCCCTAAGTAGGAAAATTGAGTACTTTTGGTGCTCTTTTTTGGTGCTCTTTTTTGCAAAAAGAAGTGGCATATTTGGTACTTTTGGTGCTCTTTTTTGCATTTTCACAAGAACCATTGTGTGTTTACATAAGCCGAATACAACGATTGAAAATTTTATTAAACCCTCGTAAAATTGAGAAATCTTGAAACATCTTTTCGAGTCTAATTTTCTAAAGAACTTTGTGTAAGAAAGCCTTATGCTAATTGCATTGTGTTTGATTGATTCAGAAGTTTTGGAGGGCTATCAAAGGGATTTGAGCATTCAAGTGTTTGTGAGACCAATCGCTTTAAGGTAAGAGTTTGATTTTGTATTTATTACCCAATTTATTTATTTCATTTTCTATAAAAAATACAAAAGAAGAAATTTGATGGTTTGGTCCCTTTCCAAAATTTAAATACATCATGTATGGGTGAAATTGGAGGTAGATAGTGACCTTTCTTGTCTTCTCTTTAAAGCAAAATTTAACATCTCTTAAAGATTGGTACTTCTTGGCCACACTATGCAAAATGCAACAATCACTTAAGGTACTACACAATCTTAGGGGTCTTTCGGTAAATACGAGCTATGTATCTAGCTTTTTTAAATTTTAGCATATATGTATTTCTCTGTTTCACACATTTTTCACTAGCACGGGTCTTCACAAAAACAGTCATTCTACTCTTTACTCTTTAGGGTAGAGATCAGTTCTGCATACATCTTACCCTGGACCCCACCTCGAGATGGGATATCTTGGCTTCGTTTGGTTTGGTTTTGTCCCATCTATATGGTCTAGGGAAAACGGAGATGTCATTACGGTGCCCTTTATTATTTATAAAAATGAAATGGGGCCCACAAAGTGAAAAATCTTAGCTATTGCTTTGAACTTAAAGTATGCATGTTCGAGTAACTTTCAAGCGTGTGAATTGTTCTTTTGATATCTTTTCGTGTATGTCTATGAATTTCCGATAAAAAAATTTGATAACTTTGGATACAATGGCCTTAATAATGTGTGTGCCCATGAAAGGTTCTTCCTTTAACTTTCATCATCTTTACACCACATCTTTGTTAAATAAATAGATAAATAAATGGAGTTAAGTAAATTATAGGTTCAAATCGTGGATAATGCAAGGCTCGATGCATGAAGGTCACTCGTTTAATCTGTAACGTGGGTTCACGTATGCATCTTCAAATGGACTTTTTCAGATTTTATTACAGTGATTCACATGTGAATCTTCTCTTTGCACATCCTCACCATATTTTAACTTTGCACTATATACACACACACACGCACATACACACACTTTCTTATTTTAGGTGAAGAAGCTTTATGATCATGCAAGATTCTAAAAAGCTTCAATCTTTACTCCTTTTCCCTTCAAAATAACTAATAAATGCATCAATAAAAGTAAAGTTATGATCTTGATCTTCTTTTTCCTTTCATTTCGGGTCCCTAACATGAACATGTTATGTTGGATTCTCCAAGCTTTCAAGAATCTTTTATGACCTGGATCAAACTTTCCGATCACTAAAGATTTAGCTTTTAGATCTATAATGGCTTTTACTATTTGTTCTTATAGATCATTTGAGTCTTGAAATCTTGAAATTTTCATCATGTCATCGGTTGGTTTGTTCTTCGGTTTTCTATGGAAATCTTGAAATTTTAGTGCTTTTTGTTTCTGTGGGTTTTGAATTTTTGACGTTCGAGTTTGACTTCTTTCGGTTGGTTCTTACTTCTTAGATCGTTTTAGTGTTGAAATCTTGAAGGAAAAAAACCGGGTTTTTTAATCTGGTTTGACCCTCTAAACTTTTCAAGAAATCTTGAAAAATTGACTTCTTTAAGTTCAAGGTTGACTGTTTGACTTCTTTCATTTGGCACCCAGATCATTTTACTCTTAAAATTTCATGTTTTTTGATCATTTTTATGTGAATTTTGCAGGTTTGCCTTTTCAAATTTTGGTTTCTTGGATCATTTAGCGCCAAAATCTTGAACAGTTGACTTCTTTAAGTTCAAGGTTGACTGTTTGACTTCTTTAATTTGGTACCCAGATCACTTTACCCTTAAAAATCTTTAAAACTTCATCCTTTTTTATCATCTTTATATGAATTTTGCAGGTTTGACTTTTCTTGGATCATTTTATCCCTAGATTCTTGAAATCATCATCAGGTTTGACCGTTTGACTTGTGTAAACTGATTCCCAGATTCATTTCAATCTCAGAATCTTGAAAAAATAATCTTGTTTTTATTATCTTTTTTTTTTTAATTTCCAACAGGTTTGATTTCTCCAAAATCATGGTAGAAGATCGCGATTCGGTTGACTTTCGGTCAACCGACGAGTGGCTGTCGTATGCTACCGATCTCGTATCGGTGGCAGTAGAGAAGGCTCAGGCGGTTAATGGGTTTCCGGGCAGGTGGAAAACGATCGTATCGAAATTAGAGCAAATCCCGGATCGGTTATCAGATTTATCGAGCCACCCATGCTTCTCGAAGAATAAATTATGCATCGAGCAGCTCCAAGCGGTGTCAAAGACATTGACCGAATCGATCGAAATGGCAGAAAAATGCTCGAAATATCGATCCGAAGGAAAGCTCCAAATGCAGAGTGATCTCGATTCGTTATCTGGAAAGATCGATTTGAATCTTCGGGATTGCGGGATTTTGATAAAAACGGGGGTTTTGGGCGACGCTGCATTAACGGTTTGTACGTTGCCGGGATTGGAAAGTACAAGTTATCAAAGCAGCAATGTTACAGAGTTGTTGGCGAGGCTGCAAATCGGGCATTTGGAAGCGAAGCACAAGGCGTTGGATAGTCTTGTTGACGCGGTGAGAGAAGACGAAAAGACTGTTTTGCCCTTGTTGGGCAGAAGCAGTATATCGGCCTTGGTACAACTACTTACAGCCACGTCTCCGAGAATTCGGGAAAAAACGGTGGCTTTGATTTGTATGTTGGCAGAATCGGGCGGTTGTGACGATTTGCTCGTTTCGGAAGGGGTTTTGCCACCGCTTATTCGGTTGCTCGAGTCAGGGAGCTCGGTTGGTCGGGAGAAGTCGGCGATCGCCCTTGAAAAATTGTCAGTTTCGGCGGAGATAGGGCGGTCGATAGCAGGCCACGGCGGGGTGGTGCCGCTAGCGGAGGTGTGTTGCTCCGGCGACTCCGTTTCCCGAGCCTCCGCCGGCTTGTACGTTGAAAAACTTGTCGGCTGTTGCCGATCTCCTACCAACACTAGCAGAGGACGGGATTGTCAAGATCATGATCGAAGTGCTCGACTCCGGACCATTGTTAGCATCGAAGGAACACGCGGCCGAGTGCTTGCGGAACCTCACTTCGGGCAACGACGACTTGAGACGGTCGGTCGTCGACGAAGGCGGGGTGCAGAGTCTGTTGTCGTACCTAGACGGCGGGTTCCAACCGGAACCTGCTGTCAGAGCAATCCGGAACCTGGTCGGGTCGGTTTCTGTCGAAACCCTGATCTCAGTCGGGATCCTCCCTAGGCTCGTCCGCGTGTTGAGTTCGGGCTCCGCCGGAGCCCAGAAGGCGGCGGCGGAAACCCTGTGTCGGGTTTCCGACTCACTGGAGACGAAAAGGGTCGTGGGCGAGAGCGGGTGCCTCCCGATACTGATCAAACTGCTCGAGGCGAAACCGAGCGAGGTCAGGGAGGTGGCCGCACAGGCGGTCGCGGCCCTGATGACGGTCCCACGGAACGCTCGGGAGGTGAAACGGGACCCACGGAGCGTTCCGAGCCTGGTTCAGTTGCTCGACCCAAGCCCGCAAAACACGGCGAAGAAGTACGCGGTTTGCTGCCTCGGGGTCTTGGCAGCGAGCAACGAGTGTCGGAGGCTCATGATAGCGTACGGGGCGATCGGGTATCTGAAAAAACTTACGGAAACAGATATAATCGGGTCGAAAAATTTGTTGGAAAGATTGCAAAGAGGGAGATTTAGGAGTTTGTTTGGGAAGAATTAATTAGGGTTTGAAATGGAAGATGTATGTATAATGTTGTTTTTTTGTTTCATTGTCTTGGATGAAACATTGTAACTTTTGGGATGGCTTTATAAAGTTGTAAAAATAATCTTGTGAAAGTATAAATATGAATTTGGAAAGTCAAAAGTTTGACTTTTTAAAGTCAAAATTGGAATGTTGTTTGATCAATTTGTGGGTTTTTATGTGTATGTTAAAACTGTATTTGTGTAACGTAGCGTGATACATTTTTATCCTTAAACAATGAACTTGACCCTCAAAATTGTTTTATATGTTTCCTTTGTGTTAATTTAATTTTGATGGTTTTTTTATAGGTATATATAGTCTTTTGGCAATATGATTCTTGATGCTTTTAAAGTCTTTTGATAAACAGTACTATAGACAACAACTTATTTCCTTCGGGAAATTTCGTGCTTTTAACAGTGCAGTTGCTAGCGTTGATCTGTTTGGTGATATTCAATTAGGGTGTTTTGGTTGGGTTTTATTTAGAATCTAAATACCTCTCTTTTACGTTTTGTTGTGTTTTGCTTTTTGTGGGTCGCTTTTGTTATTGTTGCTTCGTGATCCGCCACCTGCAGATTTCGTTGCTTCTTTTAATATATTTGTCTTTCAACAAATGCATTGATAATGGTCTACATGACATATTAGTAGGGTCTTAATGTTTATAATGTATTTAATATGTTTATAGTTAGTTTCATAGAGTTCATCCATAAAACTTTAAGTTGTCTATATATAGGTAAATGTATTAGTATGAACATGCTCGGATTGTGAATATGTTATAATCGAAATTTTATACAATTTGGTTTAAAAAAAATCAAAACAAAAGTTATATTTATTCTGGTCTCCGATTTAAGGGAATAAAATGTTCATTTTGTATATAATTTGTTTGATTAAAAATTTGATTATATGTAAGATAATTTATATTAAAAAATAGGTATAAATTTAAGTTTTATTGAACAGTTGATCATAAATTAACTTTATTTAGTTCAAACATGAAAATTTTCAAATTTAAAGTCATATTGTAAACTTGAATTTTTAATATATCTGTTAATAGTATTCAAGAAATTATTTTTAATTTTTTTTATCAGGTATTATTTCATTTATTATCGGGTATTATTTAATCATCTTGATTCAGATAAAGATAATCAGTTTTTTTTTTGGAAGGGTGTCCGGGCAAAAGCCGACTAATATTCAACAATTTTGGGAGCTAAACATGGCCCCACTTAAATGTTCTCAGACATGCGCACGTGAAGGCTCGAACTCGGTTAGGATGCTATGAACCCCCCGAGCAATAACCAATCCGCCACGTCACTGGAAGACAAGATAATGAGTTTATTATGTGGTTTTACGAAGAGTTTTATTAAGTGATTTTATCGTTGAGATCTCGTATCTTTATCCCTTTCTTGTTCCCGTCCCGTATATCATAAAATGACTTAAGGACTTCTATGGATGATTTTTGAGTTCTGGTTGTTAACCGAATATTAAGATTGTTGGTAAGCATCTTTTTTCAGTAATCGTCTATTGGGTAAGACTCATCATCTTTGCTTGTTGTGTGAAATTCTCGAATTGTTATTTTTATTGGACAAGATTGTTCGTTTTTATCATCAAATGACCAATAATCAATTCCGTTAAATCCCAAACTGGTCCCCTCAAAACCGGATAGCCGAGCCAAAAGAAAAAAAATCCCAGGACCGATCCTAGGCCCAGTAACCAATCTCAGGCCCAACCCAGTTCTCCCTTTCTCTCTTTTTTCAATATTTCTTAATAGGGACGAGCATCGGAACCTGAAATCATGAATCGAACCAAGGTCGTCTCGTCCCAAACCGAACCAGGACTTATCGGTCCAATATTTGGTCATTGATTTTTTCTAAAATCAGTTTTGATACCAGGTATTTCCCAAAAATAGCAAACTGAACTGAGGGTTACCCAATAGTAGCTTTTTCAAATTTTATAGAATGTCCATATTTCTTTTCTCAACCATAACCTCTTTCAAATTTGAACCAAATATTCAACCAAAGTAATCAGAAAAATTGGTGCTTTCCCATACTAAAAAATTGGTTCCTTCCCTAGCCTTATTTTAAATTTTTGGTAACTTTTGTTGAACAGATTTGTTTGGTGAACTGAGATTTAGAAATACTAAACATTGTTTAGTTTGCCAAACTTTAAATTTTTGGTCAACTTTATGTTTTTTTAACCCCAATCGGCACCAAATTTTCGGTACCTTCGATCTAGTACCGGTCTTGGACCAAACTCATCCCTATTTCTTATACAAAGATGGCATACATGTTTCTATAGTTACGCTTTTGAAATCAAACATGAAATTACACTTTAAACGATACATTTACTTGAAAAACTTGTATTATAACTTCATAATTTGTAACGCTTACATTTTTTTTCTTCGGAAAAGCGACTCTACATATAACGGGTCCCTATCCAAGCCTTAAAATTCCATAAAACTTGTATTTATAATTTATAATTTATAAAAACTTAAACAACATGGGGTTTTCGTTTTTTCGCTTCACTTCCACCAACAATATTTCGCTCGAAAATACACCATCCGATTCCCTTACACGAAAACGAACCGAAAACCGTCCACATATCTACGGAAACTTACCTACATTATAAACGCCACCGGATCAAACTCATCTGGCTCGAACTCATCGTTAATCCACGCAAACTCCATCACGTTCTGCTGCAGCTGAATCATGTCCACGAAATCCTGAAAGTTTTCCCAAACGACGTCTCGGGTCGGTAGAACCGGAGGCACATCGGCACCAAGGCCCGCTTCGGAAGCTTCTTGCAAAGTGCGGTTGAATTCTTCCGCGTTGTATTCGAGCGATATACCGTTGGGTGGTTCGGAAATATCGAGACTAAACGCGGGTGATAGTTGACGTCCTATGGCTTGGACGTGGCCCACACTACAAGAAACAGACACGAGAGAGGAATTTTAGGAAATAATAAAAGTACAACAGGATTCAACTCATGTGTAGTTTGTGCATTCACGGAAAAAGCATGGGATCATGTGAAAAGTGTCATTTTGGTGAAAAGTGCTTTTAAACAATTGATCATTTTTAATCAAATACCCTCCCATGAATTGCAGCTTAAAAGGGAACTTGATCTGATGCATCTCGGTGCATCTTATTCCGGTGCATCTCATCCTAATGTTCATCCATTCTCATCTAACGGTTGATAACCACTTCTCACCAAACCAACCATCATGGAAACACGATGAATGTGTACTTTGTCCTCCTATTGCATGAAGCTGCAACGTTTATATTATTTTTGTATTTTGTGTAACGTATTTTTAAAACCTACATTTTGGTACCTCGGACGTGATATCTCGAGCATTAAAGACCGAAGTACGTTACACGAAATGGGAATTGGTTAAAAATACGTTACGTTTTCGTGCATTCTCACATGTAAATCAGGTACCAAAATGTTTCTCGGTCTTTAAATAGTTTATCGAGATAGAGGGAGGATCAAACGAAAACAATACCCATTTTAAAGAGCAGAAGAACCAACAAAATCATATATGATTCACACGACTTCGCAAGTCATGTCCAAAGTCACCCGCATTTTCGAAAGTTAATGCAAAATCATATGTGATTTTGTTGGTTCTCGTGTTCTTTTAAGTAGGTATTGTTCTCGTTTGAACCCAGCTCTATCCAGATATACCAGCAACAGAGCATATGCTAAAAGTAGTTCATGAACGTAGTGGGAAAACTCCCTTTGTCCCAAAATAAATGTCCAAAATGGAAAAAGTGAATAGTTTTAGAAACGTGTAATAATGCAATCTGTAATTAACTAAATGGCAATTTTACCCTTAAATACGGAGGGAGTGAAGAAATTCTCCATCTGACAATTAAGGGTAGAATTGGAAAGCATACACTTATTTTGGGACAAACTGTAATAGAAACGTAGACAGCTATTTTTTAGACGGGGGAGTATCTTTCTTACTAACCATATATAGTATTTGCCATCCGCTCGTTGTTTCTGGACCCGACCCAACAACTCGATTTGCAAGAACCCACCAATACATAGTACGGGCTCAGGCAACTTGAAACTTTGTTCGCGACTTTCCTGTGTCACAAAAATTATACAAGTCAAATAGCTCGTAAATAAAAGAGAAGAAGACGTTCACCTTCGAAAAGGCTTTTATCGAAAGTGGGTTTCCACCAACAATGAGAAATCCACCAATCCCAGTATATCCTAGACCTGGCAAACGTGTCGTGTCTGGTTTAAAGTTAAATGGTTTGAGAGTGCCTAACCCGAACACGACACGTTTGATTAACGGGTCAGAAAATCCCAACCTGAACCAGCCTAACCCGACAGGATTAACCTGTTTATCCTCTTAACTTGTTAAACCTGCTAACTCGTTTGACCCACTAACCCGTTTAACATTTATAAAGATAAAAATTAAAAAATCCAAAATTCACAAAAATTACAAATCCAAAATTAAAATTAAAGCGTTAGAAATCCAAATTGCCTAAAAGGTAAATCGTAAATTAGTAAAAAAATAAATAAAAAGAAACCTTACTATATATATAAAAACGGGTTATCCGGGTCATTTTCGAGTTGAAACTTTTGACCACGCCCTTACCCGTTTAGTTTATGTTTCGTGTCGTGTCAACCCGTTTACTTAAACGGGTTGAAATGTACTACCAAAATCCATATATTTCGTTTTTAGTTAGCTTGCTTATCTTGAGCTCGAGCCTAATAATTCTCAGCTTGACTCGACTCAAAAAATTGAACCGAGCTTTCGAACGAGCCAAGACGAACATTGGTCGTATAAAGCTCGGCTAGTTAAGTTAAACAAGTACTTTTTTGTGTCTGAAATTGACTCTAGCTGGAGAATTATTAAGCTCGAGCTCGAGTAGCTCACACACCTGACCTCTGCCCCTAAAGAGTAGAGTGATTGTGGAGCGATTGGTGAATGGCTAAATAGTATAATTGTTACCATAGACTGCAAAAAATTGACATGTAACAATCTCACCTGAGCCATTGGGAAAGTTTGGGAAGTATATGTCCAAACGAATTTATCATTTGCGTCTTCTTGTGACTCCAAGAAATCACGATCTATATCAGAGGAAGACTTGGGATGACCCATTCGGAATCGCACAAATCTTGATGAGTAGATCGGAAACCCCACTTGGAACAAGGCTGCGCACACGGATACCAACCATCAACAAGTTAGAACGAGAAAAAATATCGTATATAGGGGGTCGGTGAGAACAAACAAAACAAGCCCAGTATATCCCACCTAAAGTTGGGCTTGGTAAGGGCGTGCAAAATTCAACTGATCCAACTAAAACCGACTGATCCAATTAGAACCGACCGATGATGATTGGATATCCAATTGTAATTGGATCGGATCGAAATTTTCAACATCTAATTTGGATTGGTCGATTCTGGGATGATTGTCAAGAACCGGTCCAACCAAACTGATCCGATTATCCATCCAATCATCATCTAACTACCCATTTGATCAATAATTTTTTGAAGGACATTTATTTAATATTTAGTATATATAATAAAACAACTACCCATCCATTAATATTGGTTGGATCCAACCCGATCCAATGAATGGAACCGATCCGATTCGATCCAAACATCCATTAGATTGGAAAAATCCAACATCCAATGGATGATTGGATCGGTTCGGTTAGATAAAATCCAACAACCAATGGATAATTGGATCTGTTTGGTTCCCCTCACACCCATTGAAAGACAACCGTGAACAACCCCAGTATCTAGGGTGTAAGATGTACGCAAAGCTGACCTATACTGTAAAGAGCAAAGCAGTTGTTCCCATAACAACCCTCGGGTAGTGAAATGTGTGTGAAAGGGTGAACAAACAGCAATAAAAGTTAGATACAAGTAAGCAACAACATCTAAAACAATGGGGTGAGAACGAACCTTGAAATGGTGCAACATTGATCTCAGTAATAACGCAAAGATCAGCACTCAATTTGTATATCAGAGTTTCCGGCACTTCCGGATCGTCCTGTCCTTTACTCGACCAGTAGGAGGTCCTGATTACGATCCTGTCCCTATGATCTAGGGTGTTGATCATGCTTTCTTCAGGGTAGTTATCGGTGCTGGAGGCGCTGACCGCATCAGTGATGCAAAAACTTAGCGGAAACTTAGTCAGGGCTCGAAAAAGGGAAGCGTATGCCCTGTGTTCTCTCTGACGAGTGGCGAGTTCAGAAGTGTCGTCAGAAGGATTGTTGGGGTTATGACTTGGTTCGATCACGTGAGCGATGGTAGCGAGTTGGGGAAACGTTTTCTTGCAGAGTTGCTTGCAAAGTCCATAAGAAATCACTGGAGAAGAAATGTTTTTTTTTTTCTTTATTAATATGATATAAACAACTAGATCATGAATGGTAAGTTTTACATCGCAGGCAAGAAGTGCAAAGTCATTAAAAAATTTGGGGGTAATCATGGGTGTAATCCAATTGGGTCCTAAAGATAACAATCGGGAAATTCCCAGTGGCCATGAGGAGGATCAAGAGGACGTTTCTGTAAAGATACTCTGGTTGTGCAGATGCAAAAATGTGTGCAAGCAGGCAATAGGATATACATACATACATATATATATATATATATATATATAGAGAGAAGAGAGAGAGAGAGAGAGGGAAGTTCATTTGAAAACCTATAAAAAGGTATAAACCGTGCAAACCATCAATTTCATAGGTTAAATCAATGAAATTGGTTCATGAAATTGTTTAATATGATGAAAATGTTTCATATAATTCATTTTTTTGATGAAATTGTGTCATATTTCGGTGCTTTTTATGTAAAAATGAAAAGGTTTCATAAACTTTTTGCATTATTATGAAACTGTTTCACATATTGCTCTTATTCCTATGAAAACTTGCCATTTTTATATCAAAAACTATAAATATATGAAGCAATTTTATTAAAAAAAAGAATTATATGAAACATTTGCATCCAATTAAACAACTCCACGAAGATTTTTCATTGATTTAACCTATGAAATTGATGGTTTGCACGTTTTTTACCCTTATATATATATATATATATATATATATAACAGGAAATCGGGAATATAACAGTTAGAATCACAATTCGATGGTATGTGCATGATTAGATGGTGTGCAAGCAGACAGACAATGTAATCAGGTAAAACATGAACACATATTTTTTATATACATAAAATTAGTCAATTAGAGCTGTGATACTCACCGAACTTTTGCCAGTATGGGGATACAGCTGAAGCACGGATGAGATCAGCTGGATCATCCAGACGCGCAAGGATTTGGAGTACCACATCAGTGTCAAGCCATCGCAAGAAGTCAATACGAGTCTCCATTTCCTGAGACAAACCAAGTAAATAGTCACAACCCGAAAGAGATATTATGACCTCCATGAAAATAATCTCTCAAGAGATAAAGATTTTAAAAAAACACTAGATTGTGTACAAAGAAATATTGACAAATTATACAGTATAATTTCATATCCCATCAAAGTTACCAATGGGGAATCTCATCCAATCTAATTTATTTGATCAATTTAATCATAGATATTAATGAATCAAATGTTGAACAAAACAACCTTTTTATCTGGTAGAGTCACATCAGACGATAAGTTTCAGCAATTCACACACAGAATTAGGAGAATGACTTGGCATAACATGATATTAAAGATTATGTATTAGCAAACTATAGGGAAGTTATTAATTATTATATAACATACTACTTATTGACGAACCAATAGAGTAATTGGATAAAGTAACAGGAAAGACATAAATGGTGCAACATATTAGAGTTTGATAGAATAATCAACACACTAGATTTTATGACAACATGCTGCCGAGCATATCTCATAAAATCATGCAAGATAATTAAAAGCAGAATAACCACTAGTAAATCAGAAATATAAAAGGGTGTTCCCCAAAATCATGCATTATTGATGATGTACTATTGTAATTCACAATACATACTGTAAGAATCCCATCGACAATCATTTATATTAGGCAAGATCGTTAAATCACATAAATAGTGTCTTCAGTATACCATTTCCAGCAGTTAGTATTATTATTGTGTGTGTGTGTGTTGGTGTTCCAAAAATCTACATTTCACGGCCACTTAAGCGTCTGTCTAGACATTAATCATCTTCACCACTTTGTTAAGTTCGCTTGGCTGCCTAGGCGTTACGCATCCTCACTGATGCATATTGCAGCAGACAACTTGGATTACTTTTTTAAAAGTTAACCAATTTTAATGAGTATTCGCAGCTTATGTTCATAAATTAACTTTTCTCTACTTCAAGGTAACCTTTTAAATCCTTTATGAATAATTGTATGATTTGTATCAATGTAACAATGGAATTTGTCATTTAGAGAAGTGTTCATATCAAGATAATATAACATCAAAACTTCCATTCCCATACGAGAGCTTAACTCGGGAAAAAGATTTTGCTTAGACACCACATCCGATGCATGGCCTTATTTAGATCTCATAAACTTGCCGTCGATAAATAAACCAACAACATAATCCCAGCAAGTTTGGTTGTTTACGTATTCTATAGAATAGTTATATTTATGAGCTATAATAAACCGCTAATGGGTATGCTTAGGCATTCACTTAATCCTTCCCATAGTAGATTACCTGCTAACTTTAATGGTATTCCATATCCACTATTATCATGTCCAAAAACCAACCACTTCCAAATTGAAATTGAACCACTTATGACTCTAGATAGATTACCAAAACATTCTTTCCATGTAAAGTTTTAGTCTTCCTTAAAGCAAAGTTCCATATTCACAAATACATCCATCAATTGTGGTATGGAGTTCATTATCAACATCCATAACGGCATTACACTAAAATTTTACGATGAGCAACTTAGGGTTTTCATTACCTTAGGCATGTCAAAAGCAAAGACCATCTCAACTCTCCTTCTTGTTTGAGATAAGAGACCTAATAATCTACAAGGTATATAAGTTTTATAGATATCATAATTACTTAACTAGAACTAAAAACACAAATCACTACTATTGTCATAGAATCTAGCCAAACCCTAACAATTCACAGTCAATTTTACACATCCAAATAACATGTTAGAAAGCATAAATCCTCAATTCAGCTTACAAGAAGCTCCACAAATTTGAACTTCTAAATAAACTGTTCCTGATTGCATCAAACATCAAAACAATTCACGATAAACAACAACTTAAGTCTCAATTTCACAACGAATTATGAAGTACAAATTTGGGGAAAACACAAAATTCGCATGCAAAACGATCAAATTCATTGCTAGATTAGTTGCAGAACATACGTCAGACGAAATCAAACTTGAAAAACACAAAGAACAGATCGGAAGTAGATAAATCGGAGATTTAGGAATGAGTAAAATTACCGATTATGGAGCGAATAGGTTGAAATTGAAACCCTAGAGACGGAAAAACGGAATTCAATCGGCGATAGTGAGAGTGATTGTGAGAGGTGGTTGGTGAGGTGGAGAAAACTCCGGTGGAGTTTATGAAGAAACTGCCATGGACTCCGATGTGGGAAAAGGGTTTTCCCGGTTTTCATACTTTTTCCGACGGTTAACTTTTTGAAGGCACTTATTTTTTTGTCCAATTTTAAAGAAAAATGATTTTTTAAAAAGTTTTTGTATTTGTCCGAAATTAATTCGGACAATCTGTAAGGTGATGCGCGCTGGATTAGCGCGCATCGGTTTATGTGGGATGAAGAAAAGCGGATTTTGCAGTTTGGATCGGTGTATTGTATTTGTATTGTCGGTTGAGTTTGGAGAGTTCGAAAGAAATGATGTGACTGTTTGGTGTGGATTTTGACTAGAGATGGATGTTTACGACTTTACGTTGGATCAAAGATATATAGAAGATTTTACGGTTTGGATTAGTGCGTTATATTGTGGGCTAAGTTCGGGAACGTTAGAGTTTGAATGTTTTAAGGGAGGATTGAAACGTCCGCCATGAATCTTGACTCGGCGTTTATGTTAGACCAAGGAAAAAAATA
>CM058042.1:33208751-33314625 GCA_030169165.1 Centaurea solstitialis | reverse complement strand
TTGACTCGGCTTTTGTAGACCAAGGAAAAAAAATAGATTTTGGAGTTTGGATCAGTGCAATGTATTGTTTGATAAGTTTGGGTAAATTCAAGGTCTGAATTGAAACGAAGAGTTTTGTCTGAATTTTAAACTTTTGTAAATGTGTTTTTTTTCGTAGATCTTGGACCCGTTCATCGCATTTTGGAAAGAATTTTATATGCAAGACACTTTGGAAAGAATTTTATATGCATGATAAAAGAGTCAAGTTTTCTATTTATCTTGGTGATTCTTGTCATTTGTAAGTAATGTTTATGTCGTGTGTGGTTAGATAAAAACTATAGCTTTAAATGGAGAGATTGTATTGAAGATTTGTATATACAGTTTATTATGGATTTAGAGAACATGATATGGTAGGTCTGGTTTTAGACGTGAGCACGGGAAAAAAGAATTCTAGATGGTTGGCTGAACCACTTTTAAAGTCTAAAGATCAGTGCTTAATAGCTCTCATATTATTTATGCATTATTACCATGTGAGGTTAAATTACTATTCATGACGGGAAAAGTTTTCGATTTTGGCACTAACTAGCAATAAAACAAGTTGCTCGTTTGTGTTTTTAAATGGCAAAAATATATCTCATTTTCTAAAAAAATATGTGGTTAATGCAAATTAAAATACCTAGAAAAATTACTATTCATGAAAATTATGATTAACGTGAATAAAGGAATTCAAGTTTCCAAGTGATGAAAAATCGTTGAAATTATGAAGCTTGACAAAAATTAGCCAAAAATCGTCGAAATGCTAAGTTAATATATAAAATGGTAAATTGTAAGTTTAATAGACAATTTGGAAATTTATTCAACAATCTTATCAAATAAACAACAATAATAAATTTGAAATTTTCATCAAACAATTTGGAAACTTATTAAAGTTTAAACGGTTTTATACATGTATAAAATACTCGTCAACTGACAAAGAAAAGCATCAGAATTGGTGAAAAGAATTAGAAAAAAAAAAGAAAGGGTAACATTTTAGGATTAGAATATGAGCTTAGAGGAGAAATGAATCCATTATGTTATGTAAACTAAAATAAACTAAAATAGCCTCTTCTACTTTTAATTTGATATATTTGTTTAATATTTGTAAACAAATACGCACTTGTGTTAATTCCCAAAGATTAAAAATGATTTATTTTAGTTTAAGATTTGAAATTTTATTATCCATAAACATCATGAATCTTATTAATTTTTTTTAATTTATGATTTCCATCCCACATCGAATTAACAAAGACAAGAAATGGTGAGTATAAAAATACAAGGCCCATTTTTTATAGATTTTATGGTTTAACAGTTTGTAATTTTGTATCCCACATCGGATGAGAAACTAAAAGATGTAAAAGAAGGTGGGTATAGAATCAAATTTTTTTCCAAATTATAATTTGCATCCTTCATTGGATCAGGAAATGAACAACCAATTTTGTATGGATTTACGAATTATATCCCATATTGGATGAGAAACTCAAAGTTGTAAGAAAATATAGGTACAAAAGATAGGATCAATGTTTTTTCTAATCTATTATTTGCATCCCATATCGGATCATGCAATAAAAAAGCAATATAGAAAATGAATAAAAAATAGAAATGGTCAGTTTTTTCCCAAATTGTTATTTGCATCCCATATAGAGAATGTAGGTATAAAAAATAGAATTAATTTTTTTCCCAAAATTGTTATTTGCATCCCACACCACATTATAAAAGGTAATTTTTTATTTTATTTTTATCAATTTACGATTTTATCCCACATTGGATGAGAATTTGAAAGACGTAAGGAGGATATAAAGAAGACCAAATTTGTTGTCTCGCTTTATTATTTATCCCACATCGAACCATGTAATGAAAGAATGAAAAGAGAGAACGTATACAAAGACCAAATTTGTTGTCTCACTTTATTATTTGCATCCCACATCGAACCATGTAATGAAAAGTGAAGAGAGAGAATGGATACAAAAGTAAAATGGCTAATTTTTTTTTATGGATTTACATATTGTATCTCATATTGCATGAGAAATCGAAAGATCAAAGATATGATAGAAACAAATATAAAGGGCTGGTTTTTTTATGGGTTGTCTGCCACAATGGATGTGAAACTGAAGAATGTAAAAGAAAGTGTGTACGAAAAATAGAATCATTTTTTTTAAATTGTTATTTGCATCCCACATCGAATTAAGAAATGAAAGAGGCAAGAAAGAAGTGGGTACAAAAACAAAGAGCCATTTTTTTTTTTAATAAATTTGTGGTTTGTATGATTGTATCTTACACTAGATGAAAATTTGAAAGATGTAAGTGAAGGTAGGTATAAAAAATGGCCAATTTTTTTTACCTCAGTTTATTATTTGCATCTCACATCAAATCATGGAATGAAAGAGGCAAGAAAGAGAATGAATACAAAAATAAATAGCCAATTTATTTTATGGATTTACGAATTGTATCCCACATTGGAGGAGAAACTGAAAGATGTAAGAAACGGTGGGCACAAATAGAATTTTTTTTTCCTTAATTTGTTACTTTCATCCCACATCGAATTAGTAAATGAAAGAGGCAAGAAAAAGGTGGGTACAAAAAGATGACCAATTTTTTTATTATAGATTTACGGTTTGTATCCCACATTGAATGAAAAATTAAAAGATGTATGAAAAGGTTAGTACACGAAATATAATAACTTTTTCTCAATTTATTATTTGTATTCCATTTATTCTATAATCAAATATGGGATACAAATAAAAAATTAAGAAAAAGTTACTAAACAAAATCCCTTTAGTTTTTCATCCTTTAGGATACAAATCGTAAATCCATAAAGAAAATCCCTTTATGGATTTACAATCTGTATCCTAAAGGATGAAAAATTAAAAGATGTAAAAGAAGGTGTGTACAAAAAGTAGAATCGATTCTTTTTTCTCACTTTTTTCTCAATTTATTATTTGCATTACATATCGTATCAAGGAACAAATAACACAAGAGAAATAGTGAATACAAAAATAAATTTATGGTTTATATCCCATATTAGGTAAGAAATTGAAAGAGGCAAGAATTTGTGTATACAAAAAATGATTAGATTTAATTTCTCAATTTGTTATTTGCATTCCACATTGGATCATGAATAAAAGAGGTAACAGAGGGCCATTCCTTTATGGATTTATGATTTGTATCTCACGTTGGATGAGAAATTGAAAGATGTAAGAAAAGGTTGGTACAAAAAAATAGGATCAAATTGGGTCAACCCGCCTAACCCAATTATTTATTGGGTTTGGGTTGGGTTGAGATTTCCAACCTGTTTACAATCCGAACCCAACCCATTTACAACTCGATTTTAACCCATTTACAACTTGGTCTCAACCCACTAGTAACCTGTTTGTAACATTTAACATATTATTTAATTTAATTTTATATTTTAGCATAAAGTTTAAATAATAAATAATAAGAAAACTAAAAGAAATGATATAACTCTAATTCCCTGAACCTAAAACAGTTGCAGTCCATTCCATTTCCTTATTTCCATATTTCTTTCTCACTTATCCCTTTCCATCTTCAATTTCAAAGTTCAAACTTCGTCACCGCCACCTCCATCGGAAGAAAATTTGGTGGACAGTCGGCAGACTTCGTCTTCGCCACCGGCGACTTTTACCAAACAGCGACCACGAAATAGTAAGTTACCAAAATCGATTTCACTGTCCATATCCTAGGTATAGATTTCAGATTGTTGAAACTTGAATGGGGTTTTGAGAAAATTTAAAGTTTAAATTAAATCGTCAACCGAGGTTCAACCCGCTACCAACCCACAAACCCATAAACATGTCAACCCGCCACCAACCCTACCCATCAGGTTGGGTTGGGTTGAAAATCTCAACCCATTTAGTTAAAACAAGTTGGGTTGGGTTGAGATTTTTCAACCCAGTTAACAAACGGGTTGAACCCAAACCCAACCCAACCCGACCTATTTACACCCGTATACGCATGTAAGCCTTGTATTGCTTCTATTTTTACTTATGTTAGATTAAGCCACTAAGGTTGCGTTTGGTACGTGGGACATGACATGACAGGATGAGACAAAACTCATTGTCCCACGTTTGGCGCAACATGGGACAAAACAGGAATTCACTGTCCCACGTTTTTTTTGGAAGAGGTATCCTATACCACATTGGGCCCAGACTAATCCTCGGCAATTGTGGGCCGAAGCCCGACTACTAAAGCATGTATCCCAGGGTCGAAGCCCCCGTACCTCCAGAATGCATCCCCCAAGGCTCGAACTCGGGTTCACCACTATGTAGTGCCCAAGTCTTACCACTAGGCTAACACTCCTTTGGTTCACTGTCCCACGTTTGGCGCAACATGGACATGGACAGGAACTGGGACAAGGTGGGACAACATTGAACAAAAAGAGTTTTTTTTTTATTCCACAAAATAGGTGGAACAACCAAAGGAGTGTTAGCCTAGTGGTAAGGCTTGGGCACTACATAGTGGTGAACCCGAGTTCGAGCCCTGGGGGACGCATTCTGGAGGTACGGGGGCTTTGACCCCGGGCTGCATGCTTTAGCAGTCGGACTTCGGCCCAAAATTGCCGAGGATTAGTCTGGACCCAAAGTGGTCTGGGATACCTCTTCCAAAAAAAATAGGTGGAACAACATGGGACAGAAATGAGACATGAACTAATATATTAATAATTAACACTCGTTTGATATGAAACTTCAATATGATACTTGTTTTAGTGTTTACCACCACTAGTCGTGGCCGCCACCACCGGTAGCCACTATCAGCCACATCCACATCCTCTTCCACTACAACAACCTCCACCACCACCTCTACAACTACCATCGATTACCTACCACCACCGTCTACCACCTCTACTACTATCCATCGCTACCTCCACCACCCCACCACTATCCACCATCTTCACGTTCTTTTACAACCACCGACCACCGGCGTCACTATTAGTATTACCGTTGGCCACTACCTCCACCTCTACCATAACCATCAACATTAGTTACATAAAAACCATATATGTGTGTGTGTGTGTGTGTTTATGTTTATAAAAATTGTGTAATTTTTTTTTATAAATTATATAGTTTGCTTTGTTTGTGTTAATTATAACTATTATATGATATATAAAACCATCAAATAATATTTTGGGGGAACTTGTCTAGTTCTGTCTAGTCTAGTCCTAGGCATACCAAACACAACACATACATTTGTCCTGTCCAGTCTTGTTCCGTCCAGTCCTGTCCTACTCCCTGTCCTGTCCAGTTTTGTCCTGTCATGTCTTGTCCAATCATGTCTACGTACCAAAGGTTATTTAAGGGGACAAAATCAGATGTTTGGTCTTACCTTATTTTGGTCCACGGTGCACATGACGTAATACATGCAACGAAAACTGTAATTCAAAATAGTTTTAAGGATACGGGAGTTCGATAACTTAAATAATGATCCAGATGCATAGTTGTTTCACCGTATGTGATCGGTCTACTAGATAAAATGTGACATATGCAAGCTCAAACTTTGTATTCATGTGTGAATTTCATATCAACCTTACGATTTATCCTTAAACCTATGTTCAAATCTAACTACGGACACTTTGGTAAATCACATAATTGTGTTCTCGAAACTTATTTTACAAAGGAAATGAAAGTGAAATGAGGGAAAGCGGATGAAAGTAAAAAAAATATTTGTGTTCTTGAAACTTTTTTAGGAGAGAAAAGAAAGTAAACGGAAAGAAAATAATGTTAAGTTTCTTTCGAAAACTTTCCTCCCAAATATGGGAGGGAAGGAAAAGAAAACAAATTTAAACCAGTAAAAAATTACTGAAATTATTAATTTTACAAAACTATCAAACCTTTCATTATAAAAGATATAATTTTAAAGGGTAGACTTGTCAAATAACATATCTCCTTTCCTTTCGCCCATGTTCAAGTATACAAACAAAAAAATAGTTTTCCTCTCATTTCATTTCTTTTATCTTATTTTACAAGAACACAATGGAAAAAAATATTTTCTTTTTATTTCCGTCCTTTTCGAGAATACAAATAAAAAATATATTTTTCTTTCCTTTATTTTCCATCCATTTTTTTTCTTTTTCCTTATTTTGGAGAACAAAAAGGTTATTTTATGTTTAAAATATGACAAAGCATTTCAATGATGCCTGATAAATATAATGTCTTTATTAATTATTGGTTTTGGGACATATCATTATCATAAGGGATATCTCATTTAACAATTGTACACCAAAAATGTTCGCTATGTGATATGAACTAGGGGTAGAAACACGTCTGCTTCATATTTCTATGATCACAATGAACATCTATGTATAACAACATGTAGTTCTATTAGTGATGTAATATCGTGGATGTGAATTTGGAAGTGTATCGATTATTATCACCTATATTGTAACACCCCAAATCCTTGAGTTATATTAGTTTAGTTAATTAGAGTTTTAAGAAAAATTGACTTTAATTAGGATTGGTAAGTGGGCTTAGATTAAGTTACGGGCTTAGGCTACGAGGATTAGCTCGACCCGGGTTTATAAATACCCATCTCTTCAAGGATTTACCTCATAATCTATTTTTTAACTTGGAGAGAAAGAAAAAAGAAAGAGAAGCCGAGAGAGAAGAGAGAGATTGGGAAAGAGAGAAAAAGATCGAAGTAGAGAAATATTGACGAGGGTTTGAGAGCCTTGTTGTTTCGTTGTCAATCGCGTAAGGTATGGTTTCCAAATTCTTATTTATCGTTTCCGTAAGCTAGGGTTTTGATTATTTTCGTTTCGAGGTTGTTTATCATGAGTTTTTCGATGTAATATCGCATATAGGACTGAGTGTTATTGGGGTTTTGCTTGGAAATCGATTATAATGAGTTTGGGGTTGAATTTCGGAATTCTCGTCAGGATTGTGCAGTCGTGGGAGATCGGCTCGTTCTCCCTCGTTAACCATCGGATCATCGTCAAATTTGGACAGCGGCTTCACGACTCATTGTTCTTCAATCTGACCGGAGGGATCGAGCATCGGAGGCTCCAGTAAGGATCAACAACCGGTTGAAGTTGGCTGATTTTCCAAAAAAGCCAATTCAGTAATTTGGGGAGTTAAGTGGTGTGTGTAAGCGATTCTCGAAGGCAAACGACAGAGAATCAAGGGTGGTTGTTAATCGATCGCAAGGTATGAATTCTAAACCCTTGTAGTGTAACACCCGTAATTTTCTATCTTAAATAACTGATCATTTGATGAAATTATGGAAATTATAATTGTGGGTCAAATCTTGTATTTTGTGGTCTAATATGTTAGGAAATTCAATTACGAGTCCAACGGTTCTTTCGGAATCGAAATCGGAGTTATAACGAAGAAGTTATGGCCGAAACAAAATCCCACCGAAAACACCCAGATGCTAGCGATCGCTAGCATCTGATCCTAGCGATCGCTAGGCAAAGTTTCCCTTGTTTCTGTTTGAGCTCACGATCATTCTCACGGTCGCTAGGCCTCTGCTCGCGCCGCGAGCCCGGTCAGGCCTGAAATCGGGTTAAATACCCCCTCTTCTTCATTTGGGCATATCTTTCTCATCCGAACTCCGTTTCTCTCGATTCTTTTTGCGTTCTTCTCCTCTTTCCAAGCTCTTCAAGACTAAAAGGATGGATTGATACCTCAAGTTAGCAAGATTTGGTAGCTAGATCTCCTCTACCTTCATCTTCTCCACCTCTCACCTTCAAAACCTCCATTTTTGGATTTTTGTGCTTCTTCATTTCTAGGGTTTGTTCAAGATCTTACTAGGTGAGCTCATCTAAACCTTGTTGGGTTGTTTTAATCTATGTGTAGAAGTTATGAAACTAACCTAGGGTTTCGATTTACTTGATTCTAGGTTTGTTCACGTATTTGACCTAAATCGGAAGATTTGGGGGTTTTGGGTGCAAACCCTAAGGTGAGTTGCTAAAATCGTTTTGTTAAAACTGAGAGCTCATCATCTTGTTTGATTTTGCATATCTTTCTTGATACGGTGGATAAATATGATTTTGGATGAAATGCCTAAATTTCTAGGTTTAAGGTTTGCCATGAAGTGAATAAATGATGAATTCTTGTATGAATGACTTGATTTGAATTATTGGATACATTGAGTAGATTATTGTATGCTATTAATGTATGAGTTAAATCCGTTTGACTATATGGTGAATGTATTGATGAGAAACATGTGTTATTATGTATGCCACGGAATGATGCGAAGGAGTTGACTCTCGAGCATGTTTGCTTAAATGGAATGAATGAAGGGCTTGAGACCCTCGATTATTACCTATGAAAGGTTAAGTTGATTGTATGAGTCTTTCGAGACAGTACGTATATGCCTCTGATGGTGTCATGATAGATATGGCATCGAGGTTGTGTGTAATTAAATAACATGGACGATCCAACGTAATGTGTTCGCACCAAACAGTCTTGGGAGGTACTGAAATAGGTACGCACCTATGTCGCGGGCTCTCGGGTTGCTCCGAGGTGCGCGGGCCTCGGTTGATGGTGCCATGGGATAAGGCATCGAGGTGTTTGGAACTAACAAGTGTAGGGGCATTGGTTGGTGGAAGTGGGTCGCTCGCACTGTTTCCGAAGATAAAAGATAACCCGTATAAGCATGCTTTATTTCATGTCCGTTCACATGCTCAATTATCTATGAATTGTTTAACATGCTCTTATATGTTGCTAATACAACTCACTAGGCTCCTTTAGCCTAACACTTGCTTGGTGTCGATGTGTCTCTCAGGTACTAGGGACGCTGTTCCCAAGTAGGTGCCGGGGTTGAGAGTGAGCTTTGGGGGATGTGTGAAGAGACCGGTCTTTAGACCGCACAAGCGTTGACAGATTTGACAACCTTTTTGTAGTCTTTTTCCTAGATAGGATTTAGACTAGATGGTTGTCACATTCTTTAATTAAATTACAGACATTGTAATTATACATTATTATACCCCTGTTTTTGGGAAGAGCTCACGCCTTGGCGTACATTGTATCACCAACTTTCTATTAAATGAAAGTTTTTGTTTACTCCAATTTTTGGGGTGTTACATGTAGCGTTGGATTTTGCTAGTTTATGTAGTTGAATAAGAGGTTAGGGTTTGTACGAAATTGGTTGGGGATTTATGATCAATTGATCATCAATCGGATGTTTAGGTAATGGTTTTATGTTATAAAATGAAATTGAATATGTGGGAATAGTTTGTATACACCTATTAGGTTTAAAGAGGATGATTTGGAGGTTGGATGTGGAAACCTCAGTTGTTTGGTCGATAACCCGCGAGGAAGACGAACTGGGGGTATCGGCGGGTTACCCGCGGGTATAAACCGCCGATAACCTACCGTTTTCACTAGGTCAATTTTATATATTTTTTTCCGTACGGGTTCGTTTGGGGTTTTCTTGAATGTTTTCCCATAAGGGATGGTGAAAGAGAGTGAGTGGTGAACTTTGGTGGAATCTGGACTAGTTTTGCTATGTTATTTCTGTAAGAGGTCGGTTTAGAGTTAGAAACCCATTTTGGGTCGGTGTATGATATGTGTATGCATGTGTATATCCATAGGTTGTTTGTGGTGAACCTTTTCTTGTGGACGTGCTTACTTGGGTAGCATCTCGCCAGGTGAGTTACACTATATATGTTTTGCGTTGTTATGTGTTTATGTATGCGTAATAGTGTGTGTTAAAGGGAACCACATGCCCTTGGTGAGTTGTGGGGGCCGACCCATGTCCTAATAGACGGGAGAAAGGGAAACCACATGCCCTTGATGAGTTGTGGGGGCCGACTCGTGTCCTAACTGACGGGAGATTTATATCGATCTCATGAGAGTCGTGTGTACGTTCGAGTCTGTTGATTGCTGACATGTTGTGTTGTGATTGTTGATGATTGTGATTGGCACCTATTATGGTATGTAATCATGTGATGATGTGAGATGTATATAGTGTCAGCTCACTAAGCGTTTTTGCTTACCCTTTTAGTTGTTGCCCCCTTTTCCAGGTATCAGTTCGGGTGTAGATAAGGGCAAGGCCCCGGCTTGATTTTCGGCAGTGACAGTTCCGTTCATTCGCCTTGCAGTGGAATTTTTTTTAAAATTTTTAGTTAATTATTTTTAGTAAAACGTTCAAACTTGGTTAATTCTTGGGTTTTTAGTACTTGAATCGTTTGCTTTTAAATTTTCTACCGAATTTTGGATTTTTCTTTAAAAAATCGATTTTTTTTTATTTCGCACTTTAATTAATTTTGAGATAAGGTGTTACATATATGAATCCATTATGGCTTATACTTCATCTGAAATGATTATAAAACACATATTACATTTTTAGGAGAAATAACACTTCATAACCATATTACATAGTAGATAGATTAATATTCTTGTAAAACTCATGATCTTTTACGTTGATTAATACATGTGGAAAGTTACACATTTTTTTCCGTAGCTGCATTCCTTTGTGTAGGAAAAAAATCGGTTAGTTTAACAATACAATTGATCATTGTATTTTTTTTCCCTTTTCAAGATATAAACTACCACAAACTTTATTTTAAAATGCATCATTTTATAATGTTTTAAAACTATAATAAAATTAAACTATTGGTCCTTGGTTTCACAAAATAACAACAATATACAACCCTTCTTCTTGACATTTCTCCTAATGAAACACCGGTCTTCTTCGTCATCATAAAACCACCTTCTCCGATGATACAAAATCCACCATCAATCATTTCCTTTCTACATTGGGCCTTTTGGTCTGAAATTTATGTTAAATGTTTCAAAGCACAAATATGCAATGTTTGTGAATTATGGCCATCCACCACAAAGCTTCCATATTCACGTTCAGAGACTGAGATACATTAGAGATGATTAATTTGCTTAGAGGACCCTTAGCTAGGAAGAAAGTTATCATAAATTTACTTTTTGTATAACCTCTAAAGAAAAGTGATTGTTTTAGGGATTTTTTTTATGATTTATAAAACCGTATAGGAATTTATTGGATAGCAAAAGGATCTTCAGCTTATTTACAAGATTTAAATGCAGGGGCATGGAGCCCATTGAATGAGCGTTTATGTAACGTCATCAACCTTCATAGTTCCTACTTTCTAGGCCATGAATGATCGTTGTATGTCTACGAAAGTTGCCATTATGGACTATTTTGATGAGTTATACCTTGGCAGAACATTATGCACAAATCACATTCTATTGATTGCATTAGCCAAGTAAAACTAACGATAAAAAAAATATCAGTCTGGTTTCCATCTCTGTCTAAAAGCACGAGAACTAATCAAAAAGGAAATACCATATTGCTTTCAAGCCTATCTTAATCATCATCTTATTCGTTTTGATTTTTTTCGTACGGTGATTTTGTTAAAATCATCTTCTTCATACTAGTCCATTATATCATTGTTAGTGGTAGTACTATTCAAAGTCAAAACACACCAACAAGTATTTATTTTAACAAAAATATAGCAAAAAAAGGGTAAAAGTCTAAGATAAAAAGTAATGTATTTAAAGACGGAGTGAACATTAACAAAGAGATAAAAACCTAGGGTTTATAGGGGCATAGTGAATATAAATGGAGACAAAAACCTAAGGCTTGCAGCAAAAGAAAGCGACCCATGATCTCGCCCTGATCACCATCTTCTCTATCATTAATGCTCCCTAGCTAGGACCGTGAGACAACAAAGGAGTGGGAACGGAGATGGGGGATGACCAAAAAATGAGAAGTTAGGCGAACTTGTTTGTAATGTGTATCGATCAAAGATGGTAAAATGATGTTTTGACGACGATGCCAAAGTTATTTTGATAAAATACGTGAAGGCATACAAGATCCAATAACAAAGATGCTTTAATGCTTTTACCAGAAATAGATTAGATAGTATAATGACCAAAATTCCCCTAAATCAACCCACTTAACAAAATTTGTCTTCAAGTGTTGTGGCAGATTGGTTATCGTTCGGTGGTTCATAGCGTCCTAACCGAGTTCGAGCCTTCCCGTCCGTATATCTGGGGACATTTAAGTGGGGCCATGTTTAGCCCCTAAAATTGTCAGGGATTAGTTGAGCTTTGGCCCGAACACCCTTCTAAAAAAAATCAAAGATGTTACAAAATACATACCACAAGGATTAAACCGATTACCATTTCATTTTGGAACCAAAAATATCATCTAGTATAAACCATAGGGACCAACGATGTAATTGGTGCATCGGTAAATCACAAGGTTGTTAAATCCCGTTTGATTTTAAGGGTGTTGTTTCGAATCCCACCAAGTGATATACTTTTTCATATTTTAAATTCCAATAAATCTTAATTTAAATACCATATATAATAACTTTTTAAATAACATTTAATAACACATCTCAATTTAAATACCATATATAATAATTTTTATATAATATAAAACATATAGGCGGCAATTTGATATATGCATATAGGCGGAGGTGGAGATTTTCATGAAAGCAATTTGATATATGCATATAGGCGGCAATTTGAGATATGAAGGTGTATTTTTCAAAATAGGTGGAGTGAAGGGGAGGAAGCAAGCAAGCATATATGATGATTCTGATGATGATAATGATGATAATTTGGGATAATAGGAAAGTCGCCCGGGCGACTATTCATGGGGCGACTTCCTTGGATTTTGGCCGGAAAGAGTGGTGTTCGCGGAAAAGGTTTTTTGGCCGAAACTTGAAGTCGTGCGGCGACTTCCTTTGGGGTCTCTTTGTGGTTATTTGGGTAATCGGAGGAAAAATGGTTAGGAGATAAATTGGTTTTCTCAATGGCTAAAAATAATAATTATAATAGAAATACTCATTTGTGGGAGTCTTAGTATTTTTACACGAAAGAGTGTCGTGTGGGTTCCCGAAAATGTATTTATCGTCTTGATGGAAGGGCATTCCTTTTGGTACTCAATTCAAACTCGATGTAAATAATGTTACTTCAGGTAATTGGTCATTTCAGCAAATGTAATTAATAATTTAATCTATCCAAAATTAGAAATATACTTCATTTGTAGAGGAGGGTAATAAAGTAAAAACAAACGAAAGAGTGTCGTGTGGGTACCCAAAAGAATATTCTTGTAGGAAGGGCATTTTCGGAACAACAATTCAAAACTCATTTCACTAGCATCCAATGTTACCTTCACTCACATCCATTAGATCAAACCACCATGATCAAATCCAACGGCCGAGATTCAAAGTTTGACTATTGTACAGAATGAGGTAAGGAATGAATGATTGGCCTCTTTCAAGTTAGAGACCTTTGACCAAAAGATAGAGAGAGAGATTTAGAGAGAGATTTCTAGAGAGAGAGACTTCTAGAGAGAGAAAGTAGTTGAAGAGAAGGTGGGGGAGGGTTGCGTGTGTCGTCGGAATTCCTCCTCCACGGCGGCCGACGGCGGTGGCGGACGGCAGTTTTGAAGTTTTGGAGTTTCTAGAGAGAGAAAGTGTTGGTGGATTTTTAGAGAGAGAAAGAAAGAGGGGAGAGAGTTAGGGTTATGATTTTCGAAACATAATGAATGTGATGCGTCGTCTGAAGAGTATTGCTTCTGGTCGGTCGTCTGTTTCAGATCCAGTGAGTTTTTATTTATTTATTTATTATAGGTTAATGTTTTTATGTAATTTGAAGGAATTAGTGAAGTTTTTGATTTGTTAATGGATGAGAAGTATTTGTTTCTTCGTGTGATATATCGACATTTGGATGATGATTAGTTGAATAAGTTCACTTCGATTTTGTTTGAAATGTTTTGGGGTCTCTACTGGTACTATTTTTGGTATTGTATGTTTTGTTGAGAGATTGAACATTGTTGAGCTTAGGAATTATCGAAATGTGTATTTTTTTTTTCTTTTTCTTTGTTTGTACTAGTTTGTTTTTAGAAGCTAGAAGTCACTTCTTGCTTTTGTGGCTGTTTTTGATTGATTGCTTTCTGATGATGAGCAGTATGATATAATGGTAGGTTAATATGAGCAACAAACTCTTACATCAAGTTTCTAGAAACGAACTAGTAGAAACAAAGAAGGAAAAAAAGCATATGCATTTCGATTATTCATAAGCGCAACAATGGTTAATATCTCCATGAAACATACAGTAACAGTATCGGTATTCAGTAGAGATCACACTACACTTCAAACGAATCGAAGTAAATCTATTCAACTAATTATGATACGAATGTCGATAAACCACATGAAGAAACAAATTCTCCTCATTCATTAATAAGTCAAAACTTTATTGATTCGTTTAAATTTCATTATGGGTTAGATTGTTTTAATCCTTCTTGTTTAGTATTTCTCTTGTTGTGTAGAGTGTATACTTGAACTTGATGCTTTTGTAGGGTGGAGATTCTAGCATTAAGAGGGTAAAGGTTGAGCAAGAGGTAGAATCACATGTTATCGATGGATCACAATCAGTAGATAAGAGTACCGCTGATGTAGAGCAGCATATGGATGTTACATCTACAGATATGGCTGCAAGCACATCGAATGCTTCTTCTATCGCTAAACCTGAAAAATCCGACTTTGACGAGCTTCCGAAGGAAATGCACGAAATGAAAATCAAGGAAGATAAATCCGAAGACAAGGTAAGATTTATATATTGACGTCATGTCTCGTGAAATCTTTTCTTAAGCCGAGGGTATTCACATAAACAACCTCTCTGCCTTTTTTGGTAGAGGTCAGGTCTTCGTACATCGTATACCCTCTATGGACCCTGTCCCCGGGTGGGATATGATATACAGGTTTTGCTTGGTTTATTTTTTGATAGTTTCTTGAAAGCAGGAAATTGAGGCTACTGTTGTCAATGGTAATGGAACGGAAAAGGGTCAAATAATAGTGACTACTGTCGGTGGTCAAAATGGACAACCGAAGCAGGTGATCGTTCGTTACGATTTAGCTTTTAAATTCGTGCCTCTAACCATGGGCGGACCTACACTAGTGCATAAGGTGGCATGTGCCACTGTTTTGTTCCTTAATCGTAGTGTAAAATATACATGGTCATGAAAGGTGCCACCGTATCAATTTGTTGTGTGGCACCGTATATATTTTGAAACTGCAATAAGGAGTAAGGACACAAGTTTTCCTTGTTAGAGTTGGTTAGTTCCTTGCTTTTCAAATGTGAGGTCTTGTGTTCAAGTCTTGTTAGAGTAACTTTTCCTAGATTTTAGCTTTTAATTTGGGATTTTATTGTTTTTGTAAAAAAATTGCAGTAACAAGACTTGAACCTGAGACCTTACAATTTCAAAGGCAATGAACCAATCACCCATCTTGTGAAAAATATCTCTATATATGTTTCTTATAGTGAAATTGTGCCATCGTTTGAAAAAATTTCTGGTCCGCCCCTGCCTTTTAACAACCCTTTTGCTTACTTGCTAATTTCATTGCCGGGGTTATTATAGTAATTGGAGTGCTTATATCATATGTAATGTTTTACTTATATTACTGAATCTATTTTGTAGACTTTGTCTTACATGGCGGAGCGCGTGGTTGGCACCGGTTCCTTTGGTGTTGTTTTTGAGGTACTTGAATATGATTCCAATTGTGTAGAACTCTAATCTTTATTGTGCTTTATGTTTTCTGTGTAAATCTAAAGATAAAAATAGAAACGGTTTAAATAAATCTTTGTTTTCATTTTTGTCATGTGGTGCAACCTTAACAAAATGGATCTCTTGATTCACTCTGAATAGTAGATCCGGGGTCCCAATTGCCGTTGATTCTGAAGAATGCCGGAACAAGAGTACCGGAAGAAAACTTTGAAATTAATATAAAATACTCTATGCCTAATTGACAAATTTAACTAGCTATATATAGAAACATCTATATCCAAATAAGGAAACCAATTCTAGATAAGAATACCATGTACAAAGGATAAATATAATAATGGAGTTCTAAATCAATACTTCATTTTGGATCCTACTCTTGGGGCCTCTTTGGTTTGTTGGAATTGAATAAATTTCATGTAGAGATTTGGATTTGGGAGCATTTGGAATCCTTTTGTTTGCAGGATTTTGAATGGATATCAATTTTTAGTATTTATAAAAAAATCAATAAAAATAATTAAATTACCTTTTATTTAACCGGTTATTAGAAAACTTTATTTAACATATCCTAAAAAACCCCTTGAAATCCTAGTCATTGTCTTGGGATTATGAATCCTAGGATTTCAAATCTTGACAATCCTACAAACCAAATACGGGATTGGAATGGATTTGAAATTCAAATTCCTCCAAATCCATTCCATGCTTGCAAACCAAACGGACTAGTTTGTAGGAATGGAATGGAATGGATTTGGATGGATCTGGAATCCTTTTGTGTGTTTGGTTTGTAAGATTTGGAATGGATTTGAATTTCCGTTATTTATAAAAAAATCAATAAAAAGTATAAAAATTATAAAAAATATAAAAAAATTAAATTATCTTTAATTCAACTTATTATTAGAAAGCAAATGTTTTTAACATATTTTAAAACATTGTTATATACAAATACGAAGTCCCTTGAAATCCCAACCACCTCCTTGGGATTTCAAAATCCTACGTTTGAGGGATTTCGAAAGAATCCTAGGATTTCAAACCAGGACAATCCTGCAAACAAAACACAGGATTCTTTCCTCAAAATCCATTTTGTTCCTGCAAACCAAACGGACCCTTATTGTGATCGGCTTTTTCTTACGCTGCCTTGCTTTGTATCTTGATTTTTAGGCCAAATGCCTTGAGACCGGTGAATCCGTTGCTATAAAGAAGGTTGTACAAGATAAGAGATACAAGAACCGAGAACTTCAAATTATGCGTTTGCTCGATCATCCCAATGTTGTTCCTTTGAAAAATTGTTTCTATTCAACGACCGAAAAGAACGAAGTGTACCTCAACGTTGTGTTGGAATACGTACCCGAAACGGTGTATCGGGTTTCGAGGCACTATAGCCGGATGACGCAACACATACCTTTGATATACGTTCAATTGTACACATATCAGGTGAAATTCGTACCCGAAGATTTTTTTTCCTTCCCTATTTGTTGATTTCACACGTGAATCTAATTGGGTATCTAATCTTTTTATTCGTTTTGATTTCAGATATGCCGGGCTCTTAATTACATACACAGTGTGATTGGTGTATGCCATCGTGATATTAAGCCACAAAATTTATTGGTAAGTTTTTAGCGTTTGTATAGTATGCCTTTTAGATTTTCTTAATCTTTTGGTGATGTATTAGTGGGATTGGGCAAAAACTTGTTGTTCTGCGTTTGGTGAGACATTAAGACAGGGATGCGACAAGCCTGAGCTGGACAAAAATGCATTTTTTTGTCCTACGAAAATTGGTTGAACAATAATCAAGGAGATGAACAAGATTGGTGAATTACTAAACTACCCATGTCAGATGAAAACCCTTAAACTTTGCACAATTCTTAGGTATGGAATTGGAATGTTGAATTCCATTGACCAAATTCCGTTGACCAAATTCCATTCTTCGTTTGGTTCCTTAATTTTCACAGAAGGAATATCTGAATTCCATGAAATTCCACAAATGAAGGAATTTGACATTTCTTAGCAACTAGTATATTATATTATTAAAGTATTTAATAGTTATTTTATTGAAGTACTTTTAGTTAAAAAAAGTTATTAATGACTATTTTAGTAAAGCATTTTGTGTCTAAAAAAAATTAAAATTATCAAACGGGTATTTTAGTCATTTACCAAATTTCATTTTAGTCATTTACCTAATTTCATTTCAGTTCTCAAGCTACATTCGGTGAACCAAACAGACAAGTTTCAATTCCTTTAACATATTCTATCCCAATTTTGTTCCATTCCAATTCCTTTAAAGTCATTCTTTTGACAGATTCCGTTCCATCCAAAAACATTATACGAACCAAATGCCACCTAAGACAAGGACAGGACGGGACTGAGTGGCACAAATTTCATTTTCTTGTTCTACCAAAATTGGTTGAACACAATCAAGGAGATAAATAAGATATTTGAATCACAGAATTACTAAACTACCCATGTCAAATCAAAACCCTCAAACCTTGCACAATTCTTACATCCACTTACCTCTCTCTCGCGTCTCGCCGATCCGGTCTTTTGCAATTAATATGGACTTCTTGTTCATTATGAAATCTATATACAATTATTGGCTGCTTTAATTTAATACTTTGAGATCTTGATATCTTCAGGTTAATCCACACACTCATCAATTAAAGCTATGTGATTTCGGGAGTGCAAAGATGTTGGTAAGCACCCAAATGGCTGAATCATAATTTTTTACCAATTAGAATGCAGCTTAACATTTCATTTTGCTTAACTGTAGGTACCCGGTGAACCAAATATCTCGTATATTTGTTCTAGATATTATCGGGCTCCTGAGTTGATCTTTGGAGCAACAGAATACACCAACGCGATAGATATGTGGTCCGTTGGTTGTGTTTTGGCCGAGTTACTACTGGGGCAGGTATGTGACTAATTTTAGTATGATTTTGTAATCTCTATCAAAGGTTTCCTAGTGCTTCTAGTTGATGCACACACACACACATAGGGAGAGTTCAAATGAGAAGCAGAGAAGTGATCCTAGCCCTTCATCGCGGTTTTGAGCGTGAAGCACCGGATAGTTCTAGCTGATAGAAGGATAAATCCTCATATGTGAACTATTTAACTGGTTCACATATGAACCCACGAGGTTCATGTGTGAATCCGTTAATTAGTACATATGTGAATCAAGGGTAACTTACATATTTGGTCCCTGTGGTTTAAACTTTATTGCACTGTTGGTCCCTTATTTTAAATAATTATGAAAAGGTCTCTGTGGTTTACACTATATTGCACTGTTGGTCCCTTATTCTAAATAATTATGAAAAAGGTCCCTGTTGTTTACACTATATTGCACTGTTGGTCCTTTATTTTAAAGAATTATGAAAAAGGTCCTTGTGGTTTACACTAGATTGCACTGTTGGTCCCTGTTTTGCCAATAGGGTTAGGGACCAACAGTGCAATATAGTGTAAATCACAGGGACCAACAATGCAATATAGTGTAAACCATAGGGACAATGCAATATAATGTAAACCACAAGGATCTTTTCCATAATTGTTTCAAAATAAGGACCAACAGTGCAATAAATGTAAACCATAGGGATCAAATATGTAATTTACTCATGAGTCAATTAATAGTTCATATATGAATCAGTTAATATGTGAATTTCACATATAAACATAATTCATTTATGAATCAGTTAAAAATAGTTAATATGTGAATCACGCTGTTTTACATATGAACATATAGTTCTTATGTGAATCATACGAGTTCATACCTATTTGCTAAAGTTACGATACTACCTGTCTACTTTTGGCATAGTCGCAAATTTTGACCGGTCAAAGTCGCAATTTTTGACTAGTCAAATATAATCTTAACCATATCAAGGGCAAATGTCACTTCTTTGTTATATCTAATATGTATGCTTTTGTATTTTAGATTAGATTCGTGACAAGGTTGTTGAAACATTTGAGTCTTTAATAGTCTTTACTTCGGTTTTGTGTTAGACTTTTAGATTATAGTTGCAATTTTTAAACTTCTTCTGATCTTTACGAGTTATATACATTCACAGCCTCTTTTTCCCGGCGAAAGTGGTGTAGATCAGCTGGTAGAGATTATCAAGGTTCGAATCTTTTAAGTTCTTCGACACTCTGAAATTATTTTCTTTTTATCTTCATTCTAACAGTTAACCTTTTTCGTGTTCTTTTTTAGATTTTGGGAACACCCACGAGAGAGGAAATCAAGTGTATGAATCCACATTACACGGAATTCAAGTTTCCACAGATCAAGGCTCATCCATGGCATAAGGTTCGTTCATAATTTTAAGTTGTATTAACGTACATCTTTCTTTAGTTTTGCAGCTAGTTTTTACATGAGATTTTTAGATTCCAAATGTTTTTTTACTACGTACACTTAAATATGAAAATAATGTCTAATTCACCGTGATTGAGATAAAATGCGTTTATTTTGGTCCCAAGAAAATAGATGGAACAAACATTGGGAGAATGAGGCAAGATTGGTAAATTACTAAACTACCCATGTGAGTAGCGAATAGCGACATTTAGCGATAGCTTACTGCTATGCTACATAGCGAATAGTTATAATTAGAGACCACTTTTTAACATTTAGCGATAGCCTTTTAAAAGGTAAATTATATATTTATATATTAATATATTACCTTAAAAGTCTTAAATTTTATATATATTAGAGAACAAAACATAATACTAATTGTCTTAAGTCTCAAACTATTATATATATTAGAGAACAAAATATAATAGGTAAAACCCTAGTATTTGTCAAAGTAAGAAATAATAAAAAATAGGGTTAATTTCATATATGCCCTTATTAAACCTCAAAATATCATATTTACCCAACCTAAACTACAAATATCATATATACCCTTCTTAACCTATCAAAATATCATATTTACCCAAATATCAATTTTTAATCATTTAAAAACAAATTTAATAATAATAAGTAGTTTAATGACTATTATACCCTTTTTATGTCTAATCTACAAACATTATATATACCTTTCCCAACCTATAAAAATATCATACTTATTCAAATAATTTTTTTTGTTCATTTTTAATCTTTTCAAGTTAGATTAAATTATCAAATAATAATAGCAACAACCATTGAAATAATTGAATCAAAAGGAGAGAAAACACAATTTAATCAATTAAACCAAAGAAGTGTGGTAAAATAGAAGAAATCAAAATAAGCACAACAAACCACTAACCATCCTTTGACTTTATCAAAAAAGTTGACCATCCTCTTTGTCTTCCATTAATCTATCCTTCATCTTCTCTCGTCTCCCTCCTCTCTCTCGTCTCTCTTTCTCTAATTAAGCTCAGCCCCACACACAGACACACTCATAGACAAAAACAATAGAGAATGTAGTGACTGCTTGTTGCCTAACAAGCAAAGGATCATTCATTGATATATATATATATATATATATATGTATATGAGCATCCTGATATGGAAATACTTGCTCCTTTAACTTTTTTTTTGTTATTATTTATGTAGATCTTTTTATATTCTTTTCTCTATTTTTTTTCTTTCTGAAATAGCATAGAAAACCTTCACATGGTAAGTGGACTTTGAAGTGTCATTGATATGAGAAAAAATAATAGCAGCTAGCAGCACCAAAGGTTCAAGACTTGATTTTAGTTGTATAAATTATGATAATGATATAAAAGTAAAAGAATTTTCACATGTCAATTGTCTTAAATAAATTGATGGTAGATTATAACTTATGTTTTCTACCTTTATTCACTTACTAGTTTTGATCCCGTGTATTTACACGGGATAATTTTTAAAAGAACAATTCATATCAGAAAAATTAATTATATACTCTATTACTATGAAAGTATTGACAATAGACTTATATTATATATTCTATTATTTGCATTTATATGTATGTATAATAAATTAATTTTTACGGAAATTAACATATTTAATATTGTAAAACATATAAGTATATTTAAATTTATAACTGGACTTTTAATTTAATACACGGGATAATTTAAAAAATTTATTTTTACTATAATTTAATTTATGTTTAATAGAATTCTATCCAATAAATATTAATCTATTTTATCTTTATCTCTTTTTCTATAAATCTATTTTATCTTTATCTCTTTTTTCTATAACAATAATAAATTATAATATTATAATTTTAATAAATATCTATATCATTTTAATAAATGAATTAATTTAAATATTAAACTAAATAAATATATATCATTTTAATAAATCATTTTTAATACTCTATGTTAAATCACAAATATACATACATATATAAAATAAAAAATAATAAATGATTATTATATATATATATATATATTATACCTACTAAGTTTTTTTATAATTCATATACAAATTTTATTCAAATTTTGAAAATTAAACTATTCTATCTTTATTAGTAAATTTAAATATTAAACTATTTTATCTTTATATTTCCCTAATATAAGAATCTTTAACAACCATAGAGATATGAAATTATCCTCATATTTTCACTTTGAAGTAAATTGTTTCTCTCATTATTTATTCATTGTTTAATATATATTCATAAATCTTGATGTTATTATTTTTGTTCTCTTTCTCAAATTTGATTTTTTGAGGTCTACATTTTATTGTGTTTCATTTCCCTCATTTATTATATTAAAAATACAGAATCATGGATTATAGTAAATAATTTTAATTAAGCAAATCGTATTTGTAACATTACTTTTCTGATATGAATTTTTTTAAATTACCCCGTGTATTACACGGGATCATAGTATTTGCATTTCAATTAATCCGTTGATCATCCATCAATATGTATATATGTATGTATAATAAATTAAGTTTTACGGAAATTAATATATTTAATATTGTAAAACATATAAGTATATTTAAATTTATAACTGGACTTTTAATTTTGTTCTTTCATTGAACTTTTAAATTTTTTTCTGTCTTATTTTGTTATAGTAGAGAGAGATAGAGATAAGAGATAAAATAGGTAGATTAGTTTAATATTTAAATTAATTGATTTTAGTATTTAATAGGATAAAGTTTAATAATTTTAAATTTTATTAGTTAATATTTAATATGATAAAGTTTAATAATTTTTTTAAAAAAAATCAGAAACCGGCTCACCAGAGCGAAGTGTCATTGATATGAGAAAAATAATAGCAGCTAGCAGCACCAAAGGTTCAAGACTTGATTTTAGTTGTATAAATTATGATAATGATATAAAAGTAAAAGAATTTTCACATGTCAATTGTCTTAAATAAATTGATGGTAGATTATAACTTATGTTTTCTACCTTTATTCACTTACTAGTTTTGATCCCGTGTATTTACACGGGATAATTTTTAAAAGAACAATTCATATCAGAAAAATTAATTATATACTCTATTACTATGAAAGTATTGACAATAGACTTATATTATATATTCTATTATTTGCATTTATATGTATGTATAATAAATTAATTTTTACGGAAATTAACATATTTAATATTGTAAAACATAAGTATATTTAAATTTATAACTGGACTTTTAATTTAATACACGGGATAATTTAAAAAATTTATTTTTACTATAATTTAATTTATGTTTAATAGAATTCTATCCAATAAATATTAATCTATTTATCTTTATCTCTTTTTCTATAAATCTATTTTATCTTTATCTCTTTTTTCTATAACAATAATAAATTATAATATTATAATTTTAATAAATATCTATATCATTTTAATAAATGAATTAATTTAAATATTAAACTAAATAAATATATATCATTTTAATAAATCATTTTTAATACTCTATGTTAAATCACAAATATACATACATATATAAAATAAAAAATAATAAATGATTATTATATATATATATATATATTATACCTACTAAGTTTTTTTATAATTCATATACAAATTTTATTCAAATTTTGAAAATTAAACTATTCTATCTTTATTAGTAAATTTAAATATTAAACTATTTTATCTTTATATTTCCCTAATATAAGAATCTTTAACAACCATAGAGATATGAAATTATCCTCATATTTTCACTTTGAAGTAAATTGTTTCTCTCATTATTTATTCATTGTTTAATATATATTCATAAATCTTGATGTTATTATTTTTGTTCTCTTTCTCAAATTTGATTTTTTGAGGTCTACATTTTATTGTGTTTCATTTCCCTCATTTATTATATTAAAAATACAGAATCATGGATTATAGTAAATAATTTTAATTAAGCAAATCGTATTTGTAACATTACTTTTCTGATATGAATTTTTTTAAATTACCCCGTGTATTACACGGATCATAGTATTTGCATTTCAATTAATCCGTTGATCATCCATCAATATGTATATATGTATGTATAATAAATTAAGTTTTACGGAAATTAATATATTTAATATTGTAAAACATATAAGTATATTTAAATTTATAACTGGACTTTTAATTTTGTTCTTTCATTGAACTTTTAAATTTTTTTCTGTCTTATTTTGTTATAGTAGAGAGAGATAGAGATAAGAGATAAAATAGGTAGATTAGTTTAATATTTAAATTAATTGATTTTAGTATTTAATAGGATAAAGTTTAATAATTTTAAATTTTATTAGTTAATATTTAATATGATAAAGTTTAATAATTTTTTAAAAAAAATCAGAAACCGGCTCACCAGAGCGCGACACGTGGCATAGGCTCACCAGAGCACGACACGTGGCAAAACCAGTTACTCTTTTATTATATATAGATTTGAAATATATTTGATAATTTAATCTAATTTAAAATGATTAAGAATAAACAAAAATAGTTATTTGGATAAATATGATATTTTTATAGGTTGGGAAAGATATATATGATATTTTTGGATTAAACATAAAAAGGGTATAATAGTCATTAAACTACTTTTTATTATTAAATTTGATTTTAAATGATTAAAAATTGATATTTGGGCAAATATGATATTTTGATAGGTTAGGAAGGGTATATATGATATTTGTAGTTTAAGTTGGGTAAATATGATATTTTGAGGTTTAATAAGGGTATACATGAAATTAACCCTAAAAAATAATTACGTAAATGCCATCGCTATCGCTATATGCCAGTTAGCAGTACATGGTCGCTATCGCTATTTTGTGCTATTTGTCGCTATTAACAACAGTGGTCCCGTCTGCACTGAACACATTGGAAGTGAGAAATAGTAATCTTTTTGGGGTGGAGTGAATACTTTTTTGTTCCAAAAATTACTTTGAATAATAATAACAATTTATTTTTATACCTTCTTTTTTTCCAGATATTTCATAAGCGAATGCCACCGGAAGCAGTTGACCTCGTGTCACGTTTACTGCAATATTCACCAAAACTGCGATGTAGCGCTGTAAGTAAATCGTTTGTTTATGAGTCGGTTATCTGTTAGTTCTATGGAGTTCAAAGACCTTTAAGAAGTTGTACCTATGCAATAATTACTTGTAAACTTTAAGTTTAAGTGATTATGTGTTTTTTTTTTTCCTTTCAGTTGGAGGCATGTGCCCATCCGTTCTTTGACGATTTGAGGGATCCAAACACAACGTTGCCAAATGGCAAACCTCTTCCGGCCCTATTCAATTTCACACCACAAGGTACAAAACAATAGCATTCCTATGTGTTTTCCGAAAGAACGAAACTTAAAACATGTAGCTTGCAATCTTGTTTTGTTTGAATTATTCGTTTTACGTTCATGGGGTTTTCACAGAAACAACCTTTTTGTTTTCATCATCGGTAGAGAAAATGTCTGCATAGATCCTACCCAAAATTACCTTCATGTAGCTTTTAGAAACACCTCTCTATCCTTTGGGTTGAAGAAAGGTCTGCCTACATCCTACCCTACGGACCCCACCCTACCTGCATAGGGTTTTCACATAAACTACCTTTTTATCCCTTACAACATCTCCAACAACTTCTCTAATTTTTTTAAATGGAGAATCGAAGTCTAAAAATCCTTATAATTAAGTGCATTCAACTCCAAACAGATTCTCCATTTTGGAGATAGAATCATTACTTATATTATTAAAATATTATATATTTTTAATAGAGTATTATTTTCTCTCCTAAACATTTCATTTCAAAAAATCCTATTGGTGGAGTACATAAAAAAAACTAATTCTCTCTCATGGTAATCATTTTTGGAGACTTCTCCAAATGTGGAGATTTTTGCATTCTCTCTCTTGCTCCATTTTGGAGAATCTGTTGGTGCTAAAATTTGTTTTAAGATATCCATTTTCTCCGTTTTGAAGAAGCTGTTGGAGATGCGATTAGGGTGCATACATCTTACCCTTCAGACTATGGCCTACTTGCATGAGATTTATTGGGTTTAATTTACTTACACTAACTCTTCAACTCTTACAGAGCTTGCTCACGCATCGCCGGAATTGGCTCAACGCCTTGTACCAAAACACGTGGAAAAATGAGGAAAATTAGTATGGTTTGAAGAAGGATTAGAAATGGAGAAAAAAGGTGGAAGTCATTGAGTATAATCGGTAATGGTATTTGGTAGTTATTATACGTATAGTCGTCCGTATAGGGTATGTATGTATGTTTATACAATGTAGCTTAAGTTTTCTTCCATTTTGTGTTGTATGCAAAATGGAGGAGGTGCATTCATGTCTTTGGGGGGCTATACTTGTTTTAATGTATACTCTTTTGCTCCATTTGGTTTTTGTTGCTATAAATGAGTTTTGGTGTCTTTTTGTTATGAGTTTAAAAAAGAAAAAGAAAAGAATGATGTATGAGTTGTTGAGCCATGTTTCCTGTGGGTTATAAAGGAAAGTCTTGTGATTGTTGTTTTGAAGGCGTTTGAACAACCCAACTCAGTCATTGTGGATTGAAAAATCTTGATATGTTAAAAAAGTATTTGCAACACTGAAACAATGTATATAAACAAAAACTAGTGTTTGATTACTTTTTCTCCTTTTGGGGGTTGTTTATCAAGCAATTAGTGAGCATGATAAAAATCATAATTCTTGTTTCTCTTATCTGGTAAGCGCTTATTGAGTAAAAATGTTTACCGATATTGCATCTTGATGATCAAGAATTTTACCTAATAAGGTGGTTTCATCTTTTACTCACAAGGGTTGCAGCGTAGTGATTGAGGCCCTAGGGATGTGGTGGAAGATCCCATCTGTCCATAGTCCTAATTTAGGCATCGATAACAATTGTAGCCACAAAGTTATCAGGGGGTAGATGTCTTACGGACGTAATTTACTGGGATTAGTCTAGGCATATCTCATGTCCGTCCCATAAGGTAAATTGACTTGATAAGCACTTACCGGATAAGCGTCAAGTAAACGACCCATAACTTTTGTCGTTCCATTTAACGAAGGGACATATTAATTATTTTAAATACTTTTTTGTTAAAAGGTAAGTCTAGTACTAACTAGGGGTGTAAACGAGTCGAGCCGAGCTTGACAGGGCTCGAGCTCGGCTCGAGACTTTATGTTAAGCTCGAGCTCAACTCGATAACTCGACGAGCTTTCATACTTCAAGCTCGAGCTCGACTCGTAAAAGATAAACTACAGCTCGAGCTCGGCTCGAAAATACATAAAAAAAATGTTATTTAGGTTATAGCTCAAGTTCGGCTTGAAGAGCTCGAAAAGCTCGTAAAGCTCGAAAGATACATATTTTGGTTATTTTGATATATGCCCCTTATATATACATAATATATAAAATAATATAAAATAATATAAATATATATATATATATATATGCTATACAAAGCTCGAAAAGCTCGATAAGAACTCGAGTCGAACTCTTAAAAGCTCGAGCTCGGCTCGTTAAATATTCGAGCTCGTTTTTTGGGCTTGAGCTCGAGTTCGAACTCGATAAAGTTCGACTCGAACGAGCCAAGTTCGAGCTCGAGCTCGAGTTACTCGATAAAAGCTCGTCTTGTTTACACCCCTAGTACTAACCCGATAAATTAGTGGTATTTTGATCATTAACAAAGGTTTAAAATGATTGAATTCTCTTAATCTAATTGAACTTAACGAAATAGTTAATTTAACAAGACCATTAGGGACAAAAACTAAACAGTTGTCAGATAACAAATGTGAGTAACCAAAGCTAAGGGGGTGACATTTGGTTCACGATATTCCGATGGAATTTGAAGGAATTGTAATGACGAATATCATTGGACCAACTTCTATTCAAATGTTTGGTTTACTTCTAGAATGGAATTGAATTCCACATATTCCACAATTCATGAATTTGGTCATTAGATCACAAATGAGAAGTAATTCAATTTCATTCCATCCCATTTACTCAAAAAACAAAACTACCCTTATTTTCCGCAACGTGATCTATTGACCATCGGCGATCACCACCGTTCTAAATCACCACTGACGACCACCGACTTAAACCATTGCCGACCACCGTGTTGAACCATCGAAAATCACCCCAAACATGAACCACCATCTGACCTAAATTACTCCTGGCCACCACCGTTCTAAATCAACATCGACCACCACTGACTTGAATACATTCCATTTCAAAGCCACATTTTGTGAATCTAACAAACATATTCTAATTAATTCAATGCATTCCATTATGATGTTTGTCAACCAAACATATGGTCAAAGCTGTCAACATTCCATTCCAATTATCTCAGAATCAAATCAAATGGTGTTAGCTCAGTTGGATAGGTAACATTCCGGGGAGGCATGAGGTGAAAGCCACACTGCCAGGGTTCGAATCCCACGGGTGAAATTTCTGAGATATCTAGTCTATGGGATCCACTTCTCTGCCGGTCGGGTTCAACCATATGTTGGACCGGGTCGCAGCGGATTAGTGGGATTACCCAATTGGAGGCCCGATACCGCTGGAACGTATGTGTGTTAACTTACCGTTAAAAAAAATAAAAAATTCTCTCAGAATCAAATTCTTTTCACAGATATTAATATTTCCAAAACTATTTTACGAACCAAACTCCCTTAAGTTTTCGAAATCTAAAAATGGTATCCATTAAAACCGAAAAACATCAAGCACCAAAAACAAAGTACACTCAAAATGATACAAACAAAGTTAACCGACAACAAAAGTTAGATATATTTTCATGATCGAAGTCAGGGGGCATTTTAATAATTTCACATATACTCCCAATCCCAAAGAACGATTTTCTATTTTTGTGATACACACTAGTACAACTTTTAATCCACAAAGTACAACAAGCAAAACAAACACAATTCTAAATTTAGCAATTCCTACTCTTTAAAAAAAAATAAATAAATAAAAACTCCCATCATCTTCAACCTCGAGCTCTCCAAAACACACACACACACACACACACACAAAACCCTAGAATCATTTCACATATCTTTCAATCATCAATAACCAATTCAAACAAATACCCATCTCTGATTAGTGTTTCTTTCAGAACCCTTTTCCCCAATTTCACTAATTCCTTCAAAATCCGATCCAATTTCGAAACCCTAGATGTCGTCGGAGGCATCTTCTCATCCACCGGAGGAATCCACCGCCACCACCCCGCTGCTCTCCACCACCTCCGCCATCTCCGACCAAATCTTCCGCAGCCGCCAGTTCGTCCGCGGCCCGCCGTCCCTTCGCTCCGCCGCCAGGTTCCTCCGCCGCGCCGGCAGCCGGAGGATGCTCCGGGAGCCGTCGATGCGGGTGCGGGAGACGGCGGCGGAGGAGATTGAGGGGCGGCAGAGCGACTGGGCGTACTCGCGCCCGGTCGTGATCCTCGACCTGATTTGGAACCTCGCGTTCGTTGTGGTGTCGGTGGCGGTGTTGGTGATGAGCCGTAGGGAGGCTCCGGTGATGCCGTTGAGGGTTTGGGTTGGTGGGTATGGGTTGCAATGCTTGGTGCATATGGTGTGTGTTTACGTGGAGTATAAGCATCGGCGGCGGGTCGCGGAGGACGGTGGCGGCACGGTGAGGGCGGAAGGTGGTGGTGGGTATTTGGATTTGTCGGGTTCGGGGAATGGTGGTGAGGAGAGTGTCGATTTTGGTTCGGGGAGGGTGCGGAGTGATGATGATGGTGATAGTAGGTAACAATTGCTAATTTTTTGAATTCGAAATTTGATCTTAATAAGGGGAAGTTGTCCAAAATAGCCACTTGGGCCTCCTCTTTTCGCTTTATAGTCACTTTTTTGAGGTCGGAATTACACAAGTAGTGCTTACGCAACTTGGGCGACCCACGGTTTCCAATGAAATAATCAGAAAAGTTGGATGTTGTGCGCAAGTTGCGTAAGTGCTACTTGCATAGCGTTATAATGTTAGTGTGGCATAGTGTAGGCATGCCACCTAGACATCATCATAGAAGTAGCACTTATGCAACTTGCGTATAATGTCTAACTTTTCTGATTATTTTTTTGGAAACTGTGGGTTATTCAAGTTGCGTATGGCGCTACTTGCGTAATCTTAGGCTATTTCGGTCAATTTCTTCAAAAAGTGGTTATATAGTGAAAAGTCTCAAACTTTTCTAGAAATAGACCAAAATTGGTGGAACTTGTGTAACCCTCTTTGCAATATAATGTTATGGAAGTTAGACATTATGCAAGTTGCGTTGGTGCTACGTGCATACTATGATAATATCTATGTGGCTTGTCTATAGACATTACTCTAGTACCACTTATACAACTTGCATAGTGTTTAATTTTCCTGATTATTTAATTTGAAATAGTGTGTTATCCAAGTTGTGTAAGCGCTAGTTGTGGGATTTGCGCCTTTGCGGCTATTTCGGCCATTTTCTTGAAAAAGTGGCTATAAAGCGAAGTGGGAGGCCTGAATGGCTATTTTGGACAATTTTTGCTCATATATGCATTACGAGGCTCCATATAACATGACGGGTTATCTTTAGGGCTCTATAGGACTAGTTGCACAAGCTAGCTTGGACACCTATGGTTACAAAAGAAATGGTGGGATGGATCTAAATATACTCTATATGTTTTGAGTCACTTGGGATGTTTCCCATTCGCATCAAGTATTGTCCATGGATTAATAAACTTAAACCAAACAAGCCCAATACAAGCAGAGGGTGTTGATGGAAATAACTGCTCTACTCTTTGGGGTGGAGGGCACGTCTGCATGCATCTTAGTGGGATTCACAGGGTTCTTTTGGTTTTAGTAGGTTCATTGCGTATAGTGGAGTTCAGATATAGCACCTCTCGAATCTTTTACGTGTAGAATTATTATCTTTATATCCATTGTATTGACAATTTGACACAATATAGATTTCGTTATAGCAATGCTAACAAAGTTGTCATTTGGGTAAGGCTAAAAACGGAATCTTGAAACCATCCATGTTTTCTACACCCTAGAAACTTTATGAAATTTTATAGTGTAAATTAAACCCAGTAAATCTCACACGAAGCAGGGTCTGAGAAGGGTAAGATATGTATCAACCTCACCTAATAATATATGCCAGAGGTATTCACGGAAACAACCCCTATACTCTGTTACGTAGAGGTACATCTTATCCCTCCCACTACTTCTGGACCCCACCTCTCAGTGGGATATATAATGGGTTTGTTTGGTTTAGTTTATATCTTTTTTGCACGTTTCTTAGAAGCCGAAGTCATTCACGGAAAAAAATGCTCTGCTCTTTCAGGGTAGAGGTCAAGTCTGCGTACATCTCATTCTCACACCCCAGACCCTACTTTCAATTAGGATATACTGTGTTTGTTTGGTTTATATGGACATGATTGAAATATGAATCGATTGTTATCCTTAGTCGTACTTCATACTTACAAGCCATTGAAATGTGCTTTTATTATGGCAGCACCGCTAAACATTTGGAATCTGCTAACACGATGTTTTCGTTCATTTGGTGGATCGTTGGATTCTATTGGGTGTCTGCTGGTGGCGAAAATCTAATTTCGGAGTCGCCTCAGTTATATTGGTTTGTTTTTCTTATCTTGAAGTTCTTATGATACTCTCTACGTCCAAAAGTCTTTCACACTAAAAAAGGCAAACAGTGTTAGAAATGTGTAATTTACGTGTTTTAGCTAAGTGAATGACACTTTTATCCTTAATAATGGAGGGAGTAATGGATTTTGACATTTCGTAATTAATGTCAGAATTGGAAAGTAGACGCTTGTTATTTTAGAGCGTACACTAATTTCCACAAAGAAAAAGGAACACCGTTTTAAAAATGTGTAATTATTATACTTATTTGTTACGAAAATGACAATTTTATCCTTGAAACTAGAGGGAGTAATGAAAATTTTCATCTCATAATTAAGGTTCAAAATAAATGTCCACAATGCAAAAGGACCACAATTTTGGAAATGTGTAATTAGTATAGTTTTCTATCAACTAAATGATAGTTTCTCCTTAACAATAGAGGGAGTAATGAATATCTCCATCTCATAGTTCAAGTTGGAATTGGAATTGGAATTGGAATTGTACACTTTTTTCGGGGACAACCTCTGTGCCAAAATAAATGTATGCAACGAGAAAGGAACATAGTTTTGAAAATATGTAACTATATAACACTTTTTAGTCAACTAAATGACAAATTTGTCCTCAATAACAAAAGTAGTAATGAATTTCTGCATCTCATAGTTCAGGGTCAGAATTGGAAAGCAGACACTAATTTTTCTTTCCACGATCTATGTTTTTCAGGCTTTGTATAACGTTCTTGGCATTTGATGTCTTTTTTGTTGTTATCTGCGTTGCCGTGGCATGTGTTGTTGGTATCGCCGTTTGTTGCTGCCTACCTTGTATTATCGCAATCTTGTATGCGGTGGCTGATCAGGTGAGTCTTTTTGCATGTTCTTAAAAACTTATTATGTCGTTCTTTCACGATGAATGCTAGCAGAAGCCAAAAGGCATCAAGATTCAACGAAGTTTGCCTTAGATCCTATTTAGTGTAACAATGAATTTTTTTTTCTTCAAATAGTGTGATCAACATTTAGTTCTTTATATTTCGTACCCATTTTGGTGGGTGACCGGTAAATCTAGTAACATGGGTGCCAAGTTGTCAAATTATACTGTAATTTTTTATTAGATATAGGTTAAAAACTGTTTATCATGTAAACTTGGAACATTTAGGGTATAGGGTTAATTGAATGTTTGTTACGCTGATTCAGAAAAAAAAAATTGCCACTCACTTTTTCATTTTACGCTTTTTTTTATAACCCTTTTGAGTAATGTTGTTTTGGGACTAATTTATAAATCGGAATAGGAGGGTGCAACTAAGGACGACATTGATCGTTTGCCTAAATACCAATTCAAGAGAGTCGTCGACGATCTTGAAAAACGAAGTGGGGAGATCCAAGAAGCTTTCAGTGGACTGATGATTGAATGTGATACGGATGCACCCATCGAGCATGCTCTACCTCGAGAGGATGCCGTAAGTTTTACCTTCTCATTGCTTTCGTTTGTAAATATTAAATTATGCATGCTTAGTAAGTTACAACCCCGTCCCATAGTAAATGTCTACAGTGAAAAAAGGGGGCACAATTTAGAAAGTTATAGTTATTACATTTTTTTAATTAACTAAATGACTATTTTACCCTTAATAATAGAGTAATAATTTCCCTATCGTATGATAAAGGGTAGGATTGGAAAATGTGTAATTGTTACACTTTCTAACGAACTAAATGACCATTTTAGTAAGAGAGAGTAAGGGTAGAATTGGAAAATGTGTAATTAAGCTTTCTAATGAACCAAATGACCGACCATTTTACCCTTTTAGACTTAAAGAGAGAGTAATAGTTCCTCTATAAGGGTAGATGGGAAATATGTACTTGTTACGCTTCCTAATTAACTAATGACTATTTTAACCTTACTAATAAAGAAAATAATAATTTCTCTAGTCTTATAATTAAGCAGGGGCGTAATCGAGCCGAGTTGCTCGTGAGCTACTCGGGATTGACTCGTTAAAAGCTCGATTCGAGCCGTTAGGGCTCGAGTTAAATGAGTTTCTCGAATCTTTATGATTAAGCTCGCGAGCCTAAACGAGCCTCGGTTAATATGTAATAATAAATATATATTAAATAATAAAAAAATAAAAAACATATTAAGTATGGATTTATAGGTAAATTAGTTGAGCCTGAGCTTGCTAAATTCTTGACGAGCTCGAGCTTGACACAGAAGGCTCAAAACGAGTGAGCTCGAGCTTTATGAGAGCTCGACTCGTTTACACCCCTAAATTAAGGGTAGATTAGGAAGTAGACAGTTTGGAAGTAGACATGGGACAAAGGGAGTATCAAATTTAACGTAATGGGATTGGTTAAGAAGAACGTTTCTTGTATTCACGCATGATCGATCTCGTAATAGGAATGTTGCATATGCCTTTGTGCTTACGACGATGGAGCGTTTCTCCGTGAGCTCCCTTGTTGTCACCATTTTCATGCCGACTGTATCGATAAGTGGCTCTACCTCAACGCCACATGCCCACTATGCAAATTCAACATACTAAAGAATGGCAACCAAGGTAGCGATGATGTTTGATGCATTTATCGTTTCTTGACCATTGCATCATCACGAATTAAACTATTGGATTCCCCTTGTCCGTACCAGTTCTGAGTTTAGCATATTATCACTCTACTTTTTTTGGTAGAGATCAGGTCTGCGTACATCTTACCCTACTCAGGGTTCTACCTACTACCTGGGTTTGTTTGGTTTGGTTTTAGGTGGGTTTAGCGTATAATAATGCGAGATTGTAATTTTTCGTTGTTGAGGGACTATTTTTTCGTATTACGTGTAAAAAAAAGTGTATGGGATGTTAAGTATAGATTTCTTTGGTTGTAACATATGTATGTATATTCCTTGGATGTCTTGTTATGCCGACTACATTGTACTAATGTGTACTTCGTACATCATTGGTTGTTCGTTTCACGATGCAACCTCTTGCGGTTTTTTTCTGATTCTTGTTCTGATGGCGGTGATGAAGACGGCGAAGGCGATGGTGGTGAATGGTAATGATGATTGTAAACATGGAAATTGTTTTTTACCATTGAAAGATGTAGTGAAAGATGAATATATTGATGGTTGCTGTATTTACTTGTGTATATTCACATGTACTCTAGTTCTACATTTTATGGTTGATATTGGTGTATTGTAGTTGATGTTTATGTGAATCTACATGTTAATAAACATGTGATTGAGGTTGAAAAAAACTAATTTTTGATGAATAAAAGCATGTAGCTTTCAAATTCTATAAACTTGAATTGTTTCTTTCATTATATAAGTTGGATCATCTTTTACCTTTCAAGACTCTTTTGAAGGATAACATAACAAGGTTCAATATATTTTTGCATAGTTTCAAAGCCAATCCAATATCTACCACCTTAAGGACTTGACACTTTGGGTAAATTGTATTAGCTATCCTGCTCTAGATACTTGGAACAATTTATTGTAACATTCCACTATTTTATTTTACTTTTTTTTTTGTAAATATTGTTATTTTGTTATTTTTGTTTCCTTTTTTTTCTCTCTTTATCTGATAAGGGTTGTTGGGATAGATAGGGTTTGGTAGGTTTAGAGCATCTCCAATGCTAGGTTCTTACAAGCAAAAAGTGCAATGGCTTGTAAGAACTACCATTGTGGAAAGTTCTTATAAGAACCCATTTGCTTCTAGGTTCTTATCTAAGAACCTTTGTTCTTATCTTGAATTTTGGTATGTGATGACATTATTTTTTTTTCTTCACTTTAACATTATTATTTATAATACATGGGACCCACATAAAAGGGTTCTTACAAGAACTACCATTGTAGCATTTTTAATAAGTTCTTCACTTGATGAGATGGAGATGACGTGACAATAAAAAGTGCAAAAAGGAGGTTCTTATAAGAACCTCCATTGGAGATGCTCTTTATATCAAAAGCCTATAGGCTAGCTCTTCTTTTTACCATCTAGCTAACTAGTTGATAGAGAGAGGGAGAGGGAGAGGGAGAGGGAGAGGGAGAGGGAGAGGGAGAGAGAGAGGTGGTCGCCGGAAAGAGCTCGTCGTAAAGAGAGAAGGAGGTCGACGGAAGTGGCGTTCGCGGTTCTTGTTCGAGTAAGGTAAGGGTTCCAAACCCCTCTCTCTCGCAGCCATCGTAAGCTAAGGTTTTTTTTTTTCCGTTTTCGTGGGTTTTGTTGGTGGTGTGCGGTGGCCGGACGACGACCGGCGTGGGTACCGGCGTCGTTGCGAGCCACAGCCGGTCGCGTCGCGATCTGGTGGCCGGCGGCGTGGTTGCGATGCTGCTACGACCGCACTGAGCGGCTGTCGTGGTCGCCGAACACGGCGGTGGTTGGCCGCCGAGACCGCGGAACACGGTGGTGGTCGGCTGCCGCCAGTCGCCGGTGTGCCGGTGGTGTTGATTTTGTAGCGCAGACGAAAGCCGGCGGCACCATGGCTGCTGGTGCTACGTCGGCCGTGGCTGCTGTTATGGCGGCGCGGATAGCCGGTGCGCTGGTGTCGTAGAGTAGCGGTGGCGGCGGCTGTTGCTGTTGGACCGGGCGGCGATGGTTGGCTGTCGCTATCAGCCGTGAGGCGGCGGCTGGCTGCTGTTCGCTAGAGGCGCGGCGGTTGGTTGCCGTCGGTGGTGGCACGGGGGCGGCGGACAGCGGCTGTTTGACAGCGGTGAGCGGGGTGAGCGGCGCGAGTTAGGTCGCGGTCAAACTGTGTTAGACTCGCTCGTCTCCAACGTTGTTCGTTTATTTTTCGTATCTTAATAGAAAATAATTTGGGGTTATGGGTTTGTCGAGAAAGTGTTTAAGATACCTCTTAGGGTCGAGATAGAGTCCTAATAATTGCTATCTATCGATATTTACAGATTGTGCTTAAAGTAATCGAGTGGTCTGTGTTATTATTATTTCGTGTGAGCCAGGTGAGTTTCACTATACGTGCTTTATTTTATTGTAGATATATATATGCATGATTGTGTGTGAAAAGGGAACCACATGCCCTTGATGAGTTGTGGGGGTGGACTCGCGTCCTAAGCTGTTGAGATAAAGGGAACCACATGCCCTTGATGAGTTGTGGGGAAGATCCGTGTCCAAAGCTGGCGGAAATTGTTAATTTCTCATGAGAATGCCTTGTAATTATTTGAGTTATTATTTGATGCGGTAGATGATTGTTAATGTATACGTGATGGTATCGATTGTGATATGTATGTTTATGGTAACATAACGTATGTATGATGCTTGCTCACTAAGCTTATAGCTTACCCTTTCGTTGTTTCCCTTTTTTCAGGTTCGGGATCAGGCATAGATAAAGGCAAGGCCTCGGTTTGATGCTAGCGGTGAGATTGGTTCCGACAAATTTTTTTGACATTTAGTGTTATTATTTATTTAAACTTTATTTATTTGGGATGACTGTAATAATTTTATTTAACGTATTCTAAAAACATAAATGTTCATTTCTTTAGAAAGATTGTAATAAGATAGATTTTCTTTAAAATTTTTAATTTCTTAGATTTAAAATGTTAGTGTTACATTTATGCTTGTCTAACCTCTGTTTAGAGCATGTGTTAAAGTCCCAAATCGACTAAACTTATGCAATTTCTCTATTCTTTTGTATGTTGAAAGCTTTTATCTTTTTTCAAAGGCACTTTTGAAGATTAATCTAACGACGTCCATGGCTCAATACCCATCAATCATGGGTAACAAGTTTATCATACGCATTTAGACGTCTTAATTTTTTTGTTTAGAATTTTTAAACGAAGCCTCGGTTTATTCTACAAATATTCCAAAAATTTTGTTAACAAGTCCAAAATCATCCTATAAACTTACTACTGCAACAATCTAAGATACAACATTCTTTATTTGCTCCTAAGTAACAAGAAGCGGTCTAATAGGATACTTAAAACATCTTTGGCACCTTATAAACCTAATTTTATTGTATCAATTGTCAAACATATCATCGTAGACTTGAGATCACGCAACACCACATTGTTTCTACGAGACAACATAAAAAAACACTAAACCTTCACAACAGTTTCGCCGTAAAGATTCCATATATTTTCTATGCAATGAAATAATAAGTCTTACCTTATAATCTCACGAAAACAGATCGGTCTAACGTAAACACAACCCTAGCTACATGAGTTAAATAATATATGGAACATACATTAAGAATAAAAACTCAAATTTACCATCAACTACCATGTCTATAAATTATTTACCATATATTTCAATATCTAAGATGAAGAGGAACACCAATTGCCATCCCATGAGACGATGACACCCTTTGCCCATTATCATTATTCATCTTTATCGAAACATTAATGATCCCATTACGTTCCCCATTCTTATCTCTCAACCTATAGCTCAAAATATGCAAATAACCCGCTGGAAAACACCCACCGGAGAAGTCCGTTGCCGGAACCTTGGCCGACCCGACGAAACGGTCGCCAGAAAACCTCCGGCAGCGAACCTCCAACGTCAAAAACCTCACGTCCATGGGCATGGTGACGAAAAACTTCTGGTTCCATATCGGGTTTGACCCGTTTTCGGTGTTGATCGTGGTGGTTTGATCCGGGTCAGATCCGATCTTGATGACGACGAATGGGTTCTTTTTTAGACGGCGGTTTCCGGCTAGGGAGAGGGATTCGCCGGAGATGATGGTGAGTTCGATTTCCCTTGAATTTCTCTTGGCCATCATCGTTGGGTTGTGTTATGAAAATAATACGGGTGGTAAAATATGTGCATGTATATATATAGAGAGAGAGAGTAAGTTACAATTTTGGTCCTTGTGATTTGTTAAAAGTTGAGATTTTTGTGTTTGTGGTTTGGAAATAACGGGTTTCATCCTTAAGGTTTGTAATTATGTTTATGATTTTTTGTTTTGTTTATAGTGGTGGATTTAGGATTGTTTTCTAATATGGGGTCACTTTTAAGATAGATTAAAGGCCTCTAAAATAGTCCGATGTGTTTGTAGCCTAATTCAACTGTTTCAAGGAGTTTCTCAAGTATTCTTGATTGATTTCAACTGAATTCTTCGAATAGGCTGCATAACATAGAAGGGTGATTTCGTAACTTTTAGACGACAAACAAGTTCATAGATGAATTTCGTTATTAACTAACTTGTGTAGAATTCAACTATCGTCAGTGGGATGGATCAAAACCAAGCATTTTTGCATACCATTGGAGTTTTTTTTTTGCAATAAGAATTTTGTAAGGACTACCAATAATAACAACAAACCACAAGGACCAAAGTTGTTTACTATATATATATATATATATATATTAAATTGAGTTACAGATTTGGTCCCTATGGTTTGTCAAAATTATGAATTTGGCTTGTTAATTTCATTTATTACATAATAACCCTTCTAGGCAATTTGTTATGGATTTGGTCTTTCAGACATACGGCCGTTTAGTGATTCCATTACGTGTGAGGGCAAATCCGTCTTTTTAGTGCTTTTATTTATTTTATCATATTCTTAAATAACAAGGACCAAAATTGTAAACTCAAGCTCATGAAAAACGATGTTCATCTTTATATTCTTAAAAATAAACCCTAAAATCTAAATTAACCCTTAACTTAATATTAAAATCATAACATCCACATCAAACAAAACAATTTAATGGACACCAAATGGCTCACCTGCAGAAACCTTTCCAGAGGCCAAACTTAATTAAGCAATTTAACCCTAAGACGAACAATGTTCATCTTCATCTTCACTTGCAAATTGTGAACCCCTAAATCCTTCAAGAGAACAAATCACAAATCATAAACCCCCTTCACCATCACCATTTCCGGCAGCAGTTCATGACCACCATCTCTAAGTAGGTCCCCCCCTTGCACCACCGTCTCTGAGATTGAAATCCACCCATAGTAGACACAACCCACCTCGCCTAACCCTCACAATTCACTCATCGATCATCACACAAGTGAACAATTTGTTTTCTTTAAACGATGTTGACTTAATCGATTTGTTTTCTTTAAACTATTTTGATTTCTAACTTGAATAAAGACCAAATTAGGTTTTGGTCTTTCAAACGACGAGCATATGGACCAAATATCGATCTGCTTCTCCTTTATCCCTCTATCGCTTTCTTGATGTTCTAACGACGAGCATAGGGACCAAAATTTCAATTTGTTTTTTCTTTATCCCTCTATTTCGTGGTTTGGTTTTTTATTTTAGGGCTCCATTTAGAATGTTGGTTTTAGGGTTTAGATTTTTGATTTTGATTGAGCTTCACATATTTTAACCGAGTGGTGATGAATTTAATAGAAAATGTTAATTAATCATTAAAATTTTAATTGGAGTTAGTGAAAAAAATTAGTGGCCGTAACCTTATGAAATGACAAGCACTGAGGGATCAAAGCTGAAATTTTAAAACTTAAGGATGATACTTGTTGAAATTGGAAAAATAGAGACTAGATGTGAAGTTTAGTGTAAAGTGGATGAAGATGGGTGGCAAAAAGAAAGAAAGAGAAAGGATATTTCAATGCACACTCTAGGAAAATGAGGTTGACCAAAACATATTTATCTACTAGGTTTGACTTTTCAATTATTTATGTCATATTATAATTAAATTAAAATATAAAGCCTTTAATATAATTAATTAATATCAAATTACTTGATTTTCAAATTTACAACAAAATAAGACATGTATTTTATTTTTGTGAAATATATTATCCATTTATTTTTAACAATATTAAACTCACCCTTAACAAATATTCTATATTATCTTTGTAAAAAATTCATTATCCTTATATAAAATATATAACAACATTTTAATTAAAATTATAAGACTTTAAATCAAACCCCAATTTTAGTTTAAAACCTGTATCTATTTATATTTTGCAATAAAATAACAACCAACCAATATCTGGCTGTATATTTACATTAAGTTCAAAATTACAAGTTGATGATGCGGAGATACGACTTGATGGAACTTTGGATATGGATTCTTATAACTAATATATATAAAATTAAATACATGATAAACAATTTACTTTTAACTCATAATATCTAAAATTTTAAATTTTATTGTACAAATTATATTATAGAGTAAATTATGGATTTGGTCCTTAGGGTTTGACAAAAATTACGGATTTGGTCCTTTAACTTCATTTATTACACGGATGGTCCTTATGGTTTAAAGATTTTTACGGATTTGGTCCTTGAGGCTAACGACCGTCCAATAATTCGTTAAGTATAAGGGTAAATTAGTCTTTTCAATTAATTTATTTATTTTATCACTTTTCTTAAAACACAAGGACCAAACATGAAAATTAAAACTCATTCTTTACACCCAGAACTCAAGAACCAAACCCAGATATCATTTTTTAGGGTTCCTTTTGGAATTCATTTTCACAGCCACCACCATCTCCATGGCACAACCACCACCATCTCCATGGCAACCACCGTTCCGGCATAGTCACCACCACCACCTCCTCGACGTCAACCACGATCTCTGGCACAATAACCACCAGCGTTTTCGGCACAACCATCACCACGTTTCCGGCACCACCGTGGTTCTCTTCATCTCTCTCCCCACCGGCAAGACCCGACCCTCCGGCGAAACCTAGTCGTCGGCATCCCCTCCCCGCGCGAGACGACCGGCCCGACCCTCCGGCGAGACCCGACTCTCTCTCTCTCTCTCTCTCTCTCTCTCTCTCTCTCTCTTTGTGTATCTTTATTTTGGTTTTTTTGCCCAAAATCACAGCCACCACCACCGTCGCTGATTTTGGTTTCTTCTCCGGCATGACTTCTTCTTCTCCGGCATGACTTCTCTGATTTGCCTCCATCCACGTCTGACTTCTATAAGGCATGACCATCGATTTCGTACCACAAGGGGAATCACAGATCGATTTGCCTTCATCCACGTTTGATTTCGTACCACAAACAGGTCCGATGACAGAACCCGAACATCCAGATCGATTTCTGGTTTGTTAAGTTTTGATCTGTGTCTCTCCATCTCCTCATTCTCTATGTTTTTTAGGGGTTTTGATCTGTTCAATTTCGGCATCACCACCACCAGATCGATTTAGGGTTTTGATCGATCTCGATTTCGATTTTTTTTCCATGTACTTCCAGATCGATCTGGTTTGTTCATCTACTATTTCAATTTTGATTTAGAGTTTTGCATTTTATGTTTGATGTGTATTTTAGATTTAGGATTTGAAATAGATTTGTATTTGGGATTGGAATTGGAATTGGTTGGGTTTGGAATTTGTTAAATGTTCTTAGGATTTGAAATATAGATTTGTATTTTGATTTGAGTTTGGATTTGGTTTGGAATATGCTAAATGTTCTTGGTGTTTTGGAATTGGATTTAAGAGTTTGATTTAAGGTTTGATATGGTTTAGAGTTCTCATTTTAATATGGTTGATTCAAGATTTCACTTTGTTAATGTTTTTGGATTTGTTCTTGATAATCATAAAGAAGAAGATGAAGATTTAAGAGAAGAAGATGAAGATTTAAGAGAAGAAGATGAAGATTCAAAGAAAAAAAAATGAAAATCAATTAAAAATGGTAGAAAAGGTAAAAGGACAAAAATGCCCTTTATTTAACGGAGGTATTTGACGGACATTTGACGGAGGGACCAAATCCGTAACAAAATGCATACCTGAGGGATCATCGATGTAATTTTTGAAGTTAAAGGACCAAATCCGTAATTTTCGTCATACCTTAAGGACCAAATCCGTAATTTACTCTATATTATATATACAATGGTCACGGTAAGTTCTAAAAGGTAGGGTTGAAGATGGTTAGATCAAAGAGGAGGGTTAATGTGAAAGTGATTGCATCTGGTATATGCATATTGGTTCAACCCATCGATCAACATCAACAAGCCAATGGAAAATTGTATAAACTTCCTCGTAGATTGTAACACCTTAGACGTATCCCATATCGGCCATGGTCAGGAGTGATGCTGAGTGTTATAAGTAATATCTTGACATTCCTAACAACAACGCGTTTTAGGGGGCCTAATGCACGATAAGTTCTTGAAACGTTGCAGTTAAACGTGCTAGGGTGGGAGTAGTACCAGGATGGGTGACTCCTGGGAAGTCCTCACTAGGTCGCTAGAAACAAAGCCGTGAGCTGGTGGGGCAAATCGGACAATATTGTTGTTGAGGTTAGCGGGATGTTACATAGATCAATTCATCAATGGGGATATCTTTCTTCTTAGGATCAATACCATTAGATCCATTACCATCCTGATGTGCCTTAAGGGATTCTTTCCTGTCATTCCTTCTCTTACCACTAAAGGCTAAATCAATTGCATTATGGACCTTAATATCATTGCTCCAAACAAGATTGTGTGGGATTCTTTCCTGTCATTCCTTCTCTTACCACTAAAGGCTAAATCAATTGCATTATGGACCTTAATATCATTGCTCCAAACAAGATTGTGTGTGTGCTTGTCACGATCAACGAAGTATTATCCGGCTTCCTTACGATTAATTGCTCCGAGCCCCTGTACAGTAGTTTTAAAAATTAAAACTTTAGTTATAGATGCTGAAAGTTTGTGATAACCAAACTATTGCATAAACAAACCTGATAATACTTTATATTGTATTCGCTTGCTCAGTTATTCAGGTCTTCCTTCCACTCCTCAAACTCGAGAATCGTATAAAATGCTCACACATTCTCAGGGTTCTTCAAGTTAGTAGCTTTAACTATTGGGGCAACGAACTTGACCACAAAACTAGGAATCCTTAGTAAAGATGGCCAACATTTGTGAATAAAGTTGATCAACAACCCTATCATATGAGACTCATCAGGATCCTGCACAACCCCAACATTTTGTTGTATCAGCATAGTGTGATCATGATCAACCATTATCATCAAATGAATGGAACTTGGTACATCACCTGATCCAACATTAGCATCACCTTCCTGTATCTCAAGGACTTCACATTGTTATAAGTTTTACCTGGCTGGAGGTTAAGAATCTCCATAATTTCATCATTCTCCCACACCCGATTAGCGCTTGTGACCCTCACATTTAGCAATCGAAATATGCCATAGTAATTTTGGCGCAAATAACCCAATCCACACATCTGCAAACATATCTCCTACATGTTATACATTTGATTTAAGTTTTTTTACAAAATGCTTATTGAAGAACAAGGACCAACTTACTGTAAATGCTTTGGCTGAATCTCCTTCGGTCAGTATCAAGGTACATTTATCAGATTCACTTGTAGCAGCATAATTATCCTCTTCAAGCTTAGGAATGTTGAGTTTTCCCTGCTTGTTAACTTCTGTTTTGCGCTTATGATTTTTTATTTTTATCAAAGAGATGGCTCTTTTTAGGATATTAGATTTGGCCACTGAAAACAAAATACATCAATGTCACCAAAACAAACTAAAATCATAACTTCCAACAGTGAAAACAAATGCATACCTTTCCGCAAGAAGTTGTATGTGAGGTCACGTGTGTAACCAAAACTGGTTCCCATTGTCGTCAAAGTCTCTTTTTTTGTAAACCAAAAACAAGATTCTTAATTAATGCCTTAACAAATACCCACAAATGATTCTTTACGTGGTGAGCCTTGAGAATAGGATGTTCTTTCATTGTAACTTTCACCAAGTGATTCGCTATCTGGTCGACGATGCACTCAACATGATCCCCTCCCTTGATTGTCGCAATGTTGTTTACGAAACTGACCTCATTCACAAAAGTTAAGTAAAATAAGTGCGTATTATGATTGTTGGAATCGGAAGACTTATGGATCAAGATTATGCCCAACAATGAACGATAGAATATCAATACAACACATGAACCGGGAAATTTACTATACTCCGTTTTTCACAGAAAAACTTTAACCACATGTTTTTCATCAACAATTAAAAGTATTATAGGATACATATATATATATATGTATATACACCAACCATCACAATTGTTCATAAGCGACTGTTGGAACATACACATTAACTATCAAACAACCACTATCATAACCACCATAACCGTAGATATTAACGCATGTATTTCTTAGGCAACCACCGATAAATTTTCCTCCACTAACCTTGGTCAGGTTGACCAAGTCAGATTTATTATCCATCATTCTCCCCTGTAATTCTGATTTGTACTCGTGAGTTTTTCAAACACCCATCAAGTCTCTCATCTCGATGAACTTCACACGGGGTAAAGTTTTAGTCAAGACTTATTTCCTCCAAAAGTTAACTATTCAAACTCGTCCCGGCTAAGAGTCAAACTATAAAACCGAGTCTCTTAATATCTTAAATATCTCCATTTTATCTTATCGTTAAGATACTTATGGGTCAAACAAGGTAAAAGTTAACCTTTGGATAACGCAGTCAACCTCGACTAACTTTAGTCAAAACTCGAGTTTATAAATCAATAACGTCTCAAAACATCAAATTAACCCTCTTCTATAATTTCATAAATCTAAACTGCAAGTAAGGTGTCTCGATAATTATTGGTAAACCCGGTTACACACTTTAATCTAAGTAATAAATTATCTACATGAACAAATGACTTTTTCAAATCATTATATTATTGAAATGGGAAAATACTTAAAATATCACTATTTAGATATAAATTCATTTTGGTATTCTAGCAAATTCAAGTAACTAAAATCGGATGACGCTACATAATTTCAAAAAGAGAATTTGAAAATAATTAATAATACTAAACTCTTTATTATTTTCTTAAACCAAGAAAACAAAGTTGGTTTACTGGTTGTGGTTGGTTTGAACCTTTCAAACCCTTTAAATCAAATTTCCTTCTTTTTATTTCATGAATATTATTTTTAACTCAAAAAGTAAATAATTTTTAACTCAAAAAGTAAATAAAATGAAACAACCAGCAACAACAGACCCATTTGTTGGGTTTCTTTTTAGAAGCTTTAAATTAAAAATCTTTTGTTTCTTGGTGTTTTTTTTCCCTCTTTGCAACAAATCATTGATGCATTCTTGATAAGTTGTTTTTTTAGTTTTTGGCAAATTTGACTTAGTAAAATGACCAAAATAACATTCTTCATTTATTTTTCTATCACTTAGTTTTAATAAAATCTTTGATAACATTTTATTAAAAAAATAGTTTACAATAGTAAAAAACACAGAAACCACCAAGGTTGGGAAGATCAACAAGTGAAACCATGGTTGCCATTATGTATATGTAAAGAGGATGAATATTGTATTTGGCTTGAATGAATATTGTATTCACAATAACCGTATAAATATACAAAGGAGAGGCTAGAGTTTAGGAGAGAATTAAGGAATACCAAAAATAGATTACAACAGATTGAAATCAAATTCAAATTATAGTGAAGGTAATTGCAATTTAGTCCCTGAAGATGTGTGATCCGTTATACGCCCCCGCAAGATGGAGGATCCATCAGAGACTCCAATCTTGGATCGTAACGAAAGAAATTGCGCTCGGGAGAGAGGTTTCGTTAGTACGTCAGCTAGTTGGTCCACAGAGTTAACATGTAGGACCTTTAGCTCACCAGCAGCTACCTTTTCACGTACGAAGTGATAGTCCAACGCAATATGTTTCATCCGAGAGTGATAGATGGGATTGGCACAAACATATGTGGCACCTGTGTTATCACAATATAACTGCGGAGGCTGTTTGATTTCGATCCCCAACTCACTGAGCAGATTTTGAACCCAAGCTATTTCAGCCGCTGCATTTGCAAGAGCCTTGTATTCAGCTTCGGTAGAGGAACGAGAAACTGATTTCTGCCTTGCCGATTTCCAGGAGATGATGTTTGAGCCAAGGTACAAAATGTATGCAGTGGTGGAACGACCAGCAGTTGTTACTCCACCCCAATCTGAGTCAGAAAAGGCATGAAGCGCCAATGGAGATTTCCGGTTAAGAAACAAGCCATGATGCAAGGTTCCTTTAAGATAGCGCAACAGCCGTTTTAAAGCTTGCCAATGTGTTTGCGTTGGTGAGTGCATAAACTGAGAGAGTTTATTAACTGCGAAAGAGATGTCTGGTCTCGTGAAGGCAAGATACTGTAAGGATCCAACAAGTTGCCGGTAGGGTGTCGGATCCACGTGTGGGGTGTCATCATTGACTGTGAGGACCTGCGAGGAGCTTAAAGGTGTGTTTACAACCTTTGCTCCATCCATTCCATGTCGAGTAAGTAAGTCACGTATGTGACTATGCTGAGAGAGAAACAAGCCATCTTTGGTTGGAATGATCTCCACACCCAAAAAGTTACTGAGTTGACCAAGGTCCTTGAGAGAGAAGCGTGAAGCAAGGGTGGTTACAAAATTGTTGAGAAAATTTGGATTGTTGCCAGTTAAGACAATGTCATCAACGTAAACCAAGAAATAGCAAGTAACCCCTTCACGATTGTAAATGAAAAGAGAAGCATCGGCTAACGACTTGCAAAACCCAAATTCAAGCAGGAATGACGTTAATGCCAAATACCAAGCGCGCGGTGCTTGTTTGAGGCCGTATAAGGATTTTTTTAGGCGACAAATATGGTTCGGAAATTGAGGATTAATGTAGCCCGGGGGTTGAACCATGTAAACCTGTTCTTGGAGAGTGCCATTCAAGAAGGCATTGTTAATATCAAGTTGGCGGAGTGGCCATTCTCGAGATAGGGCAATGGAAAGAACGGTTCGGATTGTCACTGGTTTGGTGACGGGACTAAATGTGTCAAAGTAATCTTTGCCATATTGTTGTAAAAATCCTTTGGCCACGAGACGGGCTTTGTACTTTGCGATCGAGCCGTCCGGGTTGCGTTTAATACGGAAAATCCATTTACAACCAATCGGAGTGTGGTTGATGGATGGAACAAGATCCCACGTATGATTTTGAATCAACGCATTGTATTCGGCATCCATTGCTTGACGCCAAAGCGGATCTTTGGAAGCTTGATTGTGAGTAGTGGGTTCAAGAGGTATAGGAAGTGGATGAAGGGTTGTGTGGTTGACATAGGTGGAATTGTAGTATTTGGGGTTGGGCTTTCGTTGGCGCGGTGGTAGTGGTGGAGTGGAAGTAGGGATGGCAAGAGGGGAAGAGGAAGGTGTAATCTGTGGAGATGGTGGTGGTGTGGGTGGAGGAGTAGGAACAGATGGTGATGAGGAGGTGGAGATTGGAGGATGAGCATTAAAGGAATGATTTGGGTGCTCAACACAGGAGGTATCATGAGTGGTAGCAGTAGGTGAGGTGGCAGTAAGGATGGGTTGTAATAGTTGAGGTTGGGATTGGTGTGTGGTAGGGGGAATTTGCATGGAGTTTGTAGATGACTCTTGTGTGGGTGGAGGGGAAGGTGACAAATGATTAGATTTGGGCGACTGCAAGAAATCAGTCGCAGTGGGCAGATTTGAAGGAGGTTGAGTGGAGGTTTTGAATGGAAATTGATCTTCAATGAACACTACGTGACGGGAGTGGTAAAGGCGTTGGGTGGAGAGGTGGAGACATTTGTAAGCGGATTTCGCGACTGAGTAACCCAAGAAAAGACATGGTTGGGAACGAGGATCAAGTTTGGAGGTGGAATATGGGCGAAGCCATGGGTAACAGAGACACCCAAAGGTTTTGAGTTTGGAATAGTTAGGATTGGTACCGTAAAGGGTATGAAACGGAGTTTTGGAGTCAAGGATGGGCGTGGGTAACCGATTAATAAGGTAAACGGCGGTTTGAAAAGCATGAGACCAAAAACGAAGGGGAAGACCCGCAAAATGTAGGAGGGCAAGACCGGTCTCAACAATATGTCGATGCCGGCGTTCGGCAATCCCATTTTGTTCAGGGGTGTGAGGAGGGGTGGTATAGTGAGAGATGCCCATGGATTGAAGAAAGGAAGCAAGTCCTTGATATTCACCGCCGTTATCACTGAAGATGGATATGATAGGTGTTTGAAAGAATTTTTCCACAAGGAGTTTAAATTGAGGAAAAATCTTAGAAACATCAGACTTGTGTTTTAACGGATAGAGCCAAACATACTTCGAGTAATAGTCAACAAACACCACGTAATATGAGTAACCATCAATGGATTTTTGAACGGGTCCCCACACATCAGAGTAAATGAGTTGCAACGGCTTGGTTGCGGTAAAAGAGTTCGGACCAAACGGCAACTTATGACTTTTATTGATAGCACACGATTGACAATGAAAATTAAAATTGGACAATGAATTAAACTTAAGTCCTAATATTTGAGAGAGTTGCTTGAAGATACGGGCCGAGGGATGTCCGAGTTTGTGATGCCAATGGAGAGGTGAAGTCATGGTTGCGATGTTGAGCTGTGGTGTCGAAGGGTGTAGATAGTAAACATCATTGATGTTCTCCCCCCGTGTGAGAGGCGCCCCCGTTTGTAGATCCTTCACAAGAAAATAAAAGGGGAAAAATTCCACAGAAACACGATTAGTCCGACAAAGTTTGGCAACAGATAAGAGATTGTTTTTGAGTTTAGGGACACAAAGAGTATTAGGTAAGGCGAGGGAACGAGATGAGGTATGGATATGAGTGTGACCAGTATGAGAGATAGAGAGGTTTGTACCATCGCCTAGACTGATTTCATCCGGACCCCCATATTCAGAAACGGAGTGCAACGTTGATCGATCAGATGTAAGGTGATGTGATGCACCAGTATCCACCAACCATGGTTGTTGATTGAAGATCGTTTTAGTCCCTGAAGATGTGGCATTTGCAACGGGACTGGTAGAGACCGGGATGTTGTTGTCTCTTAAGAATCTGGCAAGCTTCCGACATTCACGTGTTTCATGACCTGGTATGTTGCAGTATTGGCAAAACAAAGAGGACCTGTTCGTCTTTGCCGAAGGGTTTTGTTGGGTAAAAGAGGGTCGATTTCCTCTATTATTGTACCCAGAAGGAGAGCGACTATTGCGGTTGGTGTAGTTTGAGGAGCGATTTTGGGTACGGTTTGATTGTCGCTGAGAATAGTTTGCTGTAACAACCATTGGTGCTGCAGCAAATTCTGCCTCTTTCAAGGATCGTTCGAAGTCAACAAGTTTGTCGAAAAGCTCCGGATAAGAGATTGGGTGCTCACGTACTTTGATTGCAGCAATTATGGAGGTATATTCATCACCAAGCTGACTTAGGATGTGAACCAGAAGGTCCTCTTCATGAACCGGGCTTTGGACGAGTGCCAACTCGTCGGCGATGGAGCGCATCTCATTTAGGAATTCAGCAATGGATCGATTTCCTTTGGGATTTTTTGCAAGTTTAGACTTCAAGGAGATGATCCTTGAACGAGAGCTGCTGGCATAGCTCGTATTGAGACGCTCCCAGGCTTCTTTTGCAGAAGAGGCGGAGGCAATGATAGGTTGGATTGCGTCTGAGCATGATCCAAGGATAGCACTAAATATTACTTGATCTTGGCGATACCAAGCAGTGTAATCGGGATTGGTCTTGACGATTTCTTTGTCGGTGATAGTTTTTGGTGGGGAATTGCTCTTCCCAGTGATAAAATCATCCAGACCTAATCCAACAAGTGTGGATTGTATCTGCCGCCGCCATACGGGAAAGTTTGTAGTGGTCAGTTTGATAGGAAAATGGGTTGAGGCAGTGAGTTGAATTAGGGTTGTGATTTGTGCCATGGAGATGACAGGGAGATTGGGCGAGGGAGGTGATCGATGGAACTCTTTCGAGCTTGTGAGGCTCTGATACCATAAAGAGGATGAATATTGTATTTGGCTTGAATGAATATTGTATTCACAATAACCGTATAAATATACAAAGGAGAGGCTAGAGTTTAGGAGAGAATTAAGGAATACCAAAAATAGATTACAACAGATTGAAATCAAATTCAAATTATAGTGAAGGTAATTGCAATTTAGTCCCTGAAGATGTGTGATCCGTTATAATATGAACAACAACTGAAACAATAAAAAAACCCCAAAAAAAAAAAAACATGGCTGCCATCATGTACAAAAAGAGATCAGGTCGGAGAGCACGAAGTACCTGTTCATTCGCGAAGTAGGTCGACGGAGATGGAGCTGGTCACGGCGGCGATGCAGCAGGTCACGGCGGCGCTAGAGAGGTCGACGGCGGTGCTGGAGTGAAGAACAGCAGCTTCACTTTGCTACTGCTCTGAGAGAAGAGAGAAGAGAGAGATGAGGAGTTTGGGATTAGGGCAAAAGAAAGGTGGGTAAAAAAGTCATTTTGATTTTGAAAAGGTCAAAGTGACTTCTTAAAAATGCCTTTTCTCCTTTTTGACAAGTAATAAGTAACTTTTAAAGCCAACCCGGCTTGTAGTCCAGTGGCATTTGGAGTGATGTTAAGATGTCTCATTTCCGTGTCATGGATATTGATGTAAATTTAGAAGTAGATTTTAGCAGTTGTTTAGTTTGGTCTATGTATTCTGTTGTTAAAAAAAATAAACAACTTTTAAAAATAATTATTCAAACACTACTTTTGGACTTTTTAACTTTCCCCAAATGAAAAGCAACAAATAAGCACTCCCAAACACTCCTCTTGAGAAATGACTTTGATTTTCTCATTTGAAGTTTAGATTTTTAGGTCTAAATTACCAACTTTATACACTAAAACAATCTAAAAAAAGTGAAGAAGCTTAAAAATGAAGCTATAAACACAAATGCAAAGCTTAGTTGAGTTTCTTACCTCCATTAAAGAACACACCATGTATAGCTTAGCTCCAATATTTTCTTCTATATATTTCCCTCTAAAACTCTCATATTTTCTTGAAACAATTGAATGAAATTGTTCATAACCAATGTAGGTTTAGGCTATATTTATAAAAAGATAGATAGGAAAAAGACAACACCAAGATCCTCCATATATCTTGTAGTACAAATGCACAAATCTTCAAAATCAGAGGATCTATTTTGTATGAATAGGTACCTTAAGTTTGAACAGTTTGCCACTTTGCTCCCTAACTTTCTTAAAATTATATTTTGCCCCCTAATAATGACAATAAACTTTACCATTCACATCTCACTTTCCTTAAATGACATAGTCGGCTTCTCTTAACTAATTTTTTTTTACGATTCAATCCAATAAACTTAATTTAATTTCTTTTTTTTTCTCTTTATATTTATGTATTTGCCTCATTTTTTTGGGGTGTTACAATATTTTTGACCCCTTTTGTTGGAATTCGGTTAAGCAGATAGATTCTAAACGCTGGCATACTTTTACGCCTTATAAACTTGGCCGTTCACTCCCCAGTCTATGAATTTTTTCTGCTTTATGTATTGTCGAGGAGTTTTGTCAAACTTAAGTTACTGGTTACCTAGAAAAGTAGTCGTTGTATACCAGGTTATCAGAAAAGTAGTCGGCGACAAGTTTATCGTGTCCCTCTTCCCGACCTCTATCTTTATTCGGCCCTCTCAGTATTTTATACGACGGTTCCCCATACTTGTTTTCGGCATATTGACAGATCGCTTCCGTCGCTTTAATGGTGTTCGTAATCATCTGATCTATGATGAGATCGAATTCAGTGTCGTTTAAAGCCGCCATTTTTTGGAATAAGATGAGATTAAGAGGAGAATAAGAGGAGAATAAAAGAAGATTAAGAGGAGAATAAGAGGTGAAAGAATGAGATAAAAAAGTTGAGAATAAGATGATTATATATATAGATAAATGGAAAAAGAAAAAAAAGAAAAATAAATAAAAATAAATATAGCCGTTGCTCAACTGTAACACCCGCAATTTTCGGATAACACAACTTCGGCCCAATGCGGAAATGGATCTTTTAAGTTAAATATGAAAAATAGGACTTTAGGTTAAATCATGGATTTTATGGTCTTGTTGGATGAGAAATTGAAATACGAGTCCAATGATTCTTTCCGGAGCAAAATCGGAGCTATAACGAAGAAGTTATGGCCAAAACAGTGAACCGCACGGGTTTTAGGCGGGTTTTAGAGTAAGGGCGGGTCAGCCGCGGGTCAACCCGCGGGTCGGACCCGCCGATACCGCTGATCTGAGCTGAAAACATGATTTTAAGCCATCTTCTTCATTTCTTCGTATCTTTCTCTCTACAACTCCGATTTTGGTGATTCTTCTTGCGTTTTTCTCGATTTTTCGAGCTTTTCAAGACTACATTAATGGAATGATGTTCCAAGATAGCAAGATTTGATAGCTAGATCACCTTCATCTTCATCTTCTCCACCTCTCACCTTCAAACCTCCATTATTGAAGGGTTTTCTCCATTTCTAGGGTTTGTTCAAGATCCTACTAGGTGAGCTTATCTAAAACTTGTTGGGTTGTTTTAATCTATTTATTAGGATTTATGAACTAACCTAGAACTCCAATTTAGTTGATTTTAGGTTTTCTCACATCTTGACCTAAATCTTGAGATTTGGGGGTTTAGAGTGCAAACCCTAAGGTGAGTTACTAAAACCTTTTTGTTAAAACTGGGTACACATCACTTTGATTGAATTATCATGTTGTGCTTGATTTTTGCAAATAAACGTGTTATGGATGAAACACCTAAATTGTTAGGGTTGAGGTTCACTATGATTTATCACGATTGTATGAGTTTATGGTGCTTGCATGATTTCATTGAGTAGGTTGTGTATGCTCATAGTGTATGAACAAATTCCATGTATTTATGTGATAAATGTCATGTGAGAAGTATATGAATCTTTATGTATGCCATGGTTTAATATGATGGGGTTGTATTCCCGATAATGTTGGCTTGATATGTGAAGAAAGAAGGGCATGAGACCCTGGATATTACCTGAGGAAGGTTGAGACCCTGGATAGAACGATTATGCCTCTAATGATGTCATGGTAGATATGACATCGAGGTTACTTGCATTAAATAACATGGACGATCCAACGCAATATGTCCACACCAATCAGTCTTGGGGTTTGTACCTATTGTTGGGTTTTTGTGGGTTCCCTCGGGTCAATCTGACACGAGGATTATCATAGATCTCGAAACCTCACTGGTTCGATAAATCCATAGATCTGATAACCAAACTAGTAAAAGACCTATATGATCAAAAACCATACTGATTTGATCTAATGCAGAAGCGATTAAGAACACCCAAAAGAAACTTATTGATTGTTTGAGTGAAATTTTTCATCAAACGATCGAACGAATAAAATCGTAAGATATCTTCCAGGATGATATTCCTGTATTAAGATAAGGTCCTGAAATAAAGATATAACTACCATCAAACAAAGACAAATGACCATCAAAGTTAAAATCATGCGATACCATCGTATGATCGTACGATCATACTAACGATATACATGTTTGAGTTTATTCTTATTGCAGGTATGCTCATCTAAGATAAGCTCGAAGCGTAGTCGTCGCCTATCAAGCCCGATATGACCGTTTGAACCAGATATGCTCACCATTAAAGAGCCCGGACGTTACGATCGTGAAACACTCTTCAGTTATAGCCGTTGCATTTATGGCTCAATTATGATCGAACGGTTACAAGCTCAACAACTATAAAAAGAGACTCAAGACTGCACACAAGGGACAACTAATTCCAAAAGGAGATATAGCAATTACAATATTATTCTCTGTATTTACATTCGATAGCATTCATTTCCTTATTGTAATCGTACGATACAACTGTAACATCGAGGATATCACCCCTTGTTGGTGATCAATAGTGCAACGTCGACTATCTTATTTAGTCGGCCGCAGGTTTTTTCCTCGATTCAGAGGTTTTTCCTGCGTCATCAATCTTTTTGTCAATTTACTTTTATTTATCGCACGTTTTATCGAACGAGAATTCTTTCTTTCAACGATTTTGCCTCACGACATCTTACGATAATACTTAAGTAAATTTTTACACAAACAGTTTGGCGCCCACCGTGGGGCCCGTTTTGAGAAAATCTTGTTCGATAAGGCGTCAGCTTACTAACCTATTTCTCCGAGCTTCTTTGTGAATTAAGTGCAGGAACATGGCAAGCAGTTCTCAAACAACCTTGCAGCAACAATTGGCAGCAGCACAAGAACAAATCCAGTGGTTGAATGAGCAGAATTTACAAATGAATGGTGAACTGTCTAGGTTGAGAGCATCGAATCCACAAATTTCTCACATCCCAGTTTCCACTCATCAACCGAGGCCATTCTTCCCTTAAAATCAACCCCATGTTTCCCAGCAACCATTTGTTCAGCCACAAATATCGCAACCATTTGTCCAGCCACAAATATCGCAGCCATTTGTCCAGCCACAAGTATCGCAACCTTTCATCCAACCGCAAGTGACACAAGTTAGCCTACCACCACCACCTCCAGTCAACAATTCACGTCCTATCTTCCCTCCGTTACCATCAGGTCCTTACCCAGGAGCAACCACGTTTACTTACAACCAACCTCAAACAGGGCCTCGTCCCTTTATACCTATTCCTGAACCCATATCGCACATTCCCACCGCAGCTACCCCCATAACTCATATTCCGAACTTATCGAACGTTTCAGGAACCTCTAGTAATCCACCGCCCAATGATATCGTGGATATTCGACTAAAAATGCTAGAAGAACAAAATAAAGCAATGCTCGCATTGTTAACCAAACTTCCTGGAGCTGCTGTACCCATCGAAGTTGAACCTAAAACTGGATTCCAAGCCTCACCCTATATCGATGAGATTGCTCTTGTTGATATTCCCAAAAAATATAACATCCCAGCTTTCACACCAAAATATTCTGGAATCTCCGATCCTGTGGAACACATCGCACAATACAAGCAACTAGTGTGGACAGTTCCTATTCCAACCCAGTTTCAAGAAATATGTATGTGCAAGGGCTTTGGATCAACACTTACCGGAGATGCGTTGCAGTGGTTAATCAATTTGAAACCCAAGAGCACTGCATCGTGGTCTGAGTTAGTAAACCAGTTTACTCGACAGTTTGCAAGCAGTCGCAAAATGGAGAAACAAACAAGCGATCTCTACTATGTCGTGCAAAAAACAGGTGAAATCATTCGTGAATATTTTAACAGGTTCAATGCAGAGATGATCGAAGTTAAGAACTGCGATGTGCGGACGGCGATCGAAGCATACAAACGTGGATTAGATACATCCTCGGAGTTATACACAGATTTAACGAAATATCCACCAGAAAACTTCGATGATGTACGAGCTCGTACGTTGGCACACATGAGGATCGAAGATGACGCCCTTTTCCGGCGTAAACACTCGAACGAAAAGAAAAATCTTGGAGCACAGAAACATGATTTCAAACCTAAACGAGTAAACAAGATTGATAGTTCCCGACGTGATCAGAATAAACGTTCGAACCAAGGTAAAGGTAAAGTAAGATATCCAGATTTGTCAACTTACCATTTTGCAGGTACAACGAAAGACTTGGTGGATTCTCTACGGAACTTGGAAGTCAACGTACGATGGCCAAAGAAACCTGAAAATCCCAGCAAAGACAAAGATCAGACAAAATGGTGCGATTTTCACAATGATCATGGGCACAACACGGACGCTTGCATCAGCTTGAAGAAGGAAATTGCATACCTTAAGTCGAATGGGCATCTCAAGAACCTTCTAGGCGATGATTTGAAAAGACCAACGTCACCCGTTCCAACGAAGGTTGTAAACTGCATTACAGGAGGATCAGAAGTGTGTGGCCTTACCTATTCTGCAGCAAAAAGGCACGCACGAGAAGGACCTGAAGGACATCCCATCCCAAATGAATCCAGGACTGTGGAGGAAAAGAAGCTCGATGCTACGAAGATATCGTTCGATATCGAAGATATGTCAGACACTCATCAGAAACACCATGATGCACTGGTTATTCAGTTGACAATTGGTAACTGTCTAACCAAGAGAGTATTAATCGACGGAGGCAGCTCAGCCAACGTGATATTCGCAGAAACACTCAAGATCATGGGTATTGATCGGTCCAACATCGTACGACGAACAACAACGCTAATTGGATTCAACGGAGATGCCACTAGTACTCTTGGAGAAATCATACTACCAGTCTTCGCTAAAGGCATAAACAAGCAAACAAAGTTCAACGTCATCGATTGTCCTTCCGCTTACAATGCCATACTTGGAAGACCTTGGATTCACGATATGAAGGCTGTACCATCGACGTATCATCAGAAGATCAAGTTCCCATCTCCCTGGGGCGTGCAAGAGATAGTCAGCGAAAAGAAAATCGCAAGGGAGTGCTACAAGATTACGATGAAGGCCAAACCGCACGATATCTAGCAATTACAGAGCCAGGATGGAGTACGATCGTACGATGATCTTCAATTAGAAGAAGTCGTGTTGGATCACAAACATCCTGATCGCAAGGTCTTCGTAGGTGCAACTCTAACCCCCGATATAAAAAATAGTATAATTTCTTTTTTGCAGGAACACTCGGATTGTTTTGCATGGTCACACGAGGATATGGTAGGGATAGATCCTAACATCATATCGCACAAGTTGAACGTGGATCCTACGTTTAAACCCGTTAAGCAAAAAAGACGCAAGTTTGCACCAGAACGCAACAAGGTCATCAACGAGGAGGTAGAAAACCTACTCAAAACAGGAAAAATTCGAGAAGTAAAGTATCCAGATTGGCTCGCCAACGTGGTGGTAGTACAAAAGAAGAATGGCAAGTGGCGAGTATGCATCGACTTCACGGACCTAAACAAAGCTTGTCCAAAGGATCCCTTTCCTTTACCACATATCGATGCGATGGTCGATGCAACGGCGGGGCACGAGTTACTAACGTTCATGGACGCATATTCCGGATATAACCAGATTCTAATGCATAAAAACGATCAAGAAAAGACTGCGTTTATGACCGATAAGGGCATATATTGTTACAAAGTAATGCCATTTGGGCTCAAGAATGCTGGATCAACGTACCAAAGGCTCGTATGTCCGAGATGATCTTTGAACATCCTATTTACAAGCCTTTGGTACGTTGATCCAGCATTCTTGAGCCCAAATGGCATTACTTTATAACAGTATATGCCCTTATCTGTCATAAACGCGGTCTTCTCTTGATCATCTTTGTGCATTAGGATCTGATTATATCCGGAATAAGCATCCATGAACGTTAGTAGCTCGTGCCCCGCAGTTGCATCGACCATCGCATCAATATGCGGCAAAGGAAAAGGATCCTTTGGACAAGCTTTGTTCAGGTCTGTGAAGTCGATGCATACTCGCCACTTTCCATTCTTCTTTTGTACTACCACCACGTTGGCGAGCCAATCTGGATACTTTACTTCTCGAATTTTCCCTGTTTTGAGTAGGTTGTCTACCTCCTCATTGATGACTTTGTTGCGTTCTGGTGCAAACTTGCGCCTTTTTTGCTTAACGGGTTTAAACGTTGGATCCACGTTCAACTTGTGCGATATGATGTTAGGATCAATTCCTACCATATCCTCGTGTGACCACGCAAAACAATCCGAATGCTCCTGCAAAAAAGAAATTATACTATTTTTTATATCAGGGGTTAGAGTTGCTCCTACGAAGACCTTGCGATCAGGATGTTTTGGATCTAGCACGACTTCTTCAAGTTGAAGATCATCGTACGATCGTATTCCATCCTGGCTCTGTAATTGCTAGATATCTTGAGGTTTAGTCTTCATCGTAATCTTGTAGCACTCCCTTGCAATTTTCTTTTCGCTGACTATCTCTTGCACGCCCCAGGGAGATGGGAACTTGATCTTCTGATGATACGTTGATGGTATAGCCTTCATATCGTGAATCCAAGGTCTTCCAAGTATAGCATTGTAAGCGGAAGGACAATCGATGACGTTGAACTTCGTTTGCTTGTTTATGCCTTTAGCAAAGACTGGTAGTATGATTTCTCCCAAAGTACTAGTGGCGTCTCCGTTGAATCCAATTAACGTTGTTGTTCGTCGTACGATGTTGGATCGATCGATACCCATGATCTTGAGTGTTTCTGCGAATATCACGTTGGCTGAGCTGCCTCCGTCGATTAATACTCTTTTGGTTAAACAGTTACCAATTGTCAACTGAATAACGAGTGCATCATGGTGCTTCTGATGAGTGTCTGACATATCTTCGATATCGAACGATATCTTCGTAGCATCGAGCTCTTTGTCTTCCGCAGTTCTGGATTCATTTGGGATGGGATGTCCTTCAGGTCCTTCTCGTGCGTGCCTTTTTGCTGCTGAATAGGTGAGGCCACATACTTCTGATCCTCCTGTAATGCAGTTTACAACCTTTGTTGGAATGGGTGACGTTGGTCTTTTCGAATCATCGCCTAGAAGGTTTTTAAGATATCCATTCGATTTGAGGTATGCAATCTCCTTCTTTAAGCTGATACAATCGTCTGTATTGTGTCCATGGTCGCTATGGAAATCGCACCATTTTGTTTGGTCTCTATCCTTGCTAGGACTCTCTGGTTTTTTGGGCCATCGTACGTTGACTTCCAAGTTCCGTAGAGAATCCACTAAATCCTTCGATGTACCTGCAAAATGGTAAGTTGACAAATCTGGATATCTTACTTTACCTTTACCTTGGTTCGAACGTTTACTCTGATCGCGTCGAGAATTATCAATCTTGTTTACTCGTTTAGGTTTAAAATCATGTTTCTGCGCTCCAAGATTTTTCTTATCATTCGAATGTTTACGCCGGAAAAGGGCATCATCTTCGATTCTCATGTGCGCCAACGTACGAGCTCGTACATCATCGAAGTTTTCTGGTGGATACTTCGTCAAATCTGTGTATAACTCCGAGGATGTATCTAATCCACGTTTGTATGCTTCGATCGCCGTCCGTACATCGCAGTTCTTAACTTCGATCATCTCTGCGTTGAACCTGTTAAAATATTCACGAATGGTTTCACCTGTTTTTTGCACGACATAGTAGAGATCGCTTGTTTGTTTCTCCATCTTGCGACTGCTTGCAAACTGCCGAGTAAACTGGTTTACTAATTCGGACCACGATGCAATGCTCTTTGGTTTCAAATTGATTAACCACTGCAACGCAGCTCCAGTAAGTGTTGATCCAAAGCCCTTGCACATACATATTTCTTGAAATTGGGTTGGAATAGGAACTGTCCACACTAGCTGCTTGTATTGTGCGATGTGTTCCACAGGATCAGAGATTCCAGAGTATTTCGGTGTAAAAGCTGGAATGTTATATTTTTTGGGGATATCAACAAGAGCAATCTCATCGATATAGGGTGAGGCTTGGAATCCGGTTTTAGGTTCAACTTCGATGGGTACAGCAGCTCCAGGAAGTTTGGTTAACAATGCGAGCATTGCTTTATTTTGTTCTTCTAGCATTTTTAATCGAATATCCACGATATCATTGGTGGTGGATTATTAGAGGTTCCCGAAACGTTTGATAAGGTTGGAATATGGGTTATGGGGGTAGCTGCGGTGGGAACGTGCGATATAGGTTCTGGAATAGGTATAAAGGGACGAGGCCCTGTTTGAGGTTGGTTGTAAGTAAACGTGGTTGCTCCTGGGTAAGGACCTGATGGTAACGGAGGGAAGATAGGACGTGAATTGTTGATTGGAGGTGGCGGTGGTAAGCTAACTTGCGATATCTGCGGTGGTGGAGGCAAGTTAACTTGCGATACTTGAGGTGGAATGAAAGATTGTGACATTTGTGGTTGGACAAATGGAGGTTGAGAAACAGGGGGTGGATTTTGAGGAAAAAATGGCCTTTTCTGATGAATGGAAACTGGGACGTGAGAAGTTTGCGGATTCGATGCTCTCAATCTAGACAGTTCACCATTCATTTGTAAGTTTGCTCATTCAACCACTGGATTTGTTCTTGTGCTGCTGCCAATTGTTGCTGCAAGGTTGTTTGAGAACTGCTTGCCATATTCCTGTACTCAATTCACAAAGAAGCTCAAAGAAATAGGTTAGTAAGCTGACGCCTTATCGAACAAGATTTTCTCAAAACGGGCCCCACGGTGGGCGCCAAACTGTTTGTGTAAAAATTTGATTAAACTATTATTGTAAGATGTCGTGAGGCAAAATCGTCAAAAGAAAGAATTCTCGTTCGATAAAACGTACGATAAATAAGAGTAAATTGACAAAAAGATTGATGACGCAGGAAAAACCTCTAAATCGAGGAAAAAACCTGCGGTCGACTAAATGAGATAGTCGACGTTGCACTATAGATCACCAATCAGGGTGATATCCTTGATGTTACAGTTATATCGTATGATTACAATAAAGAAAATGAATACTATCGAATGTAAACACAGAGAAATAATATTTGAATTGCTCCTTTTCTCTCAGAATCAGTTGTCTCGAATGTGTTGTCTTGATTCTCTTTTTATAGTTGTTGATCTTGTAACTGTTCATCCATTATTGAGCAATAAATGCAACGGATATAACTGAAGCTGGTTTTGCGATCGTAACGTCTGAATTCTTTAAGATGGGCGAATCTTGTTTGAACGGTCATATCAAGCTCGATAGGTGTTAGCTATGCTTCGAGGTTATCTTGGATAAGCTTTCCTGCAATGAGAGTAAACTTGAACATGTCTATTGTTAGTTCAATCGTATGATCATATGATGATATCGTACGGTCTTCTTCGATGATCGCCTATCTTTGTTGGAAGGTATTTATATCTTTACTTCAGGACCTTATCTTAATACAGGGATATCATCCTGGAATATATCTTACGATTTTAATCGTTCGATCGTTCGATGATAAAATTTCACCCAAACAGTTTGCCCCCAAGATTTAGAAAATAAATTATATGTTTTCTGAATCTTACATCTGCAAAATCAAATCATTAGTATATCAAATTTTATCATATTTTTAATCTATCGAATCTGAATCGTTTTTCACGTTAACGGCGTCATAACCTGGTTAAGTGCAAGCTGTCAACGTAACGGTTATAAGAGACAGGTGTCGATGCACGATTCGACCTCAATTTCTTGGGAAGGAGTTTAATTTCATATAAAGATAAGATTTTTTCCATAATTATCTCTAAATCTTTTCTAATTTCAAACTCAAATTCTCTTCAACCGAATCCTCTTAATCTTTGAGAAGATTCAGATTCAATTCGCCTATAAGGTACCTCTCTATCTTAGTTTCAATTTCAGTTCATGCGTTTGAAAATTAAGGCTGATAAGAACCCTAGGAACTTTGATTTATTGCGTTTCGATAGGTTGCGTAGAAGTTTAGATCGACTGTGTTTTAGGGAAATCATGGAAGTTAGGAGCACAATTCAGGGAGAAATAGACTTAGTTCACCTTAAGAAACTTGCCAGGTTGCCTAAGGATGCCGTGATCAAATCACCTGGTGAGGTTAGGCCCGCCGATGCTCCGGCAGGTTTCTTTGCGTTGTTCGAGTATCCTTTTAAGATAGGATTTTCTTGGCCCTTCAGTCCCCTATCTCGTGCCTTCATGACACGATTTAGCTTATCACCTGGACAGCTTATGCCCCAATTTTGGAGGGTTGTGAGCGTTATCGAACGCGTCACTGAGAATTGGGGTAGAGATCCTTTCACCGTTGATGATCTTTTATCGGCGTACACCGTTAAACCCTCTGACTACGATAGGTATGGGATTTATCCCAAGGGTAGGGGTGATGCCATGTTAGTACATGGTACTCAAGCGTTTGATCGAGGATGGAAGGCTCGATATGCGTTCGTACGATCCTCATCGGTCTTGGAGGACGGTGGATGGGTGGCTCCAGAATGGAACCCACTAGGTATAGGTCGCTTTATGTATTTTTGCTTTGTATAATCTTATTTAAATGATTTTCTTATCGCGTGTTATTTTTGCAGAGATTGATTTTACCTTCGAGGAATCTACTGAGGCTGTCAATCGCTTCTTGGAGTACGGTGTTCAGGAACGATCGTACGCTAAATCGAAGGGAAAAAGCCCAAGGGAAGACAGCGACGAAGAGCTCGAGGTTCAAGTGTTAAGTGAAGGAGAAGAAGAAGAAGAGATGGAAGGTAAATCATGCGATAACTTTTTCTTTCTTATCCTACGTTTTCTCAGTTTTATCGTGCAATTTATAACGTACGTTTTATATTTCAGGCCAGAAGAAACCTGCTAAGAAATTGGCTAACTTAGCGGCGGCCAAGAGGGCTCTGGAGAAGAAAAAAGGAATGAGTGGCATGGAGCCACAACTTAAGAAGACAAGGTCTTCTTCGGGTACTTCGACCTCATCAAAGGAAGCCGTACGACAGGCGGATGATGTGGTCGATGCGACCCCGATCCACGCTGCTCCTCCTCCTGCGATGTCTCCTACGATATCGAAGGAAAAAAGGGGCTCGGTCAAGCCTCCAAGAGGGAAGGAGGGAGAAACATCGATCAATATATCCCTGCCTTCAAATTTCCTCGATGGCGATGTCATCAACCAGGATGATTTATTCCCTGCCATCGAACAATATTTGCTTCCATCGCAGAAGGCTCACATGGATACTCGTCGGATTGGCGAGCTTGATGCTGGTGCTGTTGGATATTCCTTCATGGTAAGTTATCATACGATATTTATATCTTACGATTACATTAAATGTGCTATTCTAACTCTTTATACTTGCGCAGGCCTTCCAGGCATGTCTCGGCCTTCATCAAAGGTTGGAGACTGTTCAAAGGGACATGAAGGCGAAGATGTCCAGCGAAAGGGCAGCAGTGAACGAGGCTAAGAAGGCTCAGGATAAGGCATCGAAGATGGCTGCTGCTCTGGAAGCCAAGCGAGTTGAAGTAGATGACTTGGTGGCTAAGCTGGATGAGGCTGAGCACGTTCGATCAGAACAACGTGCGAGGTTGACAGCGGCCAATAATCGTGCTGCCAAATTGGAAGAGGAACTTGCTGCGATGCGCGCAGAGATGGCAGATCGAGAGAAGGCTTTGTCTTCTGAGATCCAGGATCTCAAAGACGAGATGGTGTTATCCAGGATGGTGGCCCGTGCAGCCGTAATACGCCAATTCATTGGTGGCACGTACACCATCGAAGCTGCTAAAGGTGAGCTGGGGGCTTTTCGTGATGCAATGGGGTCTGATGAGCTCCTGGATGCTGATGACGCCAAGGATGCCGATGAGGAGGAAGAAGGTGCTGAAAAGAGCAAAGATGCTGAGGTCACGATGATCGAGGAGGAGGATAAGAACGAAGATGCCTCTGGATCCGTCATCGTGGACAAGGCTGCTGAAGTTATTCCTCCCATCGTAGAAGTTAGCGTAGAAGAGGGTACTGGCGTAGAGGCCACCCTTGAAGTTTAAATTATCAATCGTTGTAATCACAGTACTTTAAGTACTTTTTAATGAAATTATCTATTTTTTGCAATCGTGCGATGTTTTAGTACTTGTTATTTTTGTTCTAAGTACTTTTAGTAAATAGATAATCGTGCGTTTTAGCTGATTCAGTGTTTAAGGCCTTAATTAATCGTGCGTTTTAACTTGCGATGTGAGTTTGAGGCACTTAAAAAAAAATTTTTTTAGAAACGTTTCTGTTAATCGTGCGTCTGGCGTTTTGACTTGCGCTCCTGCGATTTGAAATTGATGCATCTTTTAAGTTCTATGCGATTTTGAGCATATTGTTTTATCGGGCGATGTTTGCCGTAGATCGTGCGATGTCATGCGATAATCATACGATGACTTGTGATAATCGTGCGATACCTGCGAGTAAAATTGGCTAAGGGGTGGCCGTTGGATTGACCAACGGCGCTCCGATGCCTAAGTCAGTAATCGTTTGATGAAATAGTAGTAAGAAATAAAGAAGGGTTTCAGAAATAGTACCTTTTTAGATGAGTTGCATTCCAACTACGTGGGATTTCAATACCTTCAATGGTTGAAATTTTATAGGCACCTTTCCCTACGATTTTGGTAATGATGTAAGGTCCTTCCCATTTGATGGAAAGTTTTCCAGCGTTCGATTCTTGTTCGGAAAGACACGTCGCAGGACATGATCCCCAAGTTGAAATACCTTGACTTTTACCTTTTTATTGAAGTAGCGTTCAACCATGGCTTTCTGCGATGCCATTTTTTGAAAGGCTTTCTCTCTTAGTTCTTCCAAAGCATCAATATCGTAACATAAGTCTATCGAGTTTTGTTCAATCGTACGATGTCGAGCAACAGGAACTTGTGATTCGATTGGAAGGACTGCTTCACATCCATATACCAGGGAAAAAGGAGTTTGTCCAGTTGCAATTCTAGGTGTCGTGCGATTTGCCCATAAAACAGATGGTAACTCTTCGACCCATCGACCCTTTGCAGCTTTCAACCTCTTTCGAATAGAATTAATAATGGTCTTGTTGCTGGATTCGGCCAAGCCGTTGGATTGTGGATATCTTGGGGTCGATGTAATGAGTTTTATCCCGCGTTCATCGCAGAACTTTCGAGTTCTCTCACTTATAAATTGGGACCCATTATCGCACGTTATCTCTGATGGTACTCCAAACCTGTAAATAATGTTAGTTTGGATAAAGGAGATAACTTCCTTATCCCTAACCTGTGAGAAGGCTGCGGCTTCAATCCATTTAGAGAAATAATCAGTAAGAACAAGTAAAAATACTTTTTGACCTGGAGCAGGTGGTAATTTTCCTACGATATCCATCCCCCATCGCATGAATGGCCATGGGATTAAGACAGAGTGTAGGGGTTCAGAAGGTAGATGTGACGTACCTGAGTGTCTTTGACAAGCATCGCACCTTTGAACATACCTTATCGAGTCTTCTCGAAGAGTAGGCCAATAATATCCTTGTCTCGAGATTCTGTTAGCAAGACTTCTGCCCCCAGAATGGTTTCCACATTCTCCATCATGCATTTCTTGAAGGATTCGATCGATTTGTTGCTTATTCACCACGCATCGTAAGATTAGACCCGTTGTGGATCTTCGATACAGCTGATCATCATAGATCGTATATCGAGAGCTTTTAAGTTTGACTTTCCGGGCTTCTAATTTGTCTTCAGGAAGTTGGTCGTTTCTGAGATAATTCCATATATCATTTGACCAATCATGGTTTTCTTCGATCATTTGAGTTTCTTCGATTGTTGGTGACATAAGATGTATTATCGGAACACTTTCTAAAGCTGGTTCATTGAATGCAGATCCCAAGTTAGCCAAGGCATCGGCTTGCATGTTCAGATCTCTTGGGATTTGTTCTATCGAGAACTTATCGAATCGTGCGATCTTATCTTTTGCGATCTTGAGGTATGATATCATCTTTGAATCTTTTGCCTGGAATTCGCCATTGATTTGGTTCACAACTAGTAGCGAATCACTTCGTACGTGTAGCCATCGTGCTCCTAAGTTATATGCCATATCCAATCCAGCGATCAAGGCTTCATACTCTGCTTCGTTGTTGGTGGTTTTGAACTCGCATCGTATTGAATACACCATACTGCCCCCATGTGATGATTTCAGGACAACTCCCAATCCTGATCCTCGTGCGTTAGAAGCTCCGTCAACGTGCATGGTCCATGGTTCGTTGTCGTGAATCATCACATTACTGATTTCATCGTACGATGGCTCTTCGATCCCAGGACTGAATTCAGCTACAAAATCTGCTAACGCTTGAGATTTTATTGTTGTTCTCGGTTGATACGTTAGTTCAAAGCTGCTAAGATAAATACTCCACTTTGCTAATCGTCCTGTAAGTTCAGGCTTACGAAGTACGATCTTAAGAGGATAGTTAGTAACAACGATTATATGATGTGATTCGAAATAATGCCTTAACTTTTTAGCTGCAGTCACGAGGCCAAGTAAGAGTTTTTCCATAGACGTGTACCTTGTTTCGGCATCGAGGAAAGACTTACTTATATAATAGATAGGTTGCTGTTGTTGGTCACCTTCTCGTACGAGCACTGCACTAACAGCGTTGTTGCTCACAGCGAGGTATAATTGCAAGCTCTCTCCTTCGATTGGTTTCGTCAACAGTGGAGGATTGGACATGTACTTCTTTAAGCTTTGTAGTGCTTCCTCATGTGCCTCTGTCCAATCGAAGCCTTTGTTCTTTCGAAGCACGTTGTAGAACAAGTGACACTTATCTGATGATCGTGAGATGAACCTGTTCAGGGCCGCTACTCGTCCGGTCAACTTCTGTACTTCTTTTATATTCCTTGGTGACTGAATTTCCAGGATTGCTCTGATTTGTTCTGGACTTGCCTCGATCCCTCGTCGTGTAACCATATATCCAAGGAACTTGCCCGCACGTACTCCGAAAGAACACTTGGTTGGGTTGAGTTTCATCTTGTATTCTCGCAATATATCGAACGATTGCTTCAAATGCTGGATATGATCTTGTGATCGTTCTGATTTTACGAGCATATCATCGATGTATACTTCCATCGTATGTCCGAGATGATCTTTGAACATCCTATTTACAAGCCTTTGGTACGTTGATCCAGCATTCTTGAGCCCAAATGGCATTACTTTATAACAGTATATGCCCTTATCTGTCATAAACGCGGTCTTCTCTTGATCATCTTTGTGCATTAGGATCTGATTATATCCGGAATAAGCATCCATGAACGTTAGTAGCTCGTGCCCCGCAGTTGCATCGACCATCGCATCAATATGCGGCAAAGGAAAAGGATCCTTTGGACAAGCTTTGTTCAGGTCTGTGAAGTCGATGCATACTCGCCACTTTCCATTCTTCTTTTGTACTACCACCACGTTGGCGAGCCAATCTGGATACTTTACTTCTCGAATTTTCCCTGTTTTGAGTAGGTTGTCTACCTCCTCATTGATGACTTTGTTGCGTTCTGGTGCAAACTTGCGCCTTTTTTGCTTAACGGGTTTAAACGTTGGATCCACGTTCAACTTGTGCGATATGATGTTAGGATCAATTCCTACCATATCCTCGTGTGACCACGCAAAACAATCCGAATGCTCCTGCAAAAAAGAAATTATACTATTTTTTATATCAGGGGTTAGAGTTGCTCCTACGAAGACCTTGCGATCAGGATGTTTTGGATCTAGCACGACTTCTTCAAGTTGAAGATCATCGTACGATCGTATTCCATCCTGGCTCTGTAATTGCTAGATATCTTGAGGTTTAGTCTTCATCGTAATCTTGTAGCACTCCCTTGCAATTTTCTTTTCGCTGACTATCTCTTGCACGCCCCAGGGAGATGGGAACTTGATCTTCTGATGATACGTTGATGGTATAGCCTTCATATCGTGAATCCAAGGTCTTCCAAGTATAGCATTGTAAGCGGAAGGACAATCGATGACGTTGAACTTCGTTTGCTTGTTTATGCCTTTAGCAAAGACTGGTAGTATGATTTCTCCCAAAGTACTAGTGGCGTCTCCGTTGAATCCAATTAACGTTGTTGTTCGTCGTACGATGTTGGATCGATCGATACCCATGATCTTGAGTGTTTCTGCGAATATCACGTTGGCTGAGCTGCCTCCGTCGATTAATACTCTTTTGGTTAAACAGTTACCAATTGTCAACTGAATAACGAGTGCATCATGGTGCTTCTGATGAGTGTCTGACATATCTTCGATATCGAACGATATCTTCGTAGCATCGAGCTCTTTGTCTTCCGCAGTTCTGGATTCATTTGGGATGGGATGTCCTTCAGGTCCTTCTCGTGCGTGCCTTTTTGCTGCTGAATAGGTGAGGCCACATACTTCTGATCCTCCTGTAATGCAGTTTACAACCTTTGTTGGAATGGGTGACGTTGGTCTTTTCGAATCATCGCCTAGAAGGTTTTTAAGATATCCATTCGATTTGAGGTATGCAATCTCCTTCTTTAAGCTGATACAATCGTCTGTATTGTGTCCATGGTCGCTATGGAAATCGCACCATTTTGTTTGGTCTCTATCCTTGCTAGGACTCTCTGGTTTTTTGGGCCATCGTACGTTGACTTCCAAGTTCCGTAGAGAATCCACTAAATCCTTCGATGTACCTGCAAAATGGTAAGTTGACAAATCTGGATATCTTACTTTACCTTTACCTTGGTTCGAACGTTTACTCTGATCGCGTCGAGAATTATCAATCTTGTTTACTCGTTTAGGTTTAAAATCATGTTTCTGCGCTCCAAGATTTTTCTTATCATTCGAATGTTTACGCCGGAAAAGGGCATCATCTTCGATTCTCATGTGCGCCAACGTACGAGCTCGTACATCATCGAAGTTTTCTGGTGGATACTTCGTCAAATCTGTGTATAACTCCGAGGATGTATCTAATCCACGTTTGTATGCTTCGATCGCCGTCCGTACATCGCAGTTCTTAACTTCGATCATCTCTGCGTTGAACCTGTTAAAATATTCACGAATGGTTTCACCTGTTTTTTGCACGACATAGTAGAGATCGCTTGTTTGTTTCTCCATCTTGCGACTGCTTGCAAACTGCCGAGTAAACTGGTTTACTAATTCGGACCACGATGCAATGCTCTTTGGTTTCAAATTGATTAACCACTGCAACGCAGCTCCAGTAAGTGTTGATCCAAAGCCCTTGCACATACATATTTCTTGAAATTGGGTTGGAATAGGAACTGTCCACACTAGCTGCTTGTATTGTGCGATGTGTTCCACAGGATCAGAGATTCCAGAGTATTTCGGTGTAAAAGCTGGAATGTTATATTTTTTGGGGATATCAACAAGAGCAATCTCATCGATATAGGGTGAGGCTTGGAATCCGGTTTTAGGTTCAACTTCGATGGGTACAGCAGCTCCAGGAAGTTTGGTTAACAATGCGAGCATTGCTTTATTTTGTTCTTCTAGCATTTTTAATCGAATATCCACGATATCATTGGGTGGTGGATTATTAGAGGTTCCCGAAACGTTTGATAAGGTTGGAATATGGGTTATGGGGGTAGCTGCGGTGGGAACGTGCGATATAGGTTCTGGAATAGGTATAAAGGGACGAGGCCCTGTTTGAGGTTGGTTGTAAGTAAACGTGGTTGCTCCTGGGTAAGGACCTGATGGTAACGGAGGGAAGATAGGACGTGAATTGTTGATTGGAGGTGGCGGTGGTAAGCTAACTTGCGATATCTGCGGTGGTGGAGGCAAGTTAACTTGCGATACTTGAGGTGGAATGAAAGATTGTGACATTTGTGGTTGGACAAATGGAGGTTGAGAAACAGGGGGTGGATTTTGAGGAAAAAATGGCCTTTTCTGATGAATGGAAACTGGGACGTGAGAAGTTTGCGGATTCGATGCTCTCAATCTAGACAGTTCACCATTCATTTGTAAGTTCTGCTCATTCAACCACTGGATTTGTTCTTGTGCTGCTGCCAATTGTTGCTGCAAGGTTGTTTGAGAACTGCTTGCCATATTCCTGTACTCAATTCACAAAGAAGCTCAAAGAAATAGGTTAGTAAGCTGACGCCTTATCGAACAAGATTTTCTCAAAACGGGCCCCACGGTGGGCGCCAAACTGTTTGTGTAAAAATTTGATTAAACTATTATTGTAAGATGTCGTGAGGCAAAATCGTCAAAAGAAAGAATTCTCGTTCGATAAAACGTACGATAAATAAGAGTAAATTGACAAAAAGATTGATGACGCAGGAAAAACCTCTAAATCGAGGAAAAAACCTGCGGTCGACTAAATGAGATAGTCGACGTTGCACTATAGATCACCAATCAGGGGTGATATCCTTGATGTTACAGTTATATCGTATGATTACAATAAAGAAAATGAATACTATCGAATGTAAACACAGAGAAATAATATTTGAATTGCTCCTTTTCTCTCAGAATCAGTTGTCTCGAATGTGTTGTCTTGATTCTCTTTTTATAGTTGTTGATCTTGTAACTGTTCATCCATTATTGAGCAATAAATGCAACGGATATAACTGAAGCTGGTTTTGCGATCGTAACGTCTGAATTCTTTAAGATGGGCGAATCTTGTTTGAACGGTCATATCAAGCTCGATAGGTGTTAGCTATGCTTCGAGGTTATCTTGGATAAGCTTTCCTGCAATGAGAGTAAACTTGAACATGTCTATTGTTAGTTCAATCGTATGATCATATGATGATATCGTACGGTCTTCTTCGATGATCGCCTATCTTTGTTGGAAGGTATTTATATCTTTACTTCAGGACCTTATCTTAATACAGGGATATCATCCTGGAATATATCTTACGATTTTAATCGTTCGATCGTTCGATGATAAAATTTCACCCAAACAAGATGCACGATGGAGAATGTGGAAACCATTCTGGGGGCAGAAGCCTTGCTAACAGAATCTCGAGGCAAGGATATTATTGGCCTACTCTTCGAGAGGACTCGATAAGGTATGTTCAAAGATGCGATGCTTGTCAAAGACACTCAGGTACGTCACATCTACCTTCTGAACCCCTACACTCTGTCTTAATCCCATGGCCATTCATGCGATGGGGGATGGACATCGTAGGAAAATTACCACCTGCTCCAGGTCAAAAAGTATTTTTACTAGTTCTTACTGATTATTTCTCCAAATGGATCGAAGCCGCAGCTTTCTCACAGGTTAGGGATAAAGAGGTTATCTCCTTTATCCAAACTAACATTATTTACAGGTTCGAAGTACCATCAGAAATAACGTGCGATAATGGATCCCAATTTATAAGTGAGAGAACTCGAAAGTTCTGCGATGAACGTGGAATAAAGCTCATCACATCGACCCCAAGATATCCACAATCTAACGGCTTGGCTGAATCTAGCAACAAGACCATTATTAACTCCATTCGAAAGAGATTAAAAGCTGCAAAGGGTCGATGGGTCGATGAGTTACCATCAGTTTTGTGGGCAAATCGCACGACACCTAGAACCTCAACTGGGCAAACTCCCTTTTCCCTGGTGTATGGATGTGAAGCAGTCCTTCCGATCGAATCACAAGTTCCTATTGCTCGACATCGTACGATTGAACAAAACTCGATAGACTTGTGTTACGATATAGATGCTTTGGAGGAACTCAGAGAGAAAGCCTTTCAAAGAATGACATCGCAGAAAGCTATGGTTGAACGTTACTTCAATAAGAAGGTAAAGATCAAAATATTTCAAGTCGGAGATTATGTCTTACGGCGTGTTTTTCCAAATACACAAGAATCGAACGCTGGAAAACTTTCCATCAAATGGGAAGGACCTTACATCATTACCAATGTCGTTGGAAAAGGTGCTTATAAGATTTCAACCATCGAAGGTAATGAAATCCCACGTAGTTGGAATGCAACTCATCTAAAGAGGTATTACTTCTAAAACCCTTTTCATTATTTTTTATTTCATCAAATGGATACTGACTTAGGCATCGGAGCGCCGTTGGTCAAACCAACGGCCACCCCTTAGCCAATTTTGTTCGCAGGTAACGCACGATTTCCGCAAGCTATCGCACGATTCTCGCAAGATATCGCACGATCTATGGCAAAACATCGCCCGATAAAACAACATGCTCAAATTGCATAGAACTTAAAAGATGCATCAATTTTAAATCGCAAGAGCGCAAGTCAAAACGCCAGACGCACGATTTACAGAAACGTTTCTAAATTTTTTTTCAAGTGCCTTAGACTCATGATCAATATCGCAAGACAAAATGCACAATTAATTAAGGCCTTGAACACAGAATTAGCTAAAAACGCACGATTATCTATTTACTAAAAGTACTTGGAACAAAAATAACAAGTATTAAAACATCGTACGATTGCAAAAATAGATAATTTCATTCAAAAAGTACTTCAAGTACTGCGATTACATCAAAAGATAAAAATTTTTTAAACTTCAGGGGTGGCCTCCATGCCAACACCCTCTCCTACACTAGCTTCAACGACAGGAGGAGTATCTTCGCTAGCTTTATCCACGATGTCGGATCCAGGAGCCTTTTCATCTCCCTCCTCGATCATCGTGACCTCGGCCTCTTTGATCTTCTCAGCACCCTCCTCCTCTTCATCGGCATCCTTCGCATCATCGGCATCCAGGAGTTCATCAGATCCCATCGCATCGCGGAAGGCCCCCAGCTCACCCTTGGCAGACTCGATGGTGTACGTGCCACCAATAAATTGGCGCGCTAAGGCTGCACGAGCCACCATCCTGGATAACAGCATCTCATCTTTGAGATCCTGGATCTCAGAGGATGAGGCCTTCTCACGATCTGCCATCTCCACACGCGATGCAGCAAGATCTTCCTCCAGCTTAGCAATACGATTGTTGGCCGCCGTGAGCTTCATACGTTGATCCGATCGAACGTGCTCAACCTCATCCAGCTTCGCCATCAAATCATCCACCTCAACCCGTTTGGCCTCCAAATCGGCAGCCATCTTTGATGCCTTCTCCTTAGCCTTATTAGCTTCGTTCACCGCAGCCCTTTCACTGGACATCTTCATCTTCATGTCTTTTTGAACGGTCTCCAATCTTTGATGAAGACCAAGACACGCCTGGAAAGCCTGCATAAGCGTAAGATGGTTAGAACAGCACAATTAAAACATCGAAAGATAAAAGCGATACTTACCATGAAGGAGTACCCAACCGCACCAGCATCCAGTTCGCCGATCCGACGCCTATCCATATGAGCCTTCTGCGATGGAAGCAAATATTGTTCGATGGCAGGAAAAAGGTCATCCTGGTTGATGACATCACCCTCAAGGAAGTTCGAGGGCAGAGATATCTGAATCGACGTCTCACCAGCCTTCCCCTTCGAAGGCTTAACCGGAACTCCCTTCTCCTTTGACATCGCAGGAGACATCGTAGGAGGAGCACTGTGAAGAGGGGTTGCATCGACCACATCGTCCGCCTGGCGTGCGGCATCCTTCGATGAGATCGAGGCACCCGAAGAAGACCTCGTCTTCTTGAGTTGTGGCTCCATGCCACTAACTCCTTTCTTCTTCTCTAAAGCCCTCTTGGCAGCCGCAAGATTTGCCAACTTCTTCGAAGATTTCTTTTGGCCTAAAGAGAACAAGAATCGCACGTTAATATCGCACGATTTATTTAAGAAAACATAAGATAAAGAAAGGACCATCGTACGATTTACCTTCCATTTCTTCTTCTTCTTCACTTAACACCTGAACTTCGAGCTCTTCGTCGCTATCCTCCCTTGGACTTTTTCCCTTCGATTTGGCGTACGATCTTTCTTGAACGCCGTATTCCAAGAAGCGGTTGACAGCTTCAGTGGATTCCTCGAAGGTAAACTCGATCTCTGCAAGAATAAAACACGATAAGAAAATTGTATAATAAAGATTATACGAAGCAAAAATACGTAAAACATCCTATACCTAGTGGGTTCCACTCTGGAGTCACCCATCCACCTTCCTCCAAAACGGATGAGGATCGTACGAATGCATATCGAACCTTCCACCCTCGATCGAACGCTTGAGTACCATGTACTAACATGGCATCACCCCTACCCTTGGGATAAATCCCATACCTATCGTAATCAGAGGGTTTAACGGTGTACGCCGAAAGAAGATCATCGACGGTGAAAGGGTCTCTACCCCAATTTTCCGTTACACGTTCGATAACACTCACGACCCTCCAGAATTGGGGCATGAGCTGTCCAGGAGAAAGACTAAATCGTGTCATGAATGCACGAGATAGAGGACTGTAAGGCCAGGTGAATCCAATCTTAAAAGGGTATTCAAACAGGGCAAAGAAACCTGCCGGAGCATCGGCAGGTCTAATCTCGCCAGGTGATTTGATTTCGGCCTCCTTAGGCATCCTAGCAAGTTTCCTAAGGTGAACTAGGTCGATTTCTACCTGAATTGTACTCCTGACCTCCATAATTTCTCTAAAACTTAGACGATCTAGACTCCTACGTAATCTGTCAAAACGAAGCAAGTCGAAATTCCTAGGATTTTTCTCAGCTCTAACTTTCAAACGCATGAACTGAAATTGAAACAAGGGGTAGAAAGATACCTTATAGGCGAATTGGATCTAAATCTTCTCAAAGATTAGGAGGATTCGGTTGGAGAGTAATTTGAATTCGAAATTGGAAAGGATATTGAGATAATTATGGAAGAAATCTTATCTTTATATGAAATTAAACTCCTTCCCAAGAAATTGAGGTCAAATCGAGCATCGACACCTGTCCCTTATAACCGTTGCATTGACAGCTTGCAATTAACTAAGTTAATAACGCCGTTAACGTGAAAACCGGTTCATATTCGACAAAATTGATCATGATAAAATCGATGTGCTAATGATTTGATTTTGCAAATATAAGATTCAGAAAATCAATAACTTATTTTCTAAATCTTGGGGGCAAACTGTTTGAGTGAAATTTTATCATCAAACGATCGAACGAATAAAATCGTAAGATATCTTCCAGGATGATATTCCTGTATTAAGATAAGGTCCTGAAATAAAGATATAACTACCATCAAACAAAGACAAATGACCATCAAAGTTAAAATCATGCGATACCATCGTATGATCGTACGATCATACTAACGATATACATGTTTGAGTTTATTCTTATTGCAGGTATGCTCATCTAAGATAAGCTCGAAGCGTAGTCGTCGCCTATCAAGCCCGATATGACCGTTTGAACCAGATATGCTCACCATTAAAGAGCCCAGACGTTACGATCGTGAAACACTCTTCAGTTATAGCCGTTGCATTTATGGCTCAATTATGATCGAACGGTTACAAGCTCAACAACTATAAAAAGAGACTCAAGACTGCACACAAGGGACAACTAATTCCAAAAGGAGATATAGCAATTACAATATTATTCTCTGTATTTACATTCGATAGCATTCATTTCCTTATTGTAATCGTACGATACAACTGTAACATCGAGGATATCACCCCTTGTTGGTGATCAATAGTGCAACGTCGACTATCTTATTTAGTCGGCCGCAGGTTTTTTCCTCGATTCAGAGGTTTTTCCTGCGTCATCAATCTTTTTGTCAATTTACTTTTATTTATCGCACGTTTTATCGAACGAGAATTCTTTCTTTCAACGATTTTGCATCACGACATCTTACGATAATACTTAAGTAAATTTTTACACAAACATTGATCTTTATCGTTTGTTTTAATTAATTCTAATGGTTATGGAAGATTTACCTGGATTGCTTGAGAATTGATCCACCAATGAACGACCAACGAATTGTTCCTCTAGCAGAACTGAAACCCAAAGTAAACTGAAAACCGAACTGGTATCACGAGGAAGGTGGCGGCGCCGATCAGAGAGGAGAGAGAGAGAAAAACTAGAAACTGAGAATTAGATTGAATTATTAACCTTAAACCCATAAGGCTTATTTATATGAATGAAAAATACAGTTTCATTCAGATTCAGTTTCCTTTTGTAATTATCTTTTTTCTTTTCTTCCAAGAAAAGAATTACTCTAGATAATTACCTATATATATTTATCTAATATATATAATTCTTTTAATTAATTATTATATATTTATTTATCAAATAAATATACAATCTACTTAATTAATTAATAACCCTCCAATTTTGGGATTTCTAACTGAAATTACCCAACTGATTTATAATTGACTATTATAAATCCTAACTCTCCATTTCTGGGATTCATATAACTTATTCGATTTATAGGTCCTCACAGGTGTGACCCTCAAGTGTCTTGTAACATTGGATGTGCAATCACTGGTTTGTCAACTTATGCACACAATCACTAACAGACTCCCACTTGTGCAAGTTGGCAATACCGTCTTGATTACACGGACCTAAGGAGGCCCCTAGACAGACACTTAGGCTGACCAGGTTACAAGAACTCTTATACCCAGACAGGTGATATAATCTTTCCGTAAGGAAATAGCATCTATGAAACTACTGTTCATAGATTGGGTATAACTTGGCTTTTCCCTTTGCATCCCGATATTTCATCTGTGAGTATGAGCTTGGAAAGTGTCAACTCTAAATACTCAAGATTCTGTTTTCTCGACTATCCGACTTTTACTGATAGGTAAACGACAAAGAACCAATCAGTTCGTTTAGGCATGGCCATGCACTTCATCAGTATATTCAGTCAGTCAAGAAGGGCCCAGAAATATCTCTCTTCAGAAAAGAGGTGCAAATCCCTTCTTGCATATCTGCCTTTAACACCACGGCTTCCGCTGAATCTAGTTACGCCCTTTATAGCCACCCTGTTACGGCGTAGCGGTTGAGTGTACTAAGTATTCAGTAGTCCTCATGACATTAAATCAGATACCTCAGGTAATAGGGACAACCACTGTGAGACTTACTCATGACTGATTCCAAGAAGTAATCTCATTTGTGGATCACGTCCGATATTTGCTACTCTATCAAATATCTGTGCAACTTTTAGTCTACAACACTTGTAGCTGTTGATCATAACTACCTAAAAGTTCACAATGACTTTAACACCTTATCGGGTTTCCACCACGATAAGTTGTCACGGACAAATTTTGAATGAAAAACTGAAAACTAGTTTCACTCCTGGATTATAAAACATGCAAATAATAATGGTGATAAAGAAAATTAATTTTGTATAGTCCATATTACACGCTGTAATAATAACAAAATTAATGACTTTTCTTAATAACCTTTATAATATCTATTTAACGTTTGTTAAATACTGATCTAAAATGAAGTATCACCTATCTTCAGTTTAAATCCTTTGATTTAAGTTTACCATTTTAATCAAAGTGATAACCAAATAATATAAGTTTGTATTTACTGATACAATCCTCTTAATTATGCTAATTATTGTTTTTGCAAGCATTTAAACAAAAATTAGTCTTTTATTTTATCATATCCCTTGAACTTGGAGACCTGGAATATCTCCCAGTTCCTGAATATGTAAAACTAAACTGCAACTTTCCTTAGTTGCTGTGTAGATGAATGATTTCTACCAGAAATCAGATTCCATTTACTATGCTCGTAAATTTACTGGAATTCTACATTTAATTCAACACTTTAATTATTGATTTAAAAGTCAATCATGACTTTATTTTGTTTCAAGGATCTTTTATCCTTTGACTATAAGGTAAATTATATCTTATGAATTCTCATCCTACCTGGATCATGAATTCCGAGATATATTGAATCAATAATTATATCTTTTATTCTTTATCTTAGACTAGATAGAGAATAAACTGGGCTCCCACTTACCTATATGAAAACTGACTATTACTCAAAATTTACTATTGACTTAGTCAAAGCTTTGATTAGTCAATTTTATTTTAAGTAATGAACTTGAGAATTCTATAAAACTTAACTGGATTTAGTTAAATCCTAATTCCAAAACTTTGGAATTTTCCTAGTTTTATAAATACTGTTATTAACGCTATCTGAGTTAATATCCTAGATTCTCTTCTAAACACTTGATCACAAAAAATATTATTCATAAATGTTTTATTCCCAAAACACATTCCTATAGAATTTCGTGTGTTTTTGATAGTTTTCATATAAATTACTTCAATTTTAACCAAAATTATTGAAGTAACTATAATAGGCAATATCTAGGATCTAATTAAGTCAAAACTTGACTTTATCAAAAATAAAACTTCATGCATAACAGATATTTATTCAAGACAATAACTTATAAAATTTAAAATCATTCAATAAATTATAAGTATTTAAAAAGTAACCATAAATAAAACAACTGTTTCATAAATAAAATTGTCTTGAAAAATAAATGTCTAAAATGAACTTTCATCTGGATCCTTGCAATTCTTGGGCACATCACTTCTGACCACCTGCAATAGTCATTTGCTCTAGGTATCAGTGCACTTGTAAACTAACAAGTAAGAAGTGACAAACTAAAGCAATCACAAATATCTGAGGTTTACATACCTGCTTCATGACGCTTTGGGCAGTTCTGCTTCCAGTGACCTACCTCATTGCATGTGAAGCAGCGGTTCTCGGTCCTAGCTTTATTTGGCTTGACCTTCTTGCCCTTGCCCTTGCCTTTGCCTTTCTTGGGTGCACTCTGGATGGCCTGAACTGGTCCCTTCCCTTTGCTGGTGCTAGTATGCCCATTCTTCTTTTTCACCCATCCATCTCTTACCATCAGGACATCCTTGGTTTTATTTTTGGTCCCCATATTTAATTCAGCTGTCTTAAGCATGGAGTGTAATTCTGCTATTGACTTCTCCATGTTGTTCATGTTGTAATTGACTACAAAGGACTTGTAGTCATCTGACAGTGAATTGAGTATAGTATCCGTTGCTAGCTGCAACGGAACTGGGTGACCGAGCCTTTCCAGATGATCTAAGTGCCGTTTCATTTTCATGACGTGGTCACTTACTGATGTCCCTTTAATCATCTTGCATTCATTAAATGCTTTTGTGGCATCGTAGCGTTCTGTACGAGCCTGTGTCTGGAACATGTCCCTCAACTGGCGGATCATGTCATGAGCATTTGTGTTTATGAGCCCTGCTTGTAGATTTGGGCTCATAGTTGCAAGCATGAGACAGGCGACATCTAGCAGATCATCTGAATGCTTCTTGTGAGCATTCCTAGCAACAGCCGGAGCAGTTGCCGGAGGAGCCTCCCCAAGAGGCTCTTCAAGGACATACCATTTCCTTTCGTGTCTGAGTACAATCATCAGATTGCGCTCCCAGTCAAGGAAATTGGGGCCGGTTAACTTGTCCTTCTCAAGGATAGAACGGAGGGAAAGATTATTTGTGCTGGTAACAGTGCTTGCCATCTACACACATTAAAACTTTTGGTTTTAGCAACTGTAAATAGATTAATTTCCAATAATTATCAATAAACCCTTAAATGATCAACTTATTGGACTAGGATCCTTATTTCATACGTCCTGATGTGCGGTGTGTTCTTACTCCATCAGGACTGTACTATTTCGGTAGGTAAGGACTTTTACCAATCACATCTAACTGACATGACTCCTAGATCTTTTCGGGACCACGGTAATTACCCGTGCATGTTTCAGTCCCTCTAAGTGCATTTTGGCCCGGTACCACCCGGTGAACTTACCAAAACCAAAACAGATCTCACCATTTTGGGGACCTGATTACTTTACTCTGGCCGGTACCACCCGGAGATAATTCGCAGAGTTATGTAACCCCTCCGGTTTTAGTTTGAACACGGACGTTGAATGTGTGATCACTCACAACGCCTGTGTACCTTATGCCGAAGGTGCCCTTAGATGGGTTGCACTACTGATCTATGATTTTCGGGGTTTTGGAAAAACTTTTATTTCCAGGATTTTTGAAAACATGATTATGAAAAAACTTGATTGTTACAAAGGCAACTGATGTTTTAAACTAGCTGTTTGAAACATTCATTATATTTTAAAACTAACTGTTTTAAAGTTACTTGCTAATTAAAAATAATAGTTTAATATCACACTAGTTGATTAAAACTGACTGTTTTTGTCAACTTGCCTTCTACATGAAACAATCATTTATAGGTTTGAAAATAAAATCTACCATTTGAAAAAGTTCGAAAAACTGGTAATTTTCAGATATAAAAACCTATATGCTTTTGTGATATAATCTAGTTTTAAAATAACATTTCTATTTAAAACTACTAACATGCAAGATATCACAAATAAACAATTATGCAGTTAAGTAATAATTAACCACATAATAACCAATTATAGTTTTTGACAACATTTATTTCCTAGGGACCAATAATGACTAAACTGAAAACTTCAGAACCTTGCGTAGCTACCACTGGCCTCTCCATCTTTGTCAGGATTCCGGAAAGAGGAAGAACTCCATTAGCTCCCACTGGCCTCGCCATCTTCGTTTGGATTAGAGGAAAAATAAAATCATCTATCCTAAGGTCATTATTACATAAGGGGTTGTAAATGGCACGCAGGCCTCCCCGTAAATATGTCAAGGGTCTAAGTTGGCAAAATTCTATAATAGGCATATATATGTAAGCATTTTAAAAACATGCATCTTATATACGACATAGAATCAAGCAATATATATTTAAGCGTAAATCAAAACTAGATCCGTTAAAATTATCTCGTTTCGTATACCGCAAAGTTTGGTTGTAACTGATTTATAAAACAAGCTGTTTTACAAACCAATATTAATGTTTTATAAATTAAGTTTTATAAATGATAAAATTTATTTTATAAAAACGTAAAACAAAAATATTTACCTTTTATCAAACCGGACATTCTGAACTAATTATTCTAAATACTGGCCTTTGTGTTTTAATTAGTAAAAACACGACACTAGGCTCATTGGTCAGAAATTAAAGGAAAAACTTAATTTTATAAAATGCTTACCAAACCGGACAATCCAGACCGACTGGTTTGAACAAAAACACTGGCCTATACACTGTGTTGTGGTTTGACCAACTGGTCAAATCTCAACACAAGGCCTATTTGACCATTCGGGTCAAATTACTGGTTTGACAATATAAATTTTATTAGATAATAAAAATTTCCCAAATAAACTTATTTTAAACAAAAATTAATTTCGGATAAGATAGCTTAAAACCAAACGAACCCTTTTTAGGCCATAACTTAGTCCAAAGAACTGGGCTTTGGGCCTGATAATAGTACTTGGCCCAGACTGACGAAAAAACCCTAGACGGATAGCTTTGGCAGCACCGCTCGCACCGCATAGGCACGGCTCGCGCCGCCGCGAAGGGAAGGACTGGCTCGTGCCGCGAAAGACCTCATCAGAGACCTGTTCGCGCCGCGAGGCCCCCTTTTTGGTTGCTGCCATTGCCATTGATTAACGGGTACCGGCGAAACCAAACGATCACGCCACCACCATCGCCATTGACAATAGCAGCCACGGCCGCCATTGCCGTTCGGCGGTTTCAAATCCGTCGATCGCCACCACCACAAACGGTGGTGTGGCTCTCGATCGGTGGTCCGAAAACCGGTTGCGGTGGTTTCGCACACCACCACCACCAAGGTGGCTGCTTTTCTTGATCGTCCACCACCACCGCCTGGCGAGGCCGCAAGGCAGCCGGCGGTGGTTCAGGTTTTAGCGACGGCGGCTAATGCCACCCATAGGTGGTCATCAACCACCACCACCGTCATTTGGTGAATATTAACGCCGCTGCCACCATGCCGTGTGGTGCAGCCGGTGATCGGGTTAACAATCATTCGCCGCCACCACTAACTATGGTGCGGCCGATCGAACAACGGCAGCCGAGTGCCGCCACCGCTAGGCGCGGTGCGGCCGACGATCAAGTGAACGGCTATTGTCGTCTTTTGCCGCCGTGAAGACCACCATTGCACCACCGTCTACCACCGCGTGGTGGCTACGTCGGATCGAATCAACAGCCGGCGAATGAAAAAACACCACCGCCGCCCACTGGGCGTGGTCGGTTGAGGTACGGCAGCCGCACGCCGTCACCACTAGACGCGGTACGGCCGGCGACCGATCAACACCATCCACCACCATCGCGAACACCGCCATCCACCACCATCGCGAACACCGCCATCCACCACCGCGTTTGCGGTTTTCTGGTGGTTGCGGTGAACCGATCTCGGCTGGTGGTGGAACTCGGCCACAGCCGAGTTGTGCGTTTCAGCTGCCACCACCGCCACTACCACCGTCGCCGCTGCGATTGGTGGCTGGCTGCGTTTACCGATCTGGTGACGTAGCCGTGGCTAGGGTGTGGGTTTTAGTCGTGGTTCACGGCCATGGTGCCATCGCCACCAAACCCACCACGCCGCTGCTTATCGCCGTTACCACCAAGCTGGTGGTTTGGCTGGTGTTTGGGCTGACAGCCAACGCCGCCACCACCAGGCTGGTTGTTTGGCCATGGCCACCGCCGGATTCCGGGTTTTTACGAATCACAACTAAAATTTTAACTAAAAACTTGGATTTTAAAAACGATACATAAGAGAACAATTTTAACGGATCATACGAGAATAAATAAAAACTAGAAACGATTGGACCAAATGCTCTGATACCACTGTTGGGTTTTTGTGGGTTCCCTCGGGTCAATCTGACACGAGGATTATCATAGATCTCGAAACCTCACTGGTTCGATAAATCCATAGATCTGATAACCAAACTAGTAAAAGACCTATATGATCAAAAACCATACTGATTTGATCTAATGCGGAAGCGATTAAGAACACCCAAAAGAAACTTATTGATCTTTATCGTTTGTTTTAATTAATTCTAATGGTTATGGAAGATTTACCTGGATTGCTTGAGAATTGATCCACCAATGAACGACCAACGAATTATTCCTCTAGCAGAACTGAAACCCAAAGTAAACTAAAAACCGAACTGGTATCACGAGGAAGGTGGCGGCGCCGATCAGAGAGGAGAGAGAGAGAGAGAAAAACTGGAAACTGAGAATTAGATTGAATTATTAACCTTAAACCCATAAGGCTTATTTATATGAAGGAAAAGTACAGTTTCATTCAGATTCAGTTTCCTTTTGTAATTATCCTTTTTCTTTTCTTCCAAGAAAAGAATTACTCTAGATAATTACCTATATATATTTATCTAATATATATAATTCTTTTAATTAATTATTATATATTTATTTATCAAATAAATATACAATCTACTTAATTAATTAATAACCCTCAAATTTTGGGATTTCTGACTGAAATTACCCAACTGATTTATAACTGACTATTATAAATCCTAACTCTCCATTTCTGGGTTTCATATAACTTATTCGATTTATAGGTCCTCACAGGTGTGACCCTCAAGTGTCTTGTAACATTGGATGTGCAATCACTGGTTTGTCAACTTATGCACACAATCACTAACACCTATGTCGCCGGCTCTCGGGTTGCTCCGAGGTGCGCGGGCCTCTGATGGTGTCATGGTAGATATGGCATCGAGGTGTTTGGAAGTAACGAGTGTCGGGATATTGGTTGGTGGAAGTGGGTCGCTCCCACTGTTTCCGAAGATAAAAGACGAATTATATAAGCATGCTCTTAATAATTGATATATATATATATGCTTTACATGCCTCACATGTTTTAACACATTTATATCTATATATTGTTATATGTTGGTACAACTCACTAGGCTCCTTTGGCCTAACACTTGATTTGGTGTCAATGTGTATCACAGGTGTTAGTGGCGCCGTTCCCAAGTAGGAGCCGGGCTAGATGTGAGCGTAGGGGAATGCTTAGAGAGAATCCGGCCGTCTAGACCGCGAGTTGATATTAGAAATTGATAACCCTTTTGTAGTCTTCTTTCCTATTAGGAATTAGACTAGTCGGTTTTATACTACTTTATTCGAATTAAAACATTGTAATTGTACATTACATTATACCCATGTTTTGGGGAAGAGCTCATGCCTTGGCGTATTTTGTATACCACCTTTCATTAATGAAAGTTTTTGTTGACTCCAATTTTTAGGGTGTTACATCAACGGTACGCAGGTATCGTTTCTCGTCCCTACCGGTGCTGTACCGGGTGGCCTCAGTGGTGTTACCGCCTGTACCGGTGCGGTATCGACCCCCATACCGTTTTGGCCGCGAATGGTCTAAGCTAATCATTTTGTAGTTTGGGTTCTTCCAACATTCATACCTGGTTGGTCTTTGGATCAGTCTTACGTGGTTCTTCTTGAAGAAGGCAAACAAAAGAAAATTACAAGTTGTTAGTATATATATACATACATATATATATACATACATATATATATATATATGTAGGGTCAGGTTCAAATGTGAACTCAATTTTGATTGTGAATATGAGGACGAATCTCAGCCACACATCTTCGGTTACGGTGGACGCGATCACGGAGGATTGACGCGATTCATGGGAGGGTGGAGATTATTAAAGGAGGGGACCCAGTCTATAACAGCCTAAGCGACCGTGGTTCGATATTGTCCGCTTTGGAGACACATGGCCCTAACCGGTCACCCCTACTCCCTCACGGTTTTGCTTTGAAGTTGCCAGTCCAGGTCACAACCTAAAACGCGTCTCACCAGGTGTGGTATCAACACACCTTATAAGGAGTGCTTCGTTCCCCTCACCAGCCGATGTGGGACGAGTTGTTACACAGTCAAAGCCGCCTTTATTGACCAGATGAGTGGCTGAGATTCGTCCTCATGTTCACAACCAAAATTGAGTTCACATTTGAACTTTTTTTTTCTCTCTTCTCTCTCTTCTCTCTCTCTCTCTCTCTCTCTATATATATATATATATTATGGTCACGTTCAAATGAGAAACTCATTTTTCATTGCGAATGTGAGGACAACCGAGAGCAAGTTACGTGGCATATTCACTCTGAATATTCAGAGTGAATAGCCCTGAATGATGTTTATTCACTCTGAATAAATACATGATTAATTAAAGTGAATATGCCACGTGGCGCGTCCTCAGTTGTCCTCACATTCACAAAGAAAAATGAGTTTTCAACAAAGTGATAATGTCGTTAATCTGACATTGTTTCGAAGCATGAATCGAGTAAATGTTGTGAGTTACTAAGAAGGATAGAGCTCTTTTAATAGGATTTTTTTTGTAAAAAAGGTGCAAGTCATCATATTTGAGAAGATTTAAAGAGAATTGAAACGATTTTTAGGCAAAAACAAGCACAAGAGATCAAAGTTGAAAAGGCGATGACAGTAACCCATGTGTGTCTCGGTGTGGTTCTTTCCGCTTCGAGAACTGACCCTTGTAAATTTTTTATTTTATCGCTCCGTGGTTACGTCCGCACCACCAACCGCGCCGAAGCCTGGACCCTTGTAAAATTTTATTTTGTCGCCGCGTGGTTCTGTCTGTGCCACCAACAACGCCATATTACATTAGTTTTTAAAATATTTTTCTGTATCTATTATATGAGAAAATACTATTGCATTATTTATGTATCTATTATATGTAATTTTAAAAAAATTTAATACAATATATTGTATATAAAAATTTATTATAAAACTGTTAGCGACTTAAATAAAACTAAATTAAATCATACTTAATATTACAATACTTGAAATTAAACAATACATTACATAAAAATCTCAAATTTGAAAATTTTAATTTAAATATATAAAATATATAATTAATTTGATATTTTTATTAATATATAATAAAGCTTTATATAAGAAATAAAGCTTATTAGTACGATACTTTTATAAATCATTTATATATATTAAAGTAAGAACCTCTAAGAATGAGGTGGCACATTCTAATGCTTGGAATGACCTCTATCTTTTTTCTCAATTTTTTTAATTTTTATAATGTTTAATATGTTAAAGACCATTATACCCCTATACCAAAAGCACAAAGTTTATTGGGATATGGTTGTTTTAGTAATTTTAAAAGAGTAACCTCCAAAACCTTTTCATCTTTATTCTTAAATGTAACTTCATTATTTTGGAGATGTAACCTCCAAGTCTTTTTATCTTCATTCTTAAAGGTGAAAACTACAAATTCATCCATTCATCATGATTTGTTTATCAAGAATTGTATTCTTCTTCTTCTTCTTCTTCTTCTCCACACTAGATGTATTATTCATTTTCCTAACTATTATTGTTATTCTTTAACAAATCATGTTAGGTAACCTCATTTTCTTCTTTCATATCAATCACTTGATATGTTTTTTTTTCCAATAAAATCCTTTTTCAATTTTTTACTTTAAGTCTATTAATCCGATCGAGTATTATTTCTTATTGGCTATTGTTGAGGTTTTAGAATTTATTTTAACTTATGTTTTCTATATTATACTATGTTTTTCTATCCGAATCAGGAGTTTGTATTTGACGACAATTTTAAAGATTTGATGACAATAACGGTTTGATAATCACATCTTGCACGTAAGTATTACAATCTGACATGATGTAATCTCAATAAGCATGAATATGTTTTTTCAATGAGTGTTTTTAATTTTCAGGTTTATTTCAAGAAGATTGATTCAGGTATTCATTTTTTTTACTTTTCTTGAAATTTTAGAGTTTTTTTCTTTTATTTTTGTATTATATATTTTTTTAGTTTCAAATTTTACTAATAATTCCAACTCTTATTATTATTTCTTATTGATTATTGTTGAGATTTTAGAGTTAATTTTTACTTTTGTCATCTATGTTTTGTTATGTTTTCTAATGGAATCGAAAGTTTGTTTTTGGCGACAATTTTAAAGTTTCGATGGCAACAACGATTCAATGATCGCATCTTGCAAGTAATTATTACAATTTGAGACGATATAGTCTGTTTACAAACATGAAATGTTCCTTATCAATGAGTGATTTTAATTTTCAAGTTTGTTTCAAGAAGATTGATCCGTGTATTCACCTTTTTTATACAAATTTTTGAGTTTTTTTATTTTATTTTTGTGTTCTAACTTTTTCTTAGTTCAAGTTTTACTAATCATTTTAAATCTTATTATTATTTCTTATTGATTGTTGTTGAGATTATTTCTTGACATTCATATGAATTCTAAAGTTATTTTTTATCTTCTATATATTTCCTAAATTTTAGAGTTTAGTATATGTTTTAATTTACATGTTGAATATTGATAACATAAAATTCATTGAGATAGACATGCTTTGGTAATTTTTATATGTAAAAGTATAATCTTCAAACCTTTTTATCTTCATTAATGAAAATGATACCTCCAAATACATAAATGAAATAGTTATAGTAAAACTTATCAATAACTATTATTTAGATAAAACTATGTATATTTTTATTAAAATATATAACAATTGAATACAATAATAAATTGATTGAAATTGAAAAGCCATGTGTATATAAAGGTTGTGACACATTTTTAGTTTTTAACTGTATGATTTGTAAACCATTTTCATTTATTCGTTTAATTCATCTTATTTTTGTATCATTTTATTTGTAATATTAAATCATATGTTATTACATACTTTAACTATGGTTAAGTTGGTATCGTTTTCATTACACAAGCAAACATATGTTATTGTGTTTAAAAAATAATTAAATTGTATATGATATACCTTATATTTTAATTTAAAAAACCAAATCAAAAAATAATCTCTTATTTTATTTATTTTAAAATCATTATATATATATATATATATGAATTTGTGTGTTTAAAAATATTTTTTTTATTTTTTACAAGAAAAAAACAAAAGAATAGAAAATTACTAAAATAGTCATTCAATTAACAGAGTTAATGAATGAGTTAGTGAGAGGTAACATGATCAAAATGAGATGAAAACCACAAGGACCATATCCAAGATAAACATACATTAGAAACATGGTCAAAAAAGTTATCAAACCACAGAGACCAAATCCACAATTTACTCTTAGGAAAAATAAGTTTTCCATACACCCTTCCTTCATCAATATTAATATCGTATATAGGCTTATAATGTATTTTAATTAAATACAAAAATAAAATTTATGAAAATAATGTATAAAAACAAAATTTATTTTTCCTTAAAAATGTTTTCCAAATAACGCGCGCAACGCGCGGGCAAACCACTAGTTTTTTATAAAGATAAAACATATTAAATACGAGCACCTCTGATAGAACAGGTTGTGCAATTACGATCTATAAGGCCATCCGCGGCCGGCTGTTTAATTGGGCTGTGCAGCCCCCATACCGCCGGTAACACCGCCGAGGTGTACCGGTATGGGGACGGTATGGGGCGTGGGCGGCTGCCGTTGTGTTTTTTTTCTTTTTCTTTCTCCTCCAACGGCTATCAACGGCTATATTTATTTAATTTTTTTTTACTTTTTTTTTTTACTTTTTACATATATATATATAAATCTATTCAACCTTTTTACCACATCTCTATCTCTTCTCTACCTCACCTCTTAACACTTATCTCTTCCTCACCTCTTAAACAATTTCATCTCACCTCTTAACACTTATCTCTTCCTCACCTCTTAAACACTTTCATGGATTCACACGGTACCCCTTCCGGTTCCCGACGTCCTAACTCGGCATCCCAAACGCCTCCACCGTCGGGTGTCTATCGCCCAACAATGACGAACCCTATGGGGTTTGGAAGTTGGTTGCCTCCATCGGGTTGGCCGCAAACCCCAATGGTCGACAACAATTGGGCTTATGCGAATATAATGGCGAATACCCCTATGATGACGTACACCATGCACCCCCAACAACCGACGATGTAAACCCAACAACCAACGACGTAAACCACCATGCAACCCCCGCCTTCACAAGTTTGGGAACCACGAGGTGGAACCAACTCGTCATCGCAATCGTGGGGAGATGACGAGGAGGTACCCGAGACCCAACCGGAGTCGCCGCCACCACCACCGCCGCCACAACCCAAAGGTAAAAAACGTGGGAAGGGTAAGAACGTAGAAGCGAGCTCGAGTGCGAACCCGACCAAAACTAAAGCGCCTCCTAAACCATGGTCGAGTGAGGAGGAGGTCGAGTTGGCGAAAGACGAAACCTCGGAGGATTCAACCATAGGTAACTATCGAACGGGAGGTAAATAAAAAACTGTTGTTTTACGTACTTAATAAGTATTCGCTAATGTTTTTTTAATTTTTTGATTTTTGAAGTAGACAATTTTTGGGCGGCCCTGAAAAGGTCGTTAGACATACGCATGCGGTACGACCCCAACGTCCGCTCAACTGACTCCGTGCAAACCAAAGTGAGATTGCTTCTATCGGGGGTCTCGAAATTCGCTTGTATCTACAACAACACATTGAATTCGCGAAATAGCGGCGAATCCGACGTTAATATCTTGGAACGAGCTAACGAGCGATACCGACGTGAGTATCATCGAACATTCCCTCACCAATCTGCTTGGAGAGTTCTCATCGAATGCCCGAAGTTCAACCCGGTGGAAATGATGAACCCATCGGACATCCGCGCGCCAACAAACAAATGGTCGAAAACGTCCGAAACCCAAACGGACTCCCCCGGTGATTCCGATGCTCGTACTTACATGAACCTCGGGGATGATGATCAACACTCACAAACCGAACGACCACGACCAATGGGTCGGAACACGGCGAGACGTGCGGGGTCTTCGTCTTCGACAACCGATACCAACACGGGCATGTCAATCCTGTTGGAGATATGCCCATTAACACAATAAAATAGTAATGGTCTAAAATGGATGAGCCTATTGGGTTGCACACAAAGTTCAGTCACAATAGAAAGAAATGTAATTTTAGAGGGTTTAACAAGTAATTAATTAAAAGTGTTTGATTTAATTTAGAATTACTTGTTACTAGATAATATCTAATAAGTCTGGATAATTATTGGACTTGATTGGATATTATTTAATAGAATGTTAATCTTAATTAACAAACTATCTCTAAAATTATCTTATATATCTCTTTCTCTTCCTCTTGTATGAATCATCAGAAAAGAAAAAAAAAACTTAAGCTTCCTTTTGCTTTTGTTTTGACGCCAACAATTAACAAACAAAAGTTTTGTGACTCTTGTTTTCAATTAATTGGTTTTGGTTTTTACGGCCAACAATTAATACCAACCAAAATTGTTTCTTTGGTTGTTGCTTTTAAAAACAATTAATGACATCTGGAGTGTGGCATTAAATCTGGTGATTGCGAAAGAGGGAAAAGGAGGTGTTCCTCGTTGCCTACGTGACTGGTTTTGGGGTGTGCTCCTGATAGAGAGATTTCTGCTATTGGAATCTTCCTGATCATCATAAGGTCTCTCTAACCCTCTCGTATTTATTGTATTTGTTACTTGTATTTTGATTGTAATCAGATCTCTGGAAGATTGTGTGTTTTTGTTTCGCTTCCGCTCTATATATATGTTGATATGTTTGTTTTTATTGTACACACAATCCAACAGTGGTATCAGAGCCACGGTTACGATAATACAAGTACAATGAAATCGTTTTATTTAGAATTTGTTTTGGGTTTGTTGTCGTACATTCAAATGGGAAATTGAATCTATGAAACAAACACAAAAATTCTATCGGTTTTTTCTAATGATTTTGAGTTTATCAAAATCAAAAGTTTTGGTTTTGAAAGTTAGGGTTTCTAACCTAAAACTTTTAAAGTTATGGTTTTTGAAAACATAGATTTCCAATTTTGAAAATTGATGTTTAAAAGTTTAATTTGAAGGTTTTGAAACATAAAGTTTTCGATTTTGGAAGTTTAGGGTTTTAAAACTTTAAATTAGTTTTTAAGAAACAAAAGTTTCTTATTTTGGAAATCTAGTATTTTAAACCATAAAATTGAAGTTTTGAAAAATTAAAGTTTCCTTTTAGGGAAAGTTTGTTTTTTTTTTAAAACTTAGAGTAATTAAAAATTAAAGTTTTGAATTCTAGGGTTTTGAGAAAACTAGAGATTCGAAATTTTAAGAAAAGACAAAGAAACGTTTTCTTATTTCAATTGTTGAAATTTATTTGTTTATGTTTTCCCGAATACTTTGATTCACTTGTGTATTTAATGTTTGGATGGTTTGGCATGAAACCATACTTACATAAGTATAAAGTGTGCTTTTGCAATGATTGATTTTAGTGCCAAAATTGTATGTTTTATCAATCTTTATCAAAGTATTGTTTCACATGGATTTGGCACTCCATGGCCTTGTTAGTACAAAATTTGTGTTTGTATGGACCCGGTAATAGTTTGCCTCAATTAGACCTATGTGTTGGATGTTTGGTTGTTGTTTGGTTTTTTTTAATGGTTGTAATTTTTGCGCGGCCTGCGAGTCGTTTTCTTTTCTATGTATTTGTAAAATAGTATAGAATAAACTAGAATTTTTTTTTATTACAAAATGTAAAAGAAGACCGATGACAACAGACAAGATTCATGGAGATTGAAGTCTTGGCGTGGACCCAATCGAGCATTGAAGAAATGGCGAGTTTAGTGGGAGCCGACACATCCTTTTGGTTGTTAGTCCTTAGTTTGACCAAGTTTTTCTCGTGGTGGCTCACGGGAAAAACGCATAGGTTTGAGGCAAATATTATCGTTACTTGCAATGTGGTTGTGTTTATTATTTTATTGTTTAGGTTGCATGCTAGATAACCTTTTTCAAAAATAATTTGAAACACAACAAAGTTTTATTAATGAGTTAATAATTATTGCGAGTGATTTTAGCAAATAAATAAAATTGGTTTTATAGTTTTAAAATGGTTAAAACAAAATTTGCTAAAATAAAACGGTTAAAAATGTTTTAACTAAGAAAAACAAAAACCCGTTTTTTAATGTAAATCACACGCTATCCATTTAATGCACGCATTTGAACTAATAATCTTTCGGCATGGGAAGGTCTAAAGACAACGCGTCGGTTAGATTTTAGGGATAATATTTGTGACATTCGCGATATCCGAGAGTCTTGGACCGGATGTCATGTGTCTTAGTATGGTTGATTTACAATCTGGACTCGTGATCCACGACAAACCTATCACGGGAAATGATCAGCGTGGAAGGGATTAAACATGCCAAATGACATAATGGATGTCAATGAATCCCGCAAGGATCTAAGAATTTCATTGAGATGGAATCGGTAAAATGGTTACCTTCCTAAATAGCTTCTAGTTGCGATCCGCGGCAAACCCATCGTGGCTAGGAGTGAAATATGGATCTTAGCCTTGTTAAATTAAATTTGTTTTATTTAAACAATTGGGTAATTTCTTTTAACGAGGATTATTTAATTCAAATCACTAAAATAATTTTTCTATTTTGATAGATGTCAAACAACGCGAATTCATCAATTTCAAACTTCTATTTGAAAGGGCTCCTCGAAAAGGACAAGCTTACGGGCTTGAACTATGTGGACTGGCTTAGAAACCTGAGAATAGTTCCCAGGATGGAAAATAAGCAGAGGGCCATAGAGGAGCCCCTCCCTGCGGCACCTGCTGCCGGAGCATCTCGAGCGATTCGGGAAGAGTATGAAAAACGTCTAACTGAATCGAACGAGGCCGCTTGCCTTATGTTGGCGACCATGGTTCCAGAACTCCAAAAGGGTATGGAAAGCCTTGGGGCGTACGACATGGCCAACCAGCTAAAGGACATGTTCCAGCAGCAAGCTAGGCAAGAGCGGTTTGACAATGTCAAAGCTTTGTCAGAATGCAAAATGGCCCCAGGGAGCAGCGTCAGTGTACATGTTCTGAAAATGAAATCGTACATTGATCAGCTTGAGCGTCTAGGTTTCCCCATTAGTCAGGAGCTTGCTACGGATTTCATTTTAAGCTCGCTGTCTAGTTCATATGAACCGTTCGTTCTGAACTATCAAATGAACAACTTGGAGAAAACCATAATGGAGCTCCATGGCATGCTTAAGACTGCAGAGTCTAACATGGCCAAGTCCAAGCCCGCTGCTCCAGTATTGGTCATCAGGGAGGGAGGTATAAAGAAGAAGAAGGCTGCCCCTGTGAAAGGCAAAGGGAAGGGAAAGGCTATTCAGCCCAACCCCAAACCTAAGACAAAAGGCCAAGGGAAAGCCCAATCTGATATACCTCAGTCAAAGACTCCTGAGGATGCTGTATGCTTTCACTGCAAGGAGGTAGGACATTGGAGGCGAACTTGTCCTAAGTATCTGGAGGAGCTTAAGAAGCTCAAAGCTAATGGAGCATCAACTTCAGGTACGTATATGATTGAACTCCATAGTACTTCTGCTTCTAATTCCTGGGTATTGGACACAGGATGTGGTACTCACATTTGTACTAATGTGCAGGGACTAAAAAGAAGTAGGAAGGTAAGACGTGGAGAGCTGGACCTGATCATGGGTAACAAGCAGATTGCTTCGGTTGACGTGATAGGAAATTATGAGCTTTCTTTTTCGTCTGGATTATCTGTGGTTTTAATTGATTGTTGCTACTCGGCTGAAATGGCGAGAAACATTATTTCCTTTTATGCTTTATATAAGGATGGTTTTGATTTTGGGTTTGATAATGGATCAATTCTTGTTTATAAGAATAATGTGCTATATTTTAAAGCTAACCCATGTCATGGAATTTATGAAACAAGTATAACTGTTAGAGACAATCGAAGTTCAATTTATAATGTTGAATCGACTCAATCTAAAAATGGTTTAGATAAGTTGTATCTGTGGCATTGTCGTCTTGGTCACATTAGCAAGAAACGCATCACCAAACTCCAATTGGATGGGATTTTGGAATCATTTGACCATACATCGAATGATGAATGTGAATCTTGTCTTTTGGGAAAGATGACGAAGGCACCGTTTACAGGAACTTGTGAGCGGGGCAAGGATCTGTTGGACATAGTACATACTGATGTATGTGGGCCGTTCAGATCAGCCACTAGACACGACGAGAGATACTTCGTGACTTTTATTGATGACTTCAGTAGATATGGATATGTTTATCTGATTAAACATAAGTCTGAAACCATCGAGGTGTTCAAGACGTTCCAAAATGAGGTAGAGAATCAACTAAATAGGAAGATTAAGACTCTCAGATCCGATAGGGGTGGTGAGTATCTTAGTCAAGAGTTCCAAGATCATCTAAGGAGTTGTGGTATAATCGTACAACTTACTCCCAGGACACCACAACATAATGGTGTAGCTGAGAGGAGAAACCAAACATTGCTTGATATGGTTCGGTCCATGATGAGTCGAACTGCGCTTCCAATCAGTTTCTGGGGTTATGCCTTAGAAACTGCTGCAAGGGTCCTAAATCTTGTACCAACGAAAAAGGTTTCTAAAACACCTTCTGAAATATGGAGCGGGAAAGTTCCCTCACTTGCATATTTAAAAGTCTGGGGTTGTGAGGCTTACGTACGCCGAGAAGCTCAAGACAAACTAGAATCCAGATCAGAGATGTGTTATTTTGTTGGATACCCAACTAATTCTTTTGGATATTTATTCTATAAACCTTTGGAGAACAAAGTGTTTGTTGCTCGAAGGGCATGGTTTTTTGAAAGGGAACTGATATCCAAAGAGACTAGTGGGAGCCAAATTGATCTTGAAGAAATTCAAGAGTCAACCAACATGGAAACTGACGTTGGCACTAGTTCTCAACAACAGGTTGTAGAATCTATAGTTGTTGAGCCTCAGCAAAGAGTTACTGAGGAATCTGACATCCAGCCAGCACCTGTTCGCAGGTCTGATAGAGTGCGTCATGCACCAGAAAGATATAATTTACTTATATCTGATGGTGACGATACATAGGTAGATCTTGATGAGCCTACCAGTTATCAGGAAGCCATGGCGGGCCCTAAGGCCGCTAAATGGAAGGAGGCTATGGAAAGCGAGATGCAATCCATGTATGATAATCAAGTATGGGACTTGCTTGATCATATACCCATTCAAAAGATAGTGGGTCATAAATGGGTCTTTAAGAAGAAGACCGACATGGATAGCAAAGTACACACGTACAAAGCCAGATTGGTGGCGAAGGGCTACACGCAAACTCATGGTGTAGACTATGATGAAACCTTCTCACCAGTGGCTATGTTGAAATCTATTAGGATAGTCATTGCCATAGCAGCATTTCATGACTATGAAATATGGCAGATGGATGTAAAAACCGCTTTCCTTAATGGCAAGCTATTTGAGGATGTGTATATGACACAGCCTGAGGGTTTTGTACAATCCGAGCATCCTAATAGAGTGTGTAAGCTTCAAAAGTCTATTTATGGACTTAAGCAAGCTTCTCGCAGCTGGAACATCTGCTTCGATGAGAAAATCAAAGAGTTTGGTTTTTTGAGAAGTGAAGATGAACCATGTGTATATGTCAGAACTAGTGGGAGCATTGTAGTCTTCCTTGTGTTGTATGTAGTGTTGGGATTTTTAAGCGATCCTCGTATCGAACTGACACGAGAAAAACCGTGATCTCAACCTAACTAGTCGAGATACACGACAAAACCATATGAAACAAACTGTTTTAAAAAGGTTTAACAATCAAACCTAACTGGTTTGATTCATGCGGAAGCGATAAGGATATAAATCCCGAAAAACATCACAGATCTTTATTGTTTATTTTACACAATTAATAATAATAGGTTTAGGATTATTACCTGGATTGCTTGAGATAAATCCACCCGTAATCGACCAAACGGAATTCCTTCTAGTTGGATCTAACCCCGAACTCCTCACGAACAAACGGTACGCGAAGAACACGATCGAGCGAAACATGAAACCGGATCTGGTTTCTTGTTTGAGAGATCGACGAGAGAGAGAGAGAGTATGGAGAGAGAGGTTTCTTAGATTGAATGATCGAATGAATAAACCAATGACCCAGCATATCTTATTTATATGGAAAACCTTCCATATATCATATAGCTTCCATAGTTATCTGTATTCTTTCTTTTTCTCCAAGAAAGAATACTTTCCATAATTATCTCTTATTCTTTCTTTCTCTCTAAGAAAGAATATTTCACTATTATTATATTTTCCACATAATAATTTCTAGATAATTATAAATCAATTAATTAACTTATATATTTATTTAACTAATAAATATATAATCTGTAATTAATTATCAGAAACCTTTTACTTTGGGCTTTATACAGAAAACACCCAACTGTTTTATAATTTACTATTGTAAAACTAAACTCTCCAAACTGGGGTTATTTTACTATCCGAATTATAGGTCCTCACAGGTGTGACCCTCAAGTGTCTTATAACGTTGGATGTGCGATCAAACGGTTTGTCAACTTTTGCACATAATTACTAACATGTAGATGACATACTCCTCATGGGAAACGATATCCCTACTTTGCAGAGTGTAAAAACTTGGCTAGGGAAATGTTTTTCTATGAAGGACATGGGAGATGCAGCATACATATTGGGCATCAAGATCTATAGAGATAGATCTAGGCGTCTTATTGGTCTAAGCCAAAGTACCTACATAGACAAAGTGTTGAAGAAATTCAACATGCAGGACTCCAAGAAGGGGTTCATTCCTATGCAGCATGGTTTGGCGCTGAGCAAGGCTCAGTGTCCTAGTTCTAGTTCAGAGCTAGAAAGGATGAGTCGGATTCCTTATGCCTCGGCTATAGGATCGATCATGTATGCCATGATATGTACTAGGCCTGATGTGTCGTGTGCTTTGAGCATGACGAGCCAATATCAGGCCAATCCTGGCAATGACCACTGGACAGCGGTAAAGAACATCCTCAAATATTTGAGACGAACTAAAGAAATGTTCTTGGTTTATGGAGGTGTGGAAGAACTCAGTGTAAAGGGTTACACTGATGCTAGTTTCCAAACCGATAGGGATGATTCTTGCTCGCAGTCGGGATTCGTGTTCTTGTTGAATGGTAGAGCGGTTTCTTGGAGGAGCTCCAAGCAGAGCACCATAGCAGATTCGACAACGGAGGCTGAGTACATTGCGGTCAACGAGGCTGCAAAAGAGGCCGTGTGGATGAAGAAGTTCATAGGGGATCTTGGTGTAGTTCCTAGCATTCAAGATCCCATAGAGATCTTCTGTGACAACGAGGGTGCAGTCATTCTGGCTAAAGAACCCAGGTAACATAAGCGCACACGTCATATACTCAGGAAGTTTCACTATGTTCGGAAGGTTGTCGAGGACAGAGACATTATCATTAGTAGAGTCGGCACAGATGGGAACTTGGCCGATCCATTCACCAAGCCCTTATCGCAGACCAAACATGATGCACATACTAGGTCTATAGGCATTAGATTTGCTAGCGATTTGGCTTGATTGTATTTATTTTGGTTGATTTGAAATTTCAGAACTTATACACTTGATTTATGATGTATCGATATTATGATTGAGATCTTAATATATGCTTGGAGCAGTTACTATCATTCGGTGTATTATTAAGGTTCTAATTTTGCATGTTTATTAACTTCCTTGAACAATTAGTTCAAAATTTTCCACAGTCGGTCGTTCTCCACTGGAAGGGAGTAGTGAATTAAGACTGATGTGGAGTGTTAGTTGATTATCCATATGAGATGGGTATAGCATAGAGATGCAACTATACACTCACATGTACTTGATAGAGATCAAGTATTGGAACGACCCACACTTAGAGATTGCTTCATGGATCATGTCACAAGCAATTCTAAGATGGTAATATCTAGAATCCTTAAGTAAAGATACATGAGATTTTTGACACAAAGTCTGTTATGCTTTGATGTTTCTCCAACGTTGTCCGTAACAGGCGACTATAAAGGGAACCGTTGGGTGTAATGTGATTAGTGGGTAAGAAATCTATGTAGTCAATACTATTTGTTCCTTTTATCTTGCAATAAAAGCGATATCCATGGGCCCCTCGAGGATTTGGTGCTGACACTGAATGTATGCATACTCGGACTAGATTGATGTTGGATCAATCTTGTAGTCTGTCTTTGGGTCACCACAAATCTTTATCGAGAAACATAATAGTGAACGATCTGAAGTTTGACCACGTTCCATGTCTGACGTTCACACGGATATCTGTAACAAAGGGATACTTGATCGCTTACCTATAGGACTGCTTAACGCAAAACTGAGTCTTGGATGACTTACCTCATGCTTATATAGGGACGATGGAGTATTACTAAATACTGACTATTCCATGTATTACCATTCAATTGTTGTGATATGTGCAAGTGGGAGTCTGTTGGAGATATGCCCATTAACAAAATAAAATAGTAATGGTCTAAAATGGATGAGCCTATTGGGTCGCACAAAAGTTCAGTCACAATAGAAAGAAATGTAATTTTAGAGGGTTTAACAAGTAATTAATTAAAAGTGTTTGATTTAATTTAGAATTACTTGTTACTAGATAATATCTAATAAGTCTGGATAATTATTGGACTTGATTGGATATTATTTAATAGAATGTTAATCTTAATTAACAAACTATCTCTAAAATTATCTTATATATCTCTTTCTCTTCCTATTGTATGAATCATCAGAAAAAAAAAAAAAACTTAAGCTTCCTTTTGCTTTTGTTTGACGCCAACAATTAACAAACAAAAGTTTTGTGACTCTTGTTTTCAATTATTTGGTTTTGGTTTTTACGGCTAACAATTAAAACCAACCAAAATTGTTTCTTTGGTTGTTGCTTTTAAAAACAGTTAATGACATCTGGAGTGTGGCATTAAATCTGGTGATTGCGAAAGAGGGAAAAGGAGGTGTTCCTCGTTGCCTACGTGACTGGTTTTGGGGTGTGCTCCTGATAGAGAGATTTCTGCTATTGGAATCTTCCTGATCATCATAAGGTCTCTCTAACCCTCTCGTATTTATTGTATTTGTTACTTGTATTTTGATTGTAATCAGATCTCTGGAAGATTGTGTGTTTTTGTTTCGCTTCCGCTCTATATATATGTTGATATGTTTGTTTTTATTGTACACACAATCCAACAATGGTATCAGAGCCACGGTTACGATAATACAAGTACAATGAAATCGTTTTATTTAGAATTTGTTTTGGGTTTGTTGTCGTACATTCAAATGGGAAATTGAATCTATGAAACAAACACAAAAATTCTATCGGTTTTTTCTAATGATTTTGAGTTTATCAAAATCAAAAGTTTTGGTTTTGAAAGTTAGGGTTTCTAACCTAAAACTTTTAAAGTTATGGTTTTTGAAAACATAGATTTCCAATTTTGAAAATTGATGTTTAAAAGTTTAATTTGAAGGTTTTGAAACATAAAGTTTTCGATTTTGGAAGTTTAGGGTTTTAAAACTTTAAATTAGTTTTTAAGAAACAAAAGTTTCTTATTTTGGAAATCTAGTATTTTAAACCATAAAATTGAAGTTTTGAAAAATTAAAGTTTCCTTTTGGGGAAAGTTGGTTTTTTTTAAAACTTAGAGTAATTAAAATTAAAGTTTTGAATTCTAGGGTTTTGAGAAAACTAGAGATTCGAAATTTTAAGAAAAGACAAAGAAACGATTTCTTATTTCAATTGTTGAAATTTATTTGTTTATGTTTTCCCGAATACTTTGATTCACTTGTGTATTTAATGTTTGGATGGTTTGGCATGAAACCATACTTACATAAGTATAAAGTGTGCTTTTGCAAGGATTGATTTTATTGCCCGTAACCATTTGTTGTGATTTCAGTCACGGCAGACTTGTTAGAGCCATTTGAGGAGCCGGAGAGAGAGTTCAGAAAAAGAAACAAAAAGAAGTCAAAAGCAAACAAAGTTCGTTCGAGAGCTTTGATTTTTGAGATGGGAGACGAGGCACCGATGTGGACTGCCAGGAGAGCCGCTCCAACTGTACCCACCAATCCGATCACGAAGCCGAACCTGAACAAAGAAATCCTGGGGAAGCTCCTACATATGATAAAGGACCTTACCTTCGACGGGAAAAACGATAGCAATCCTATCGTTCACATGGAAAACTTCGTTGACATTTGTGATCTGTTCAAAACAGAGGTAGACCGGGATGATGCAATTCGTCTTCGGGTCTTTCCTCTAACGCTTATCGGAGAAGCTAGGGCTTGGTTACGATCCTTAGAGCCGAGCTCAATCACTACATGGGAAGGACTTCGCTCAAAGTTCCTTTCCCGATTCTTTCCACCATCCAAGATCGACAAACTGAGAGCCGAAATCCGATCCTTCCAACAACAAGACGGGGAAACCATATCCGAAGCATGGGAACGTTTTAAGCACCTCCTAAACTCGTGCCCGAGTCACGAGTTGAATAAGAGTGAACATGTTCAAACTTTCTATAGTGGACTTGCTTACTCCTCACGAGCTACTTTGGATTCATCTGCAGGTGGTGTCTTCATGTACAAAACGCCCACGGAAGGTTACAAGCTCCTCAAAGACATGCTCATACATAACATAGATTGGAGGACGGACAAGCGATTGCAAATCCCGAGGATGGCCGGAAAGATCTCTACCGACTTCGATCCATCCGATGAACTAGCCGCTATGAAAAACCAACAGGTAAAGTTCGAACGAAAAATCGAGGAACTTATTAAATCTGTTCATGCTTTGCAGGTTGGATGCAAGGAGTGCAATGGACCGCATTTGACTAAGGATTGCCCGAAGAAACCGATGATGACACCCGAGGAGGTGAACTATATCAACCGAGGCGATTACCAAGGGAGGTGGAACAACAACCATAACTTTATCCCTAGACCTCCCGGTTTCTTTGCACCAGCTCAACAGAACCAAAGATCGGATGGGGAGCCACGTGTTTCTATCGAAGATCGGATTGTCCAATTCATGGATGCGCAAAAGAAGCTAAATGATGAAGTGGGTTCATACCTACGTAATCACCAAAGTACCATCCACAATTTGGAACTGCAGGTTGGACGTGTTTCTCAAATGCTAAGTGAAAGGACGCAAGGAGAATTGCCAACGCAAACACAAGTCAACCCGAAAGTGGAGAATGTGAAGCCAATGCTCATGATAACCGGAGAGCCGTCGAAAAAGAAGTGGACGGACATCTACAAAAAGAAGTACGTGGAAACCGAGAGTGAAAGTGAGCCCGATTATGCCACGGATTACGATTCGGAGGGGTTCACCGTGTCTTTCGAACACCTAAGACTCAAGGTTCCCGAAGCTTCAAGTGATGATGAAGATGAGGAAGATGGAAAGCAAGGCGGATACGTGGAGTTCGTGATCCCGAAGAAAGAAGATAAAGGCAAGGAGAAAGAGAAGGAGAAAGAAAAGGAGAAAGGACCGGACGATGATCTCATCTACATCGCACCAATCAAGCATGATCCAGGGAGTTATAACTTACCTATTTCTTGTCATAAATTTAGTGGTCTTGCTTTGGTTGATTCAGGTGCCGCTCTTAATATGATGCCTGTTGGCTATTGCAGGAAAATGGGAGTCAAGAGAATCGTGCCAACAAACTATCAATATCGGGGAGTAAACGGTTACATGACAACACCGCTAGGAATAGCGGAAGGAATCCCAATTCGTATTGGAAAATTTGTGTACTATACGGACTTCGTCATAGCTAACCTTCCACAAAACACGGAGATCCCGATAATCCTCGGGAGATCTTTCTTGCACACCGCTCAAGTAAATACCGATATGCGCAATCAAGTCACGAGCTTAGGCTATGGAGACAATCGGATTTACTTTGATCCTAACGGAGAGCCGGTTAGACACCTCGATGAACCTTATGACGATCCTTCTCTGGCCTACACCAAAAGCACGAACCGCCCGCTACTCCCGCATGAGCTTGGAAAGAAAACGGAGGACTATTCAAACCCGATGCACAAAAAGGAGCAATTAACCAAGGAACCGGGAACCTCCAAGAAAGATCACAGGAAGAAGAGGGGCTCGTCATCCCGACGTGCCAAGAAATGAGCCGAAAGTGGGGTCGAGCTCTAGACCCATCCAAAAATGAAGCGCTTCTCGGGAGGCAACCCGAGCTTTTTGATTTTCTTTCATTTTTGATGATTTTCGTGTGTGTTTTTATTGATGTTTTCATTTGATATTGCTTAGGTAACCATACGGAGGAGATAGAAACCAGATTCGAGCGAAATCGGAATGCGATGCAAATTTTCAAATGTTGGAAACAGTAGGCATTTGGCGATCGCCAGATTCCAAATCTGGCGACGCGAAGTGAGTAAGCCACGGATCAGGTAAAAATTTTCGACCCTCGCGACGCGAAGAAGGCCGTTTGGCGACGCGAAACTTTTAAAAATTAGGGTTTTCTGAAATTAACCTGTTTGGCGACGCGAAACCATGGGTTTCGCGACGCGAAGTCGGGACAGACGGTTTTTAAACCTTCTTTTTCCCACTTTTCACAAACACACAAACCTAATTCCTCTTAGGCGCCACCAAACCTTCTCACGTTCTTGCGAAATCCAACCTTCTTGAGCTTCAATTTCATCTTTCAACATGAACAAGGTACGTTTCCTAACTTTAATTTCGTAAGGATTGCTCGATTTGGTGATTGGAGATCTTGTTTTGGGTATCAATGGTGTTTGTTTGCTTGAATGGAATCAACATTATTCTTGATACACCATTGTTTGTTTAGAGCTTATAGATGAATGCATGCCCTATATTGTGATTGAAATCTTGTTTCTTGCATGCTATTTGATTGTCGAATCTAGTGATTGTGGTTAAATGATAAGTGTGGGGATTTTGAGAAAACCAAAATCCCCCATTCTTTCTTGCTAGCTAGATTGGTTTGAAATTGTGGATTGAACTAAAAGTTTAAGTGTGGGGATGTTTCACATCCCCATTGTTCTTGTTTTGTCATGCATATATATGTGATGCTTGAACTTGTTAGTAGTATAGGTTTTGTCTCGTTGGAATTTCGAATGTGAATAAACCTTGTCTTGCGTATATGGATGGAGATTTTTCTAAGACAATGGTATTTCGGTTTTGTAGAGACAAAGAACCCGCTCGTCTACGACCGTCATAGCTAACTTCCATGCACCGGATGGAAGTCATGTTTTCACCTCATTTACGAACGACCCGACTTTGAATGCTCGAAAGAAGGAGGAGTATCGGGACATCGTTAACCGACTTCTCCCCCGCCAAATTCTCATGCCAAAAAGAGTCGATTGGGATCTTCTTAGATCGATGGGTGTCGAGAACGACATCAAAGCAATTCTTGAAAAGCACGCTTACGATGAGGATGGCAATGAGTACTACATATGCCATGCATGGGAGCGAGTTTTCGATATCGCCGAGACCCTCTACCGAGAGCTTATCGTGGAGTTTGTGGCCACGTTTCGTTTCGATGCGATCAAGGCTCTTGGGGAATTTCATCAATCGTGTATGACTTTCCGACTTGGTGGCGTTTGGAGATCTCTTTCTTTGGTCGATTTTGCTCTTGCTTTGGGGATATATACCCAATTGGATGTCGATGCTCCCGGATTCGAGGAGCACATGTGGGCGACCGCAAAGAGACTCGATGATTTTGATCCGCGTTTGGCTTGGGCGATCTTAGGTGATGGTGATTATCATGGCAACCTCAAGGTGAAAGGTTTTCTTACTTCGTCGGATAGACTTCTACACCGCATGCTCATTCAAGCGGTGAACGCTCGTTCTTCGAGTGAGGAGAAAGTTACCGTGCAGGACTTGTGGCTTCTTAAGCAACTCTCTACGGATGACAAATATCCGAATGCTCCGTATCTCATCGCCGCTCAACTCGCCAAGGCGAGTGGTTATCGAGAGGGTAGTCGCATCGTTGGTGGCCAGTACGTGACGCTCTTGGCCAAGCATTTCGGTATCTTAACCGACGCCGCGATCGCTTCGATGACGAACCTCGGGGAGATGGGGTTGATCGACATGGACCAACTCCGAGGTATGGGCGTGGCGAGAGTTGAGCATATGATTGGACGAGACTACAATGCATGGATCCGTAATCCTCAAGCTTATAGGAGTCAGCCGAGAAGTCAACCGAGTCAAGCACCGAGGAGCACGCACGAGATTGGCGGAACAAGTGGAACGAGTGGGGCGAATGTGGGTCAACAACCGGCGGATTGGACGGCGTATTCGGGTTACCAAGACTTGAGTAACCAACTCTCGGAGATGTCACTTTCTCATGGCCGGCATTAGCAGCATATGGAGTACAACACCGTGGAGGCGCTTCACCAAGCCAACTGGCAAAGTGGAGTGATGAACCAGATGGCCTCCCACTTCGGTATTCAACCGAATACCGCTTATGCTCCATCTCCATATTGGCCATACTCCAAGGATGCTCCGCCCGGTTACCCGACTTACGAGGATTGGCAAAACCAACCTCGTGGCCCTTATTGATCTCTATCTTTTATCTCCGTTATTCGATATGGTTGTCGTAAACAATTTTTAATTTTTGAACTGCGTGGTTGTGTTGAACAATTTTATTTTTCTGCTTGGATTGTTAGGATTTTAAGTAATTTGGTTTGGTATATTTTTCATTTGTTCGTTTTTACTTTTCTTTTTCTTTTTTTTTTGGTAGATACGGCGATTTATGATCGAGCACGAATTTTATGCACCACTCTTAGATCAGAACAGATTTCGTCACATAACCCGGGAAGTTTCTCTTTTTCCCAATTACTCCATAATTGTGTTAATTGTTGCATTGAGGACACTGCAAATTTTAAGTGTGGGGAGGGGGTTATGTAAACTTATCTGTTTAAATGGGTTCACTTTTTGCTTGTGGATTGTCGTTTTTCAAACTTTTGAAAGCTTTGAGATTTGACCCCAATTTTTTTTCGAAATCTGAGATTGTTTTTGAGACTGAGTTGCTTGCATAGGAGAACACTGAATAGGATTAGTTGAGTAAAAGGATGCCTTGAAATACTGATTACCATGAGTGCCTCACCCAATTCCGTTGAGAGATTGAGCCTTAATTGTTATATCTGTTTATTTTGTGAGGAATACCGACTTTGACCCAAGGTAGAACTTGTCATTTGAATGCTTGTCGAGACCACATAAGAGAAGTATTTATCACCATTGCACTGATAGAGGCCTTCGTTTCTAACCCTTTAAGCCTTCGTCAGATAACCTCATCATAAGGTTATTTGATTTGCCTAGCCTGTAATTGAAAAGTGTTCACCTTTTAACACTTTACCCCTTGAAACCATTTTGAGCCTTAGCCTTTTCATTTCATTACCCACTATACACTTTATCCTTGAGCCTAATTGTTTATCTATCTCTTGGCCGTGACTTAAATTTGAATCTTGAGATGTTTTGATCCAGTTTTTCGTATCTGACAGTTTTTATGGGATTGAGATTTGAAAATAGCCCAAAAGCAACATAGTTGCTGCTCTGAAAAAAAAAGAGAGAGAAAAAGAAAATATTTGAGACTCAGAAAAGAAAAAGAAATATCAAAAGAGTTAAGAATGCAAAAAGAAAAGAATGAGAGCTGAAAAGAATGAAAAAGAATTTGCGCCCCAAATAAGCCATAGGCTTAGGCCAATTCTAAAAGAAAAGAGAGGAAGTACTCATCCCAAAAGTCTCACTGATTGAAAGTCAGATTGCTTCACTGTTTGGATCATTACTGATTGAGTTTTCAAGTTTTTGTTGCAAAACCTTTAGTCACTTATATATCCTTTATCCTACCCTTAACCCTTAGCCTAACATTACAACCCTAAAGTCCTCTTGACGGTTGACATCTTCTCAGTGGTGGAGATTAGATTTGGTGACAAGCTTATGCATGCGGGAATTAGTTGAGTATTGGTGTGATCACTTACATATACACTTTTACCCCGAGAGATACACCTTATATTGTTATTCATATTATGTGAGGGTAAAAGGTTGGCCTTGGTATCCGATTGCTTGATGGGTCTTGTTTGTGTGTTCGATTGTGTGAGTATACTTTGTTTTCTTTGATGATCTTGGGTGGAGATAATTTTGGAGTTATCTTTCTTATCTTTCAGTCTTTTGATTGAGGACAATCAAAGCTTAAGTGTGGGGATTTTGATAACACCAAAATTATACATGTTTTGGTTGCGCGTAATCGTATGACCTTACCCCATTTCTCACCCGTTTATGATCATTTCATGCACTAAATGAGCTTATTATTGTTTGTGAAGGATTTGGAGATCGTGGAACGGAAAAGTACGAAAAAAGGCGAGAAAACGTGAAAAATGCACAAAGTCAACACAGTAGCTACTTGGCGATCGCGAAGTCCTCAATCTGGCACCGCCAAGTGCGACTGAATTGGAGATTAGGGTTGATTTAAGTGCTTGGCGTCGCCAAGTTGGCAGCCTGGCGATCGCCAGATGGAGCCTGGACGTTTTCCTTTAAATATCAGCCTCCTCTTTCAGTTCTAAACATGTCCGATACACGAGGGAAGTACAGAGGAACGAGAGTAAGAGTACGAAAGGTGCCGATACGCTGCGAAAGTCGATCTCCGATCATCTATCGTTGTATTGTCGGTATCATGTCGATGTCTACTTTTGTTTGTGTTCTTGTTTTCATTATGAGTGAGTAGTCTATTAGTAGTGCTTGTCATGATCGATGAACCTTTATGGATGATACTTTGCAATTAATGTTTATTGGTTTGTTCTGATTAATTGAATGTCTTTTATGGTTCTTTTCTGATTAATGTTGTTGTGGCAATTTGAATTCACTTGGTTGGGTGTATTTGTTAGACCAAAGCAGATAGACTCCGAAAGGATAATCAACCGACCTTAGCTTGACCTGGACCAAAAGGTTGTGTTAAGGGGTTACTTT